>OW052245.1:78085368-78685368 GCA_932526585.2 Philonthus cognatus
AATAGCCTTACTCTTTGAAAAAAAAAAAACACTTCCTTATAATTCGACCCGCGCTAATATTGTATTTATTCCATTATTTGATTTCTAAGTTTAAAACAAATTATTCTTAAAGCAAACATTTTAAAAATTCTGGATTACACCCAAAGATCCCAATCTTAAACAAACCTCCGCATGCTTGTCCCCACAAAATATAACCCTTCTTCATAATTTGTGTGTTTTTCTCCCGTTGCCAAAAAAGAATAATATATAAGTCGGTCGGCGTGTTCGTACGAATCCGATTCCTTGGAATTGGGGCGGAATGAGGTTTCAAGATTAATTTACAGCATGCAGAATGGACGGATTATCGCCCGAGACATTTATGAACGTGCAAGCGAGGCCCTCTCGATTCGGTTTTGCCGATTATTAGGCTGCCAACATCCCGCCCGCATTCGATATGCTAATTTATTGATAACAATGCGCGAATCGCACGCTCGGAATAATTAAGGAAACTCCGGCAACGTTGCGGAATTACGATTGTTGTTGCTTACGAGCAAATACTATTATTAGTGTGCATATTTTGATATAAGTGCATTATTTATGTTTCAATAGGTTTATTCAATAGTAACGAAGAGTAATACTGTATTTTCTTATTGATAAATTGCACAGGCCTACATTTTTTTTTTCAGAAAAAGTGTTTTAAGTTTAATAGGTGTCCTAATAGTAAATGGGGTGTGCTGATCACGAATCTGTGCTTAGTTTTTTTTTTTCAGCACGTCAGGTTTTCAGGAAAAGTGTGTTTGAAATGTTTCATAGAAACTGCCAAAAATATTGACAAAATATTTATTGAAACTATATTTAATAGAAAATTACACTGCAAAATTAAGTTGTTCATTAAAAAAATGATGCAGTGTAATCTACATTAGATAATCGTTGTTTTTTTTTTAATAAAATCGTTTTCTTTTTCCCTCAAATAGCGATTTGTAGTTTTCTTTTTGTGGATTTTTGTGATCGAGTCCCTCTTCAAGGTCCAGCAGTAATCAGTCATCATTCTGATATCCCATCTTCCTTGGTAACGTCTCTTCATCTCCTTTATATCTTAATGGAACCTCTCACCCTGTTCCTCGCTGACAGCTTCAAGATTTTCCCGAAAAGAGTCTACGTGGGAATTCAGAAAATGACGTTTGATGCTCATATTGCATCCCAGTTTTTTATAATTTTCGACCATGTTGGCTACAATTTCTTTATAGTTTGGAGACTTGTTGTTTCCAAGGAAACCGTCTATGACTTTTACGAAAGAACTCCATGCTTTAGATTCATCCTGGGTCATTGTATTCTGGAACGATTTGTCCGATTTTATGATTCGAATTTCAGGGCCTACAAAATTTCCTTCTTTAAGTTTAGCTTCAGAAAGTGCAGGAAGTTTCGGAAGTTATTGCAAATAGTTTCGGAGAACAATTCTCTACGAATATAAATATACAAAAGTATAATCATTTCAATGGCATAATGTCGATGAACTGCACCACAACAAACACTGTTTTACAAACATCTATGTATTTTAATCATATTACTGCATCAGATGTCATCATTGCAATGAGTGAACTGAAACCCAAGCACTCAACTGGCCATAACGAGATACCGATCACAATGATTGAAAAATGTAGCAATGAATTATCACCGGCGCTTGCTGAAATTATAAATAAGTCAGTATCGCTAGGTCAATTTCTAAATTTTCTTAAATTGTTGACTCATAAAAAAGGTTCAAATCTTGATGCGCAGAACTACCGACCAATATCTATGCTTAGCTCCTTTTTTTAAATAATCGAGAAGGTAGTCTGCACAAATATTGTAAAATACATGGATAAATGTAATATGAATTTATTACATTCCCCAACAGCACGGTTTTAGGCACAACCATTTGTTGGTGCATTCTTCGACTTGTCGAAAGCTTTCGACTCATTGGATTATGACTTTATTACTACGAAGCTTCACTCGCTTGGAATCCGAGGTCCAATTAACAACTGGATAAATTCATACTTATTAAACCGACAATTACAGGTTAAAATAGACACCACAACGTCAAAATTGTTCGATATAAATTTAAGGGTACCACAAGCTAGTGTAGCTGGTCCTCTCCTCTTCATTCTATATATATATATATATATATATATATATATATATATAAATATATATATAATAATCTTTATTAAAGATCAGTACAAAATAATTGGTTACAATATGGAATGAAATGTATACATCTTAAAATTTGATCTTGATCTTTGAAGGGCTATCGATCAGAGGTCTTTCAGCCCGTAGTCTGCTGACATTGATGTTTTAGTTTATGTTATTGATGAGATGAGATGTACTGATAGATGGTATTTGCTGGATGCTTGAATTTAGGATTTTGATTGGGATTGCGGGAAAGGCATACGTGATTTAGGGTGTCTACGATGTGTGGGTTGGTGGCGAATTTTGTACTTAGATGTGTTCAATTGGTATTAACTGGGTACGTTGATATAGGAGGGCATTAGAAGGGTTATGGAGTGGATTATCTGGATGTCTAATTTTTGTTAGTATTCTAAGAGCTGATCGTTCACCTACTTGTATATTTTTTAAGGATGTAGGATTGGGTTCATGGAATAGGATAGCTGCATAATCAAGCAGAGGCCGGCAAATCATTTTATAAATGTGTACTGCTGTGTTGGTTGAATTTCCTTCATCCTTGTACGTTAAGGATCTGAAGTGCCGAGCCCTATTCTTGATTTTCAGCTTAAGGGATTTGGTGTGGGCTTTAAAGGTAAACTTGGTGTCAAAGGATATTCTAAGGTATTTGCATATTGGGAGTGGAAATAATTGGTGGTGATTAATGGTGACGGAATATGGATAATTTGTAATTAGGTGGTATGGGATGAATAATTGGGATTTGTTACAGTTTATTGTTAATCTATATTTACAAAACCATTGTTGTAGTGTGTCGATCAGTTCTTGAAGTGTGCCTAGTGCCTTCGGTAGTGTTGAAGTATGACTTATTAATGCAGTATCGTCTGCAAAAAGTAGGCAATAGGAGGAAGGGTTAAAATAAGTAGGATCGGGGTGATAGATGTCGTGGACAAAAATGTTATATAGTAGAGGGGATAGTGGGGAACCTTGAGGGATACCTTGTTCGGGGATAAAGGAACGTGAGTAGGAGTTTTGGATGCGTATACGTAGGGATCTGTTGTTTAGGAAACTACTCTTCATTCTATTTATTAACGATCTACCTGAACGTATGATCGACTTAAACATCTGTATATTTGCCGATGACAGATCGGTTATTGTTAGTGGACCTAGTGTAAAAACATGTAATGTAAATTAAATAATATGCTTAATCAATTCAGTGCATGGTGTAACTCAAATAACATAATTATCAATTACTCTAAAACAGTCTCTATAGAATTCTATAATAGAACAAATCCTTCAAACTTTACAATCAGCTTAAACAAAAATATTTTTGAAATAAGCAGATCCACGACATTTCTAGGAATATAAATAGATGGCAATTTGGCATGGAATAAACATATCAACAAATTCATCTCGAAACTAAATTACTCGTATTTCGCAATAATAATAATAATAATAATAATAATATTGTTTATTTCCAGTGCAAGTGATTACATATACAAATAATTTATATATACAACAAAGGCATGGAAATACGTGAAAACAAGAGAAAACTTAAATTAAATGTTACATGTGTTGTTTAGATACACGTCCACATTATATGGCTCCAACGTGCATAGTAACTCATACGACATTCTTTTGACATTGTTAAAATTATTTTCTTTTTTTATATAGGGGACCTCTTTCTAACATTGTTAGTCGGTGTGATGGGTACACATATGCATCACCGTGCCTTGTATTGTGACGACTGTTTAACGTATATTTTGAAAATAAATGTTTATTTTTGGTTATAAATTTTATGCATTCATATATGTAAATAGCAGGTGTAGTCAGTATTCTAATATTTTTGAAAATATTTGAAAAATGAATAATAATAATAACACGATTAAGAGAGGTATTAGACATAAATGGCTTACTATCTGTGAATTATGGTCTGGTCTATTCAGCACTAACCTATGGAGTTGTTTTTGGGGTGCGAACAAAATATTTGTAATGCAAAAACGCATTATTTTTTAATATTAAGTATAACGAATTATGCAGAACGGCATTTAAAACAAAGAATATACTAACTTTAACATCGATACATTTACTGAAGTTGTTGTGCTACATACACAATCACAATAAACACTATAAAAGAGGTAACAATATCCATGATCACAAGACAAGATGTTCAAAGAACGTATATTTACAGAAATCCTCTAGTAAAAGGTATAAAAAGTCCCCTCTCTATGCTGGTAGTTTCATATATAACAAGCTTCCTGATCTGTATAACAAATTAAATCTTAAATGTTTCAAAGCAAAATTAAAAAAACTCTTGATTGACAATTGCATCTATACTATAGACGAATTTTATAAGCTATTGTAAATGTATTAATTTATTATTGACAA
Source organism: Philonthus cognatus (assembly GCA_932526585.2). NCBI lineage: Eukaryota > Metazoa > Arthropoda > Insecta > Coleoptera > Staphylinidae > Philonthus > Philonthus cognatus. The sequence goes on from OW052245.1 coordinate 78,089,893, forward strand.
CTGTATCTGTACTTTGTATGGCAATATGCAGAAATAAATTATCTATCTATCTATCTATCTATTATATCCTCAACGAGGAAAGTGCTATAAAGGACATATCACTATTTTTTAGTCTTTGCGATTTTTGTTGTGCATAATATTTAATGTTTTTTTCAGGACAAAGTGTGATACACGAAGATATTATTGTTTTCAGAAAACAAAAATAAACCGTTTGTTAATTTCTGATAAAATTAATGAGAACCAAATTGAAGATATTCCGCTAAAATTCTCAACGACCACTTTATTGCCAATAAGTTTTGTTTCAAATTAGTAAATAGCAAAACTGAATACTAGCAGGTCGTGTGCCCCATTTATGTGGTGTCAATCAATCGGGCATTTCATTGGACAAGCGGTCAATGCTATTAAGCCCTAGTTATGGACATTAATGAGGGTTGAATTGTTACCGCAAACTGTGCCTAATGAACTAATTTGCTGGTATTGTTAATACTTAGCCCACAGAAAATGTAAACACCCTTAAATTAGTTTCCTTTTAATAAATAATAACCTTATACAACTTTTGTAAATTTCATTCACTGAACGCATTTACACGGATATAGGGGATTTTGAAAGCTAAATAGCCTCTTTCTCTGATAATAAGTATTATAATTATGTAATATAATATTCATTAGGTAAATATTTTCATTCACGCAAAAAAATGTAATAACAATCAAGCGTAAATTTAGGTATACGAACAAACAATACTATATTTTAATTCTGTATTGTGAAGGCTTCTACTTTGTTATAGATGTTAATTTCACAATAAAACACTTTTTACTTTGTTTGTATAACTTCATGTTCATGTTTGATAATGACATGTTAAATTTGTCGAAACTGCAGTCATGTTCAATAAAAAGTGTTATACAAACAAAGTAATAAGTGTTTTATTGCTATATTTAAATGCTTAAATATTCAATTATTAGAATATTTAAGTTATTCTACTGTAGATGAGTTCAATATTCGAATACTTTAAATAATTGAATATGTTTTTTTTTTAAGTATACGTATTTCAAATTCAGCTAATTATTTTTAAATCTTTAGGTATTCCTTGTTTTTTCTTTAAGTTCAATTTGAAGCTTTAAACGAGTGTTTTCCACTCCCAGACTAAGCATGAAGTAAAATTTCGAGTTTAGAAAAGCCCTGTGAAAATTTGTCGAGGGTCGCGCAGCGACCCGAGACAAATTTTCTGGGCTTTTCTAAACTCGAAATTTTACTTCATGCGCCACGCGTATAAAACACTGAAATATTTTAAAATTTATGTATATTCGAATTTCACTTAAATTCTTGAAAATTCGCGTGGCGCATGAAGTAAAATTTCGAGTTTAAAAAAGCCTAGAAAATTTATCTATAAATAATAATAAATAATAAATTAGTGAGTTGATTGATTGAGTTATGTGAATATCAAATTATTTGACGAATAAAAGCACTAATAACCTTTCTTCGCATGTGTGTTTGAATTACCAAATGTATCTACATTTTGGACACAAAGTGACTATTATCAATGAATTAACACTGCGGAAATCCATTGATAATGTTCACTTTGTGTTCGAAATGTATTCGGTAATTGAAATTATCGTGTGAAGAAAGGTTATTAGTGCTTTTATTCGTCAAATTAATAAAATAGTGTTTAAACAAACACAAATTAAAGTTAAATTTGTCACCTAATTCAGTTATCAGTAATGAGTGAGTTTTTTTAATTAATTTAGTAACTTAAGGTTATATTATTCGTTACTTACAACATTTTCACCTTGAAAGAATCACTGGTTAAGTCGGCGATAATAATTTTCGATCACCGGGATTTATTTTTCTATTATCTACTAGATATTAATTAAACCCGTATGACCAAGTCTAATCAACTGAGACATACATGAATGAACTAAAGCGAAGCCTAATTATATGCCATCAACAAATACGACGAACACCTGTATTAATTTTGAACTACAACCGATTCTCTGTTGCCCGGCGCATCCACCACAATAAACACCACCTTTGTCTAACTCGAGCATTCTTTCCAGTCCAACTGATATATTAACAATCAACTCGCAAAGTTTATTCTCGCCTGGAGAGAGATATAGAGATAAAGACCCGGGAATTAAATATGTGGACGTTCTGAGTGGTAAATCGTGTCTCGGGAAATTTCCGAGTCGATCCAGTTTAAATTAATAATATAGTGAGTCGAGTATGAATGGATCACCTCGGCAAAAGTTAAACTCCATCTAGGGGAAAAACATTTGCATCGCGACTGCGGAAAAATTTGCATAGACGTCCAGTTGGGGAACTTTGCTTATGTTTAATTAATTTGTAATTGGTTACTCGGGATAAGTTTCGTTAACTGTTGAAACTATGGCGGAATGTTAATTAAGAGTGTGATTGAAATTGCACAAAGAAAAGTCAAATTTATCACTTAATTAATGGCGTTCATCTTTAACGTGACAAATTAATTTTTGTTCTAGCCATTTTCATTTATCAACTAATAAAAATATAAAGGATTTTAGCAACTTGATCATAACTATTAATATCATGATCAAATATAAACTCAAGTGCATAGAAATCGGCCCATTCATTATTTTTTATTGTTAATTATAAAATCATTGTTGCAAAGTAACAAACAAAACGTTTAATATTTTACGATAAAATAGACTATCAAATAGACATTGAAAGGTAGAACGGCTGACATTAAGCCATCTGGCCACAGACCACTGGCTTCGAAAATATTCCAAAAGAGCTACAGCTTTTGCACAATCTACAGCACTTAAAACCATAATGAACACACCAACCTTCAGTGGGTTTATACCCACAGCCACTGAAGATCAAAACAAAAAAGCAAAAACAGTGAAAGAACGTAGACATCTTGATACTTTATCCATAATGTCGAATGGAAAGCGTATCTTTAAATTTAATTTGTGATGATTATTGTTCATTAAATAAAGTAATAAGTACGATATGTTGTTTTTTTTCTATACCCTGATTGTCTATTTTATCGTAAAATATCAAAAGTTAATTCGCAGCATTGCAAAAGTAATGCTATTAGGAAAAAATAAAAAATAAATAACGAGTGGGCCGTTTTCTTTGCACGTAAGTGTATATGTATGAATATTAATTAAAATTAAAATCACTTTGTTTCACAAAATATTTGATATATTTTGAATAGTTTCGGCTTCTAGCCATTATCAAGGAATATTATTCCTTGGTAATCGCCAGAAGCAGAAACTAGTCAGAATAAATTATGAACGGTGGAGGCTTCTACTTCGTTATACATGTTAATTCAACAAAATAAAACACTTTAACTTTGTTTGTATAACACAATATTTTTTATTTTTGTGACTGCAGTTTCGGCAACTCAACTTGCCATTATCAAACGGAGTGGATAATGCCAAGTTGAGTTGCCGAAACTGCAGTCACAAAAATAAAAAATATTGTGTTATACAAACAAAGTTAAGGTTATTAAATAAAAGAATTGAGTCTCCTTTCTTCACGGGATTTATTTAAAAATCTGTATTTATGGTATAAATTTTCCGTTTGTTTTTGTAAATAGTTAAGCATTGATAATGGTCACATCGTGACCGAAATGTACATTTGCGATTTTTTTAAATAAATCCTGTGAAGAAAGGAGATTTAATTCTTTTATTTAATAACTTCGTTCACCTTCACGTAACTCAACAATAATTTAATTAAAGTTAAGGTGTTTTGTTTTATTTTATTATTCAGAATAAATCAAATATTTTGTGAAACAAACTAAGGTATTTGTACAAAAAAATGTAAGAATGCATAAAAAATTAAATGTTTCTCTTTGCAGGAACGTTGGAATTCTGTTTCTATCTTTTGTAGCTTGGAAGAAATTAATGTTTGAAATCTGTTCCTTTATTTTGAATAACCCTGTAAGTAAATAAATTAAAAGAAGAAAAACTGTTTAATGATTATTTATTTAAATTTTAAATAATGTCTACAGTTTTTAAATTAAACCTAGAAAATCAATACAAACTTAAATACAAAGTGGTTGATTTTGTTAGAAAATAATTATATTATGTAAAACATTTACAAGAAATGATAATAATTATAATAAGCAATCTGCAATCTAAATAAAACACTGTTTATCACTTTGTTTGTATAACAATTGGTTTATTTAGTGACTATAGTTTCGATACTACACGCATCATTATCAAACCGTTAGTGCGGTTTGATAATGATACGTGTAGTATCGAAACTATAGTCACCAAATAAACCAATTGTTATACAAATAAAGTGATAAACAGTGTTTTATTTATGTTCAACAATGTATAACGAAGTAGAAGCCTCTATAATCAGTGAATTAATCTGCAATCTTCTATTAAAATAAACATACAACGCAGAATATTTATAAACAAATAGAGAGAATGAAAAGATGCTGAAAAGAACAAGTTCTATTTATTCAATTATTTTCTACAGTTTTAAAATAAAACCTAGAATATCAATACAAATTTAAATACAAAGTGGCTCAGTTAACTAGAAAATATATTTATTAATACATTTAATTTTCAATAACTGTGCTAATGTGTTTAAAATTAAATATTATTCCACAATAATTACCTATGCATGATGTGAATTCGGCAAACACATGAGCGCCAATATTTAATTCGTGATCATTGAAAATTCGTGCTCGGCGCATTCACCAATCAATAGACCACCGCGAATATAAACATTGGAGTCGGTTCATAAAACAAAGACCGCATTTGTTAAAACTCATTATAAATTCATATGCTGGCCAGGATTTATTGGTTTTTAGGATTTAATTGCTTCTACCTAATTATTTTGCTAAAATATTAGGTTTTCAGAAAGCTATATATTGTATAATGAAAAATTTAAGTTGCCAATTGTTTGCAGAATATTTACTAAATATAAAAACTATAAAAAAACATGTAAATCGAAACTATTAATTATTATAGTAATTAATTTAATTGCTTTTACCCAATTATTTTGCTGTAATATTAGGTTTTCAGAAAGCTATATCTTACATAATGAAAAATTCAAGTTGCCAATTGTTTGCAGAATATTTAAAAAATATAAAAACTATTAAAAACAAGTAAATCAAAACTATTAATTATTATAGTAATTCTTTTCTTCAGTGAAAATAGAAATTACTATAATTATTAATAGAAAACACTTCACGTAACTAAAAGAAGAATATTAAATCAAAACTAATTAAATTCCTCTGTAGTAATAAACAAAACTGTGGAAGGACCTAATACCTAACAAGTAAAAAAAATATGTATCGACTTTCTGCAAAATGTTGGTCTCGTTGAGACCAAAAATTAAAAAGCTACTTCTTGAACTAATACTCCGACAGATATTGAATTGAACAATAAATATTTGAACTGTTAACTATGGAGGCTTCTACTTCGTTATGCATCAATACTTACACAAATAAGACACTTAAACTTTGTTTGTATAACAGGTTTTTATTGTGACAATAGTTTCGACAACTTTAACTTGTCATTATCAACTTGTCATTATCAAACTAGGATTACTTCTGGTTTGATAATGACAAATTAAAGTTCTCGAAACTATAGTTATAATAAAAACCTCACTTTAACCCAATTATTATAAAACCGGCCGTAAATCTGTTCTGTAACTCAAATATTCATTACACAAATAAGACACTTGAACTTTGTTTGTGTAACTGAGGTTTTTATTGTGACTATAGTTTCGATAACTTTAACTTATCAATATCACTTGTCATCATTTAACTAGAATTACTTCTAGTTTAATAATGACAAGTTAAATATCAACTTGTCATTATCAAATAAGAATTATTTCTAATTTAATAATGGCAAGTTAAAGTTGTTGAAACTATAGTCATAATAAATTCCTCAGTTATACAAACAAAGTTTAAGTGTCTTATTTGCGTAATGAATATTTCAGTTACACAAGAGATTTACGGCCGGTTTCATAATAATTGGGTTAAAGTGAGGTTTTTATTGTAACTATAGTTTCGAGAACTTTAACTTGTCATTATCAAACTAAAAGTAATTCTAGTTTGATAATGACAAGTTGATAATGACAAGTTAAAGTTGTCAAAACTATAGTCACAATAACAACCTGTTGTAAGTGACTTTAACAAAAGTCGACTTTAAATATTGATGCGTTTTATAATCAACTTCTGATCTGACTAATAAAAATCGACTTTAAGGTCATGAATATAGGTTGGGTAGCGGATTTTTATAGTTATTTTTATTATATAATGTTTCACTACCCCCATTTTGATTGTTTATATTTCAATAACGTCATTTGAAAACAATAAGTAAAAATAATAATTATATCTTTTTTGTAAAATGAGAAGAATATTTTAAACTTTAGAATAAATCAATGTTTTTATACGCGTGGCGCATGAAGTAAAATTTCGAGTTGAGAAAAGCCAGAATTTGGATTTGGACGCGCAACTCGAAATTTTACTTCATGCTTAGTCTGGGAGTGGAAAACACTCGTTCGACAATTGTCAATAGCTCATTTTGGGTTTTTCTGTTTAATTGAAAGAAAAGGCGATATTAAGAAAAGTCGTGAAATAGCGAATATTAGGAAAAGCTATGAAATTTGTTAACAGAGTGTTTTTTTAACTATGATTTTTTCCAGTAAAATTTGACATCATCAATTTTTACAAAAATCTTGTAAATTCACGAAAAGCCTTAACATTTTATAAATCGAATTCTTCAAATGTATGTAAAAATTTAGTCTCAAGGATTTTTGTTGATTTTTAAACTCTATAAAAATCAACAAAAATCCCTGAGACTAAATTGTTTATTTATTTATTTACGGAAAAATCCATTAGACATAATATGTTATAGTAATACAATTCAAATTTCATAATACAAAATATATATAAATACAAAAACATGTCTACAAATTGGCAAATTAAAGAGAACAACAAACATTTAACCGCTTAAGATTAGATATAAATTTAGGATACGAATTAACAAAAAGATCGAAATTTGGATTTAGGAATAATTTATTTGACGTACGCATGAACCGAGAAAGGGGACTATTAAGACCGTAGTTGGATTTATGGAACGGAATGGAAAACAGTGTTGGATGTCTGATTTGTCGATTCGAAGGGTTAATACACAAATTAATTTGAGTAAATAGATATAAACAATCCGCTTGGTTACTAATTAATTTATAAAAGAAGCTCAAGTCCGCGAAAGTTCTTCAACAAAAAATCTCAAAAAATTATAAAAGATGTCAATTTAACATCTTAGAAATTTGCAAAAGATGTCGAAATTTTGAAGATAAACGAAAATCTTTATCTTAGAAATTTGCAAAAGATGTCGAAATTTTGAAGATAAACGAAAATCTTTAACATTCAGGCAAACCGAAAAAAATTCTAAAATTGATTAAAAAATCGTCGGCAAATTGTAAATTAACTAAAAGCTTGGACATTTATGAAGATCGTCTATGTTTTTAAATTTAACGAAAGTTAAAGCAATGCATTCCGAGATTATAAAATTTTTCGAAAAGTCATATAAAGTGACAACATTATTAAAATTAAAGAAAATCATCAAAATTTTGAAGATAAACTGGAATTTTGTAAATTCGTACATTTTTGAATTTAATGAAAATTTTAATAAATAGTGTGCTACAAAAACTGACAAAAATCATCAACACTAAGTTCAACGTTTTGGCTCTTACTATCCAAAATATGATTCATTCTTTTATTTCTTCTGTGAAATTAATGGTCCTGGCTTCGCAGCCATGTCGCGATTAGCTCCTTTTAACATTTGAGAATATTTTTAGGTTAGTTTTAAAGCCGGCTTTATCTATTGAAAGTGTCAAAAAGCCGTCCTTAACTTTAAAGTCGGCTGTTACTTTAAATTTGCATTATGAAACAGAATTTTACGTTAGAGTCGACTTTAAATATTTAATGTAGCTTTAACTTGGTTATAAAACCGGCCGTTACTGTTCTATGCATAATTTATATGCAAAATGTAACATCAGATCAAATTATTCTATCACCAAACTAAGTGAACAAACATGAGCTTGAAACAAATTTAAGAAATTACAGGGAATCAATATTTTGAGTATTTGACGAATAAAGCACTTTTCTTCACACGTTTATTTGAATTACCAAATGTACATACATTTCGGATACAAAGTGACCATTATCAATGGATTAACACAGTGGTAATCCATTGATAATGGTCACTTTGTGTCTGAAATATATGCACATTTGGTAACTCAAATAAATGTGTAAAGACAGGTTAAAGTGCTTTTTTGTCAAATTAATTTAATTTTCACGTAATTTAATGAATCAATTTAACTTTTGAGTATATCTCATTATCAATGGATTAACACAGTGGTAATCCATTGATAATAGTCACTTTGTGTCCGAAATATATGCACATTTGGTAACTCAAATAAATGTGTAAAGACAGGTTATAGTGCTTTTTTGTCAAATTAATTTGATTTTCACGTAATTTAATCAATCAATTTAACTTTTAAGTATATCTCGATTATTGTTTAAAGTTGTATAAAAAGGACTGGAAGTTATTGAATATAAATATATCCATTTTATCCCCAATTCAATTTCGCTAATACATTTGAATTAAAGCTAATTTTATAAGCGACTCCCGAAAATTGTTCTTTGTCCGTGTTTCGGCCTGTTGTTTATTTTTATCGCCCATTCGATGCTTAATTATCGAGAGTGAAGTGGGCGAAATGTATTATCCTCGCAATGGAGTCATTTTTATTGTCGTTAGGGTTGCTTTTATGGGCGCCCCCCTGGGAACCCTATTTTTTATATCCTTCGCCGTTTTTCTTCGTCGCTGCAAATTAGATTTAAGCAAATTAAGTGCACCCCAACGCTTTAATTGCTCACTTTTTTTTATCCCGAAACCGAACTATATTAAAGCGCCTAGAGTTTTTACGACCCTTTGCAAATTAACTGATTGGTGATTTAATTAGTTCTGATCTTGACTTATGAAAAAATTGATTTGTAAAATAAAAAAATTAGGAGGTAATTAAGAATACGTATTTAAAAAAAAATTAAACAACTAAATAGATGGATATTTTTGCGGGATTCGTTATTTTTTAAAAGAGTTCAATTTGAAGTTTTAACCGAGGGTTTTCCACTCCCAGATTAAGCATGAAGTAAAATTTCGAGTTTAGAAAAGCCTGGAATTTGGTTTGGACGCGTAGCGCGAAGCGCGGAGCGGCCAAACCAAATTTTCAGGCTTTTCTAAACTCGAAATTTTACTTCATGCGCCACGCGTATAAAACACTGATTTAATGTTATGTTCAAAATATACTACTTAAGTTTGATCTCAACAATTTACCCCAAAGAAAGTTTCTCGTATTTTAAAAGCCTCAGTCTTTTTTATTATCCTCGTGTTTTCAACACGTCAACATTTCAAAACACACAATAAATTATTTTGGTGTTAATTTGGTTTGGTCGCGTAGCGCGTAGCGCGGAGCGGCCAAACCAAATTTTCAGGCTTTTCTAAACTCGAAATTTTACTTCATGCGCCACGCGTATAAAACACTGATTTAATGTTATGTCCAAAATATACTACTTAAGTTTGATCTCAACAATTTACCCCAAAATAAGTTTCTCGTATTTTAAAAGCCTCAGTCTTTTTTATTACCCTCGTGTTTTCAACACGTCAACATTTCAAAACACACAATAAACTTCTAAAACACGGGAATAATAAAAAATACTGGCTTCTTCTATGCAAGAACTATTAGAGAAGCTATAGAGATCGAAAAGAGGCCGAATAGTCTAAATAAATAAGATGATGCTAAAAGACGACCACCAATTTAGAAAACTTGCATAAATTCCAATAAAAATTCAATATTGATAATGAAGGTTTAAATTAAATTACACTTGGTTTATTTCAAGAAACAAAATTCAATATCTCGGAACAACAATCAAGAAATTCAGAATCCAGTCCTTTCAGAAAATAATCTCGAAATTGAAACTGATAACACAGATACACCATTAGAAGAACAGAACAGAAGGGTAACAAGAAGCCAAACAAAAAATTAGCGCATCAAGTATGTAGAAATCTAACAAGTGGTTGCTAGAGTGATAGTATTTTAATAGATTATACTTGACGATGATGACTGCGACATCATCGAAACGTCGAATTCAAAATAAAATGGACGAAAGCCAAGAAAACACGCTAGTTTTGATTCATGTGAGATGAGATGAATTGATGAATAACCAGCATTCATCAATTCATCTCATTTCACATGAATCAAAACTAGGTTATTGAATTTTAAAAAAACGTTGGGGTTTCGTACTTAGTAAAATTTATTAACGTGTGATTAAACTTCTAGCAGTATATTTTATTTATTAAATTTTATTATTTTGTACATGTATATGACACATTGAAATATTGAGGTATTATTATTTTGAACTTAACTTTGAATTTGTGTTTCGTACGCGTGGCGCATGAAGTAAAATTTCGAGTTTAGAAAAGCCTGAAAATTTGGTTTGGACGCTCCGCGCTTCGCGCTACGCGACCAAACCAAATTTTCAGGCTTTTCTAAACTCGAAATTTTACTTCATGCTTAATCTGGGAGTGGAAAACCCTCGGTTAAAACTTCAAATTGAACTCTTTTAAAAAACAACGAATCTCGCAAAATATCCATCTATTTAGATGTTTAAATTTTTTTTAAATAAGTATTCTTAATTACCTCCTAATTTTTTTATTTAACAAATCAATTTTTTTAATCCAAGCTCAGAACTAATTAAATCACCAATCAGTTAATTTGCAAAGGGTCGTAAAAACTCAGGACGCTTTAATATAGTTCGGTTTCGAGATAAAAAAAGTGAGCAATTAAAGCGTTGGGGTGCACTTAATTTGCTTAAATCTAATATTTTAATAATAGTATTTTTAATACCCATTTGGAATAACCCGATCCTTATTTATCAATAATGAATTAGATGAAACAAAAAAATTACGAACAAAAATAAACGTCGATTACTAAATAGGTGTTACGTCAAAAGTTTGATGTCTTTTGATGTCATTAAATACCGCAAAAATACACTACTAAGATGCGATATTCCAATGAATCCAAAAAGCTAATACTTAATGTAGTAAGTTATTTTCAAAATGAACTAGGATCTCGATTTAAGGCAATTCAAAAAGCGTCTGTAGTCCTAAAAGATCCACAAAGCACATTATACAACCTACAAGATAAAAACAGATCAACGGATTTCGAATTTAAAAAGAATATGTCTGCAAACGTTTCCCTGGACAAAACTTGAATTACGAAGCATACTCTACATTTTTTAAGGGAAGTGATTTACAAAATGTATGCCCGAAAAAAAACATATTACTTTAAAAACTATTCACTGACAATTTATGGAAGAAATATCAGAAATTTAGATCTCGAAAAGTTCTTTATATTTGAGAATTAAGAAAATGGGCCTTAGCCTTAAAAAGCAGGACGGAAGAAAAAATGTATTGGAAATGCCTGGAATCAGGTTGAAGAGAATTTTATTTTTAAATAAATATCGAGTTGCTAAAAAAGGGAACATTTGTATAATGTTTTGTGGAACTTTTAGTTGTATTATAATAACATAGCAGCTTAATGTCTACATAAATTATTTTATTCCATATTATGTAAATTATTAATATGTGTGATCCTACGCCGCCACTGGTTGTATTTAATATCAAGTTACTCCACCAATGCCCTAAGAATAATTTATTTATTTATTTATCTATTAACGGATAACACCTTTTTTTACAAAATAATAACATTAGGAATTCACTAACAAACATTAAGTTACATATTTATATTATTATTAGACTAACTTAAACTTAAATCTAAATACATTCTACCAAGTACAATTAATTAGACAGTGTACTGCTCGTGAACTGAATTTTATTTACAATATTCTTAAACATAATATGGGATGAACTAAATAAATCAAATATATCATGACTGTTCATTTGATTAGCCAATCTCATGCAGCGGTATATAGGACTGTGGTATTTATAAATCGAAGATACGGTCTGTAATTTGAAAATTGGTTTTTGTCTAGATGATCTAGTGGGAACGTGAAAGTTTAAACATTGAAGCAAATGAGTTGAAGTATGACCGGAAATAATGTTATGCAACAGAAACAGATCAAACTGATCTACGTACTTCCAAGTGTTCTATATTTAAATAGATACATACCGACTCATATTTCGTAAATGGTAAATTCAATTTAAATGAAATATATCTACAAAATTGCTTTTGCACAGCTTCAACCTTGTACGAGTATTTTTATTATAGGGTGACCATATAGAAGTACAATATTCCAAATTAGATCTCGCCAAACCACAATAAATTGCTCTCAATGTCTTGCAATTAAAATCTTTGCAATGTCTTAGTAAAAATCCTAGCAATCTGATGGCTTTATTGCATATTTCTGAATTGTGCGCTGCAAATGACAGTTTTGTATCCATTAAGACACCCAAATCACGCATAACCGACACTTTTTCCAGGCTCTCATTATTAATGTTATATGTAAAATCTATCGTCTTTGTTCTTTTAGTAAATGTGTAATGGTTTAGATGTCAGCCATTTGACATGACAAGTTCCTAACCTAATTTTGTGTGTGTGTTCAAGAAGCCGCATAGGTTAAGTCACTAAAACAACTGGTACTTCTAAATAGGTATTAAAAATACTATATGTATATTTAAAAGGAAAATTCCCAATATGTTTACCAAATTTTAGTGGTGGCAAACGCCAACGTCAGAGCCGAAAGGGTAATACATATTTTTATTCATAGTTGGCATGGCATATTATTGGAAAAACTAACTAAAGGAAAAAAATATACAAGTGTAGAGATACATTATAAAACAATACTTACAACATCCAGCGAAAGAACTATGGCGTTAGTACAAAAGCTGGGATTAATCACGGACCTGCCAGATAATGGATAAATATGGCTGAGTGGCTGAATTAATCACTGCACGAACAAAAGGTTTATTTTTTTTTGTAATGTGTGCATGGGGGCGATCGTGTGCCAATTTTCCCCTATTTTCGCCCCGATCTCTAGTTTGTTGTGTAAATTGGCAACATTCGCCGAGTTTTCACGTGTACGGATTAGGATTAATGGGAACTGTCGGTGCCGATTTATTGCGTTTTTAATACAAACGCCGGATTTATGTGGAAACACCACTGAAAAAATCGAAAATGTTCACGTTGTTTAATTTATTTCATGACTAAATCAAATTTTCTGCATCTAATTCTGTAATCAATACAGAATGTCCAATGAAGCGAAACAATGATCAAGCCAGGTTATTAACTCGATGTACTATTAGCTCATGGCACAAACAATTAGCGAAATATTGTATTAAATACAGTTTCGGGTAATTATTTTTAATTATTGTATACTCTTGAAGAAATTTCGAAACTAGGCTTAAAAAACATTTGAGATCATATAAGTTGAAACAAGGAAAATTAACATAAAGACAATTTATCATAAAGAAAAATTTAGTTTGTCAATAGGTTGCAGAATATTTACAAAATATAAAAACGAATTAAAATTAACATCGACTTTCTGCAAAAAGATTGTCTCCAAATGTTCATTGAAACAACTACTTCTCGAGCTAATACCTCTACAGATATTGAATTATACAATAAATATTTGCGTTACACGACAGCACTGCTGTTCTATACATAATTTATATGCAAAATACAACATCAGGTCAAACTATTCTCTAACCAAACTAAATGAAACAAAAGAAAATTGAAATAAATTAAAAAAAAAAAATACAGGGAATGAATTTTAATTGTCTTAAGCCATCTATAGACGCGTTTCGAGATTTATCCCTCATCAGTATAGCTTTGCTTTAGACTTTCAATATAAAAAATATTAAAATAAAATAAACAGGAAACTTACAGGAATGTCGAAGTGTGTCGTCGAAACAGGTACACAAAACTAGGGCGAGTGAAAATGAAGGAATGTTATTTATAGGTAAAGGATTAAGTCATTAGTGGGTGCAAACAATTTGATACCTGAGAGAAAGTGACATACCGCCTTTAACGGTACAGTTTCACATAAAGACAATTTATCGGTAGGCGGACATTTCTTCCACTCCATTTTTTCCACTCTATTTCTTCCGCTCTATTTCTTCCACCGCACTTTGCTTCCGCCAAGACTATTCTTCCACCAAGACTTTTCTTCCATCAAATTTTCACTGCGCCGCCGAATGCCGTTGTGTGTAAAAGTTAAAATAATGTTCTGTGTAGGTATGACTTTTATCCAATACCCACTTGGACCACAGATACTTAACCGTGGTTAAGCCATTTCTACTAGTTTGTGGCTTAAGTGGAAGTATCTTAGCACACGCTAGCGATTTTACATACTTCTAGGTTTGGTTAGGTTAGGTTAGTAGAAAGGTTTGCAATAGAATAAATTGCGCAAGTCATTTTGCTTCCGATGCCGGTTCCACATACTTTTAGGTTAGGTTAGGTTAGGAGAAAGGTTTGCTATAAAATACATTGCGCAAGTCATTTTGCTCCCGATGCCTGTGCCACATACTTCTAGTTTAGGTTAGGTTAGGAGAAAGGTTTGCAATAGAATAAACTGCTTCTGTCTCTTTGGGCACTGTCCACATCGTGAACGAGATCATTCGCGACGCTCAAAAGTGTCGATTATCAAAGTTACAAAGACTTGTTTGGTTGTTTACTTTGAAGTTGGCTATAGACGTCAAATTTTGAATGTTTGAATAAAAAAAGTGGAACCAGAAATAGCGGAACTAAATTAGTGGAAAAAAGAATTCGGAGGAAAATATGTACAGTGGAAAAAAGAATTGGTGAAAGAAAAGTACTGGTGGAAGTAATGGAGTGGAAAAAATGGGGTACAATCCAATTTATCGTTAAGAAAAATTGAGTTTGTCAATAGCTTGCAGAATATTTACAAAATATAAAAACGAATAAAAATTAATATCGACTTTCTGCAAAAAGTTTGTCTCCAAATATTCATTGAAACAACTACTTCTCTTAAGGAAAATTAACATTGTCTAATCACTTAATAGAAGAAGAGCATACTTTTGGCAAAGATGTACTTTCAGTATTACATTTCACTGAAAAGGGCCTTAAAATGAACCTTCTTGAGTCATTAGAAATTCACAAAGCTAAACTCAATCCGGGAATTCCGCTAATAAACGACCAGACTGAATTGAAAAATCAAAAATGTTCATGTTGTTTAATTTATTTCGTGACTAAATCAAATCTTCTGCATCTAATTCTGTAATCAATACAGGAAGTTCAATGAAGCGAAACAATGATCAAGCCAGGTTATTAACTCGGTGTGCTATTAGCCTGTAGCACAAACAATTAGCGAAATATTGTATTAAATCTAGTTTCGGGCAATTATTGTTAATTATTGTATACTCTGGAAGAAATTTCGAAACTAGGCTTAAAGAACATTTAAGATCATATAAGTTGAAACTAGGAAAATCAACATTGTCTAATCACTTAATAGAAGAAAAGCATACTTTTGGCAAAGATGTACCTTCGGTATTACATTTCACTAAAAAGGGCCGTAAAATGAATCTTCTTGAGTCATTAGAAATTCAGAAAGCTAAACTCAATCCGGGAATTTCGCTAATAAACATCCAGACAGAACTGAAAAACCGATAATGTTCATGTTGTTTAATTTATTTCGTGACTAAATCAAATCTTCTGCCTCTAATTCTGTAATCAATACAGGCAGTTCAATGAAGCGAAACAATGATCAAGCCAGGTTATATACTCGGTGTACTATTAGCCCATAGTACAAACAATTAGTGGAATATTGTATTAAATCTAGTTTCGGGTAATTATTGTTGATTATTGTACACCTACACGATACGCTGGTTATCCAGTTGAAATCCCTTAACGGCGATTAATTGCATATCCACGTTGAATTGAAACCGGGAACCGATTAAACCGATTGTATTTTGTACGGATCGAAGTAAACATTGAAAGGTAATTGGGTAATTGAATGGCCATAAAAAAATCTACAAGGTCCGAGCGCAATTAAATTTATTGGAGTAGCTTGTAGTGTTTTTAAATTCCATTAAGGCTGCTATTTGATCTTTATTTTTACAAGCGTACTTTATTCAGTTAGTTACTTTTAGATAATTATTTTACTCAAAGAAATAAAGTTTTTTTTTTTATATTAAACCGAAAAATTATTTATTTCTACGAGTACACAAATTCTATCAATTTTAAATTAAATTATAAATAGCGTTCAACAAAAGGATTATTATTTGTAAATAAAACACTTTTTAAAATAATATTAAAACACTTAACTTTGTTTTACCACTTTAATTAACTTTTTACAGTGACTATAGTTTCGACTACAAGCTAGTCATTATCAAACTGAGTACCTAAAATACACTTTTTACTTAATTATTAAAGGATAAATGTAAAACACTTGGTTTGTTTCTATGTACTCTACTAGTTTCGCTTTTTACAGCATTGTCAGGAGTGGATTACAGAAGAAACCGACTGGCTTATATATATATATATATATATATATATATATATATATATATATATATACTTAAATTATTGTTGAGTTACGTGAAGGTGAACTAAGTTATTAAATAAAAGAATTGAGTCTCCTTTCTTCACAAGATTTATTTAAAAATCGCAAATGTACATTTCGGTCACGATGTGACCATTATCAATGCTTAACTGTCAGTTAAGCATTGATAATGGTCACATCGTGACCGAAATGTACATTTGCGATTTTTAAATAAATCTTGTGAAGAAGGGAGACTCAATTCTTTTATTTAATAACTGGCTTATATATATAATCAGGTAATAAGGGATTTTGCAATTAGGGAATTCCAAATCTCCTCGTTGTCATTGACTAGGTGTTTTCCACATTTTATGGCTCTATTAATTTCTAAGCCCTCTCTGAGATTTAAAATTTATCCCTTATTACCTGAGCTAAAAATCTTAAAATTATTGGTATCTATAAAATGATTGTTGTTAATACAGTGTTTGGCAATTCATGTATTATGTTTATTATTTAAAATTGATTTCTTATGTTCTTCTAACCGTGTATGAAATTATCGTCTCGTCTGACTTATATATATTGCGTCACATTCACTACACTTAACTTCGTACACTCCGCACTTTGTTCTTTTGTCCACGGGGGATTTATTGTTTATTAGAAGTTTCCCTAAATTAGTTTGGTTTGTACATATGATACTAAACTCGTTACCCTTCACAGTATTAATTATTCTATTTGACAAATATTTCAGGTAATTTAATTTGATCCATTTTGTTTCATTAATATCATGAATGTAGAAATATTTCATTAGTTGTTTTTTCTTTTTATTTTTCAAAATTGCATCGATTATTTCTGTTTTGTAACCATTATTTTAGGCGATTGTTTTAATTATATTTGTAAATAAAACACTTTTTACTTTGTTTAACCACTGGATCTTACATTTAATTGTGTGACTAGTTTCGACTATCTAGTAGTCATTCTCAAACTAAAGTGACACTTTAGTTTGAGAATGACTACTAGATAGTCGAAACTAGTCACACAATTAAATGTAAGATTCACTGGTTAAACAAAGTGAAAAGTGTTTTTATTTACAAGTGTATTTAAGATGTACCACAAAGTGAACGCCTACAACACCAAACAGTTTATTATATTTAATTCATTATAATATGCCTGGCTATTTAAAGGGATATTTAGTAAGCGGTTAATATAAGTATAAAATGTGCTAAATTTAATTTGATTTGGATGGTTTCGTGTATTGGGGATTATCGTTTCTGTAAACGTTTCCTTCTATAAATTTTAAAATTTAAAGAGTGTTTTCAATTTATCCTTTAATATTATTTCAAAATATTTCACCAAGTGATAAATGAGAAAGTTATTCAAGAAACTTTTTACTTTGTTTAACCACTGTATTTTGCACTGAAGTTTCGACTATCTAGTAGTCATTAGTTATCAAACTTCAACTTTGATTATCTAAGATATTCTTGTTTGAGTTACGTGAAGGTTAGTTTAATGGTAATTAGTTAAGTTATTCCTTTATTCCTTTTACTTCACTTTTTATTTTAATTCTATATGTACATTTCGGGTACAATGTACCCTTTATCAATAGAAAAAACTAATTGACATTTTGTAAATAAATAAAAATAGAAATACAACTATTTTCACAACCAAGTGCGATTTATTTGAAATCAGATAAAGGTAGGCTAGTTTAAGGAATTAAATTTAAAAGTGGGTTGTTTAAAGGACTTAAATCAAAATTTAGAAGGTTATCCCTATTTTTGTGCATTTCAATTGCTTCTAACATGTTTAGTTGAAAATGGTTAGATTCTTTTAGTAATTTCAAATTATTTATAATAAATTTGTGTCCCGTGGTTAATGTATGATGAGCTATCGCAGATTTATCTGGGTTATGGTTTTTAGTATGGTAAATATGTTCTTTAAACTTAGTTTTTAAATTTCGTATAGTTTGTCCAATATACATTTTGTTGCAATTGCTGCATTTTGATGAATAAATCCCAGACTTTTCATGATCATCAATTTTCTTAAAAGTATTCCCCAATAAAAGTTTAATTTTGTTTTTTGTGTAGTATGCAGGTTTAAGATTGAATTTTTTGTAAATTTTGTTAATTTGATTAGTTAATTTTGGTTCGTAAATAATTTTACAGTAATTTTTATTTGAATTAGATTCTATTATTGGTTCTAAACGTGATGCTAGACGAATGGAATGTGTTCTTTTATGTTTATTGATTAATTTCTGAATAATGTTAGTATCGTAATTTAATGCTTTGGCTAAATCTAAAATTAATGTAAACTCACTTTTTCTATTTTCTTCAGATATTGGTAACTGGATAGCTCTATAAATCATACTATTAAAAGACGAACTGACCAAAAAACTAGAAAATGTAATTATACAAGAAGACGACTTATTGATCTCATTTGATGTAGAATCTTTATTCCCTAGTATACCAATTAATGAAACTTTAATTATTCTCGAAAATTTATTAAAAACAAATGGTAAAAATCAAGAAGAAATAAATCATTATATAAAATTAACAACTTTAGTTATGGATTTTAACACTTTTGAATTTAATGGAATATTTTATAAACAAACATTTGGCACTGCTATGGGTAATCCATTATCCCCCTTTTTAGCAAACATTTTCATGAACCATTTAGAAAATATTGCGAAGAACAGCATACAATATTTCCCAAATTTATGGTTAAGGTATGTTGATGATATTTTCACAATTATTAAAACCAATACCGATATTCAAAATTTTACAAATCAATTAAATAAATTATTTACTAGCATAAATTTTACATATGAAATTGAGATCAATGGTCAACTTCCTTTCTTAGACCTACTAGTTATAAAAAACAATAACAAATTATCCTTTAATATTTTTAGAAAACCCACCCACACCTTTAATTACATTCACTCAAGTTCACATAGTCCTTTCAAACATAAACTATCGTCTTTTAATAGTATGATTTATAGAGCTATCCAGTTACCAATATCTGAAGAAAATAGAAAAAGTGAGTTTACATTAATTTTAGATTTAGCCAAAGCATTAAATTACGATACTAACATTATTCAGAAATTAATCAATAAACATAAAAGAACACATTCCATTCGTCTAGCATCACGTTTAGAACCAATAATAGAATCTAATTCAAATAAAAATTACTGTAAAATTATTTACGAACCAAAATTAACTAATCAAATTAACAAAATTTACAAAAAATTCAATCTTAAACCTGCATACTACACAAAAAACAAAATTAAACTTTTATTGGGGAATACTTTTAAGAAAATTGATGATCATGAAAAGTCTGGGATTTATTCATCAAAATGCAGCAATTGCAACAAAATGTATATTGGACAAACTATACGAAATTTAAAAACTAGGTTTAAAGAACATATTTACCATACTAAAAACCATAACCCAGATAAATCTGCGATAGCTCATCATACATTAACCACGGGACACAAATTTATTATAAATAATTTGAAATTACTAAAAGAATCTAACCATTTTCAACTAAACATGTTAGAAGCAATTGAAATGCACAAAAATAGGGATAACCTTCTAAATTTTGATTTAAGTCCTTTAAACAACCCACTTTTAAATTTAATTCCTTAAACTAGCCTACCTTTATCTGATTTCAAATAAATCGCACTTGGTTGTGAAAATAGTTGTATTTCTATTTTTATTTATTTACAAAATGTCAATTAGTTTTTTCTATTGATAAAGGGTACATTGTACCCGAAATGTACATATAGAATTAAAATAAAAAGTGAAGTAAAAGGAATAAAGGAATAACTTAACTAATTACCATTCAACTTTGATAATGACTACTAGATAGTCGAAATTATAGTCACAAATTATGTGCAAAATACAGTGGTTAAACTAAGTAAAAAGTGTTTTATTTACAAGTGTATTTAAGATGAACCCCAAAGTGAACGCCTACGACACAAAAACAGATTATTATTTGGATTCTTATTACAAATTCTGCCCAAAAAACAACTAACAAATACAATAAAAACACTATATATTTAATTAATTTCTCACTTAATCCGTGGTAAAACTTTTTGAATCTAATTCTGGATATTTAATTAAAACACTTGGTTTGTTTCACAGAATCAAATCAGTGAAACAAACCAATTGTTTTAAATAAATATCTTGTATAAACTTTTTGGGGAAAAAGGACAGAATTAAATAATTAGTTCTATTTTTTAGCCAGAACTTTATTTTAATTAGCCAATATTTCTCTATACATTTGTTAGCTTCTTCAGGGCAAAGTTTAAACTAAAATAAATAAATACAATGATATTTTATAAAGAGATAAACAAGGTTAAGAAGAGAAAATGAGAGAAAATATTATACCTAAACATAATGAAATATACCTACATATAACTGGGCTTTTTTGATAAAATTAAATATTGTCAGATATCGACGTGAAAAAATTTGTAGATAAATAACGTTTTTTATTAAAAATTGAAAAACTAAATTATTGATTTCAAATTTTTGAATGTTGGTTATTTTATTTCAACAAGTATGAATAGATGGATGGCATGTAAGCCATTTGTGTCCGTTTTAAAATTCATACAAGAATTTTGTTGGTCAAATACTAAATGTCATTAAATAAATATCTAGAATTGCAAAAAAAACCTTTTACTTTGTACAACACTTTTTTTATTTAATGTGACTGCAGTTTCAAGAAATTTAGCTCGTCATACATATGTGTCTTTGTGCATATTTGTGATTCATGTTTTGTGTCTTACATTTTAGTTATATGTTTTTGGCTCTACATTGTAAATGGCTTGTCCGTTAATATAGAATTATTATTATTATTAAACATGTTAGATAATGACAAGCAACATTTGTTGCAATAGAAGTAACATTAAATAAAATAGAGTTACACAAATAAAGCAAAAAGGGTTTTATTGTGAAATTAACATGTATAAGTTTTATAACCACCGATAGTCTGAATTCAATATTGGAGGCACACTTTAAAAGATTCAGAGATCACTTACTTCAATCAATTAATGACAAGTTGAGTGGTCTGGAATTGCGAATTTCTGAGCTGGAAAAGTCTTCTAATATGGATCCTAACCTTCCTGTCAACACTGAGGACATAATCGAGGAATTGGAAGAACGTCACCAAAGATCTACGAATGTAATTGTCTTCAATGTCCCAGAAGCAGAGGGAAGTTCAAATCAGAAATTAATTAAAGATACTGCTACATTACGAAACATAATTGGAAACGATGTGCCATTCGAGCCTCTTCGTATTTTCAGGATAGGAAAGGAATCTGATAAACCAAGGCCAATAAAACTGTGTTTCAAGGATCGTCAATCTGCAATGGAAATATTAAAAGCGCGTTTTCCAAACACTAACGATATTAAATTTAAATCAGATCTAACAAGGAAACAACGTGACTATTTATCATCTTTAAACCGCGAACTTGAAAACCGTAAAGAGCGTGGCGAGCATAATATAACAATTAAATATATGCACGGTAAACCTAAAATTGTTCCAATGGATAATTTAAATAAGAATAGAAGTACAAAAAACTAAATGTATACTTTCATAACGTGGGAGGCATTAGAACGAAACTTAATAATTTAATTTACACAATATCATCAATTTTTCCGTATTCGATGTATTAATATTAATTGAAACATGGCTTGATGATTCTATTAGCGATGCTGAATTAAATCTGCCAAATTTTAATATATTTAGATGTGACAGGTCTACACTAACCAGTACTAAATCTAGAGGTGGCGGCGTCCTCGTCGCTGTAAAATCATCCTGTAATTGTATTAAATTAAATCCATTATTTAATAATGTTGAACATGTATTTGTTAAAATTAATAATTCCTTTATTGTTGGTGCAACTTATATTCCCCCAAATTCCCCACATATTACTTATGAAAATCATACTATGACTTTGGACCAAATTACTATGGAACATCCTAACTTGAATTATATTTATTGTGGCGATTACAATTTACGGAATTCACTACTAGATACCAACATGAATGACTCCAGCAATATCACTTGTCTTCTGGACTGCTTAGCCTTTAATAACCTCAGCCAAGTAAACACTATTCCTAATGAAAGAGGCGTTTTTCTTGACCTAGTTTTGACGAATGTTAATACATTTGAAATTTTTGAAGCTATCGATGCCCTCTTTGCGAAAAGCATCCATCATATACCATATACTTTCACCATAAAACACCTTTTTGAAAATAAAAATCTTTGCTCAGATTTATTCTACTATGACTTTAAACTTGCAGACTATGGCGCGCTCAATCATTTTTTATCCAAGGTTAACTGGAATGTAATACTTCAAAATTCGGACTTAAATGTATTCCTTCAACATTTTTATGATATTCTTCATGTAGGGTTAAGCTTATATGTCCCAGTGAAACGGAAAAAATCATCGACATATCCGAAATGGTTCAACAAAGAAATAATTTTACTTGTTAATAAGAAAAAGAAAGCTCACGCGACTTTCAAAGACAATGGTGGGTTACACAATTATGATGAATTTAAAAGTCTTAGGTCTCAATGTGCCACCTTAAGCAGAATGCTTTTTGATCGCTATATCAGAAATATTGAAGAAAATTTGAAAAACAATCCAAAATCATTTTGGAACTATGTTCATGAATGTAATCATGCTCGTGGCTTTCCGGTGCAAATGTTTTATGATCAACACACCAGCAATAATGGTGTAGACTGTGTAAATTTATTTGCAAAGTATTTCTCGACAGTTTATTGTATTGATGCTACCGACAACCATACTACTCATAATTCGCTTGTGAGTGATAACTTGGTTAACACCATTAACCTCAACTCTTTTTCCGTAAATATTTCCGATATTTTCAATTGTATCAATCATTTACCTGATTCATGTATTGCTGGTCCCGATGGAATCCCACCATTTGTGCTGAAGAAATGTGTATATTCTTTAACATCGCCTATTCACTCCCTTTACAATCGATCTCTAAAATCTGGTATATTCCCAGAGTTATGGAAACATTCATTCATTAATCCTTTACATAAAGATGGATTAAGAGAGAACATAAAAAACTATAGGGGAATTGCTATCCAATCAGCAATACCTAAAATGTTGGATGAACTAGTGGCTAAACAAGTAATGTGGGAATGTAAACGGATCATTTGTAATGAACAACACGGTTTCATGCAAGGTAGATCTACATTAAGTAACCTCATGATCTATCATACATTTTTATTAGATGCGTTGGAAAGGGGACATCAGGTTGATTCCATCTATACTGACCTATCCAAGGCTTTTGATCGTGTCAATCATATCATACTTCTAAACAAACTTTCAGATCTTGGCTTCGGAAATTCTGTAACTAATTGGTTCAAAAGCTTCCTCTCTTCTAGGTTACAATATGTGAAAATCGATAACTATATATCTGAGCCAATAAATGTTACATCAGGGGTTCCACAAGGGTCTCATTGCGCTCCTATCCTTTTCTCTCTTTTTATAAATGATATTGGTGAATGTTTTCAATATTCTAAATTTTTAATGTTTGCTGACGATCTAAAATTGTATACTATTGTGCAACGTATAGATGATTGCGAGAAAACTCAAAGTGATTTGAATAATCTCTCCAATTGGTGTGCTATAAATAAGCTTGCCTTAAATATTAATAAATGTCATTCAATATCATTCTGTCGTCGCAAAAGGATTCAATTTCAATATGAAATAGACGGGCATTCATTAAGTGAAGTGCGCGAAGTTAGAGATTTGGGAATTTTATTTGATTCAAAGCTTACATTTCAGCCTCATATAGCAAAGATAACTTCTAGCGCATTGAGATCAATTGGAGCAATTAGCCGATATTCAAGTAACTTTAACATCAACACTGTCAGATTGTTATATACGACGTTAGTACGGTCTAAGTTAGAGTACGGCTCTGTTATTTGGAACCCATTCTACAATAAATGGACAAATAAAATAGAAATGGTGCAGAGTAAATTTCTGAGATTGATATGGTATAAGCTTGGTAAACCAAGGTGTGAGTTCAGTCATTCTGATACCTTATTGTCTCTTAACTTAAAATCATTGCAATATAGAAGAACTACGCTAGACTTATGCTTTGGTTTTAGAATAATTAATGGGATGATGGATTGTAGTACCTTGTTGTCAGCGTTTACGTTTAATACATGTAAATATAATCGCGCAAATTTATTGTTTCGTATACCGTTTCATTCTACTAATTACGGTTCGCATAGTCCTATTTGTAGAATTATGAAATTATGCAATATATTAAATGCGAATTATTATTTCAATATAATTGATACGTCATTTATACGATTCAAACGTAACTTACATTATTTAGATTCGAATATTTGTAGCTAGTGTTTTAGATGTTTTATTCTAGGGTGGTGCTTGTATTACTGTGTGTTTAAGTAGATTTCTTCATTGTATTATTATCTTTGTATAAATTCTTTATTATTAATATTTATATAGCATTAAGTTTATTTTTTGTAACATTATTACTATATGCTTTTGTAAAAAGGTGATATCCGTTTAAAATAAATAAATAAATAAATAGCGAAGTAGAAGTCTAAGCAACGCAGAATTAACTTAAGAATAAATAATATATAAAATTACGAAAATGTTTTTCGTGTAAAATGCAAACAATGTGTTTTAATTAATAAATGAACTGGAGACAATAAATATCCATTGAAACAACTACTTTTCATGCAAATATACCTCCGGATATTGAATTATACAATGGAATATTTAAAATCTTATTTTAATTGATTTGTTACAACGTTCTATCAAAGTGTACAGAGAGTTTTATCTAACACCGAACATTTTCATCCAATACAATTTGACGCCTTTACTTTTTAAGTAATTTGTAAATTTTGTTGCCTATCTTGAACAAGTTTCTCATCTTTCACGTGTGAAACATATTTAACTATGATTTAAAAAGGAAAACACTTGGTTAAATTGCATTTGGTACTCCTTAAGAATGACTCAAGGTCGAAACTAGTTCGAATAAAAAACCAAAATATTTGTGAAATTTAACCAATCCTTTGCTGCGACAAATTGTAGCCAATTAATCGCAATTAATGTCTTAATTTAGAGCCGCAGCTGGAAACAAATCGGGGCGGGGGGTTACTGGTAAAAATATTGATTTGGCTCTTTCAGGGCCGCTTTTACATAAACATATTTCACATTTTGAAAATTTCAGGAGGGGTTTAAACTCTAAAATCCCCCCCGCCCCGGCTACGGCCTTGCCTCAATTTGTACTTACAGGGAGTTTTCATTTTAAATATACATGTCCCAATTACAGCGTATTTGCAGAAAATCTTTAGATAATCGTTGTTTCTTTTTAAAAGAGTTCAATTTGAATCTTAAAATGAGTGTATTCCACTCCCAGACTAAGCATGAAGTAAAATTTCGAGTTTAGAAAAGCCTGAAAATTTGGTTTGGTCGCGGAGCGCGAAGCGCGGAGCGGCCAAACCAAATTTTCAGGCTTTTCTAAACTCGAAATTTTACTTCATGCGCCACCGGTACAAAACACTGACATATAACGAAGATTAAAACACACCGCTAAACTTAACATTGAATCAGTGTTTTGTACCGGTGGCGCATGAAGTAAAATTTCGAGTTTCACATATTACGAAGATTAAAACACACCGCTAAACTTTACATTGAATCAGTGTTTTGTATCGGTGGCGCATGAAGTAAAATTTCGAGTTTAGAAAAGCCTGAAAATTTGGTTTGGCCGCTCCGCGCTTCGCGCTACGCGACCAAACCAAATTTTCAGGCTTTTCTAAACTCGAAATTTTACTTCATGCTTAGCCTGGGAGTGGAAAACACTCGTTTAAAGCTTTAAATTAAATTCTTCTAATAAAACGAGCGTCGGAAAATGTACAACGTATGCATATGTATACTTAAAAGAAAAATTCTCGTTATGAAAATGATCGGTGTTAGATAAAACTCTCTGTATGTAATATTTAGGTCAAATTCTCTTCAAACCAACTAACAAATTATTATTGTCTTGATTTGTCTTATTAATTAAAACACATTGTTTGGATTTTACACGAAAAACATTTTCGTAATTTTATATATTATTTAAAGTGTGCAAACTATAAGAAGCGTAAGCTAATTTTCTCGAATTCAAATATTTCTGAAGGTTTTACTAAACCTTTAGTAAATTAAGTTAGCTAAATATTACTCATTGATCCATTTGTGATCAGATTGTAATTATAGTAAAATACAACTAGTGTTTTGCAAATAATAAAAAAAAATATATATATATTTCTGAATTGGCATTATTTTTTAAGAATAAATGAATTTTGTGCAATCGTATTTAAATGTAACAACGAAATGAATGCACTAAAAAATCCGTCCATCACTTATCGTCCTATTCCTGTTAGGATCGTAAAATACAGGCTGTGCATTTCCAAAGGAATCACTCACATCATCTTCTAATACACATTTAATGCGACTCATCTTTCAACCGTCCATTATCCTTGTGATTCGGGCGGGTATCCATGTCGATAAATCGCCGGGGAAGATCCTTTTAAAAGGAATATGCGTCGACAGACACGTCATAAATTCCGGAGGCGGTCGCACACGCAGGTTAGAAGACGTGTCTCCTTCCTCCTTTTCAGCAGAGACCCATAAAACTCCATTTCTCCCACTTTGAAATGTAGACGTGAGAGTGTTGGCATATTTTCGATGCGAGTAGATGCAAACAATGCGTTTTATTTGCTTGAATCATTATTGTTTTACACCTAAAAAACAAATTCCCTGTATGTAAAAACAATACAGGGAATTTTTTTTTTAAGTATACAAATCCCGATTTATACGCTGTAAATGTTCATACATTCATAGATTTGATAAGAGAGTTCAATTTGAAGCTTCTAACGAGAGTTTCCACTCCCAGATTAAGCATGAAGTAAAATTTCGAGTTTAGAAAAGCCTGAAAATTTGGTTTGGTCGCTCCGCGAAGCGGAGCGACCAAACCAAATTTTCAGGCTTTTCTAAACTCGAAATTTTACTTCATGCGCCACGCGTACGAAACACCAATTTAAAGTAAAGTTCAAAATAGTAATCCCTCTATATTTTCAATGTGTCATGTACATGTACAAAATAATGAAATATAATAAATAAAATATATACTGCTAGAAGTTTAATAAATTTTACTAAGTACGAAACCCCGACATTTCTCCCAAATTCAACAACCCAGAGACCACCATTCGTCAATTCATCCCATCTCGCATGAATCATAAATAGAGCTCGGATTTTTAAGCAAACAGCTTATGCTGAAAACTAAAAGCATCAACACGAATTAATAACACGTGTACGAATTATAGCAAATTGAGTCATTTGAGGATGCGCCATCGATTTTTTTCTATCTCTTCTAATAACCGAGATTCTCTATAGCCTGGGTCTCCAAACTATCTTCTTCGCGGGCCACAAATACAATTCTACATAATAAAGTCGGCCAAGATCTGATTAATTTTATAAAATTATGAAAAATTTAAGGAACAATTGTTACAATATTTCAAAATATGACATTTACAAAAAAAATTACAAACAATCGCGGGCCGGATTCATGTAAGTCGCGGGCTGAATTTGGCCCGCGGGCCGTAGTTTGGAGACCACTGCTCTATAGTAACATCCAATTTGCGCCACCATGTACACTTCTACATAAAAAATTCATTTCACAAAATAAATTTCACAAATGTAATCTTTAATAACCAAATCATATTCATTATTAATAAAGATTCCCGTTGTATTCAGAATATCTAAAGGTAAACATACGCTCAGCCAAGAAACTTATCCAGCAAAACTTGAACATAATCAAAATTTCCATAACCTCATTCCCTATTCCCCGCTATCCCCATCCTTTATGCTGATTGCTATTATGAATTTACAAATTCCTGCTCGATTTCGATTCAGTTGCAGGAAGGTCGCGGCGAAAATAATATAAAAAAAACTAACTTTTGTTGGGCGGACGTAACCGAGTTTCGAGTTTCGGAGGACATAATGCATATGTATGGGTAGGGAGCAGGGCTGCCAATATCCGTGCTATATATCACGGCGAGGATTTTTTTGCTTATATAAAATATACACCGTGTAAATCACGGGGGATATCACCGACAGAATTGGAAAATAAATTAAATGTCTGTGTGTATATCACGGTGGGAGAATTTGTGCTAACCACAGAGGCAGTTTCTTTTAATTACGTGGGGGAAAGATTTGTTTTTTTTGTATCACGCAAATTTTTTTTTTATTAAGGTAATTTAGCATTTGTAAATTGACTAAAAATTCGTTTTCTTTATTAAAATTTAACTACAAAGGCAAATTACAACAAATTGCTATTTATAGGAGCTTGCTTGCAATTGTGATTTGATTCAAAATACTTTGGGTAGTGTTTATCTGCTTAAAAATTATACGTTGTCAAAATTAGTTTCAAATCTCAAAAATTTTTTATAATAATAATAATAATAATAAGTATTTATGCCCAACAGGAAATTTCCCAATTATGAAAAGATTAGTGTATTTAATATTACAGTAAAGAAAACTAAACAATAATAATAATAAGTATAAATGAAATTGCCAATTCTTGGTTGCAGAATACTTCAAACATTAAAAGTGCGATTCTTTTCGCAATCTACAACAAGTTAGTCTTACAAAGACTATATCAAACACTCAACACTCATAGCCCGGGAAGTAGTTGTTTCAATGAGTGTTTGATATAGTCTTTGTAAGACTAACTTGTTGTAGATTGCGAAAAGAATCGCACTTTTAATGTTTGAAGTATTCTGCAACCAAGAATTGGCAATTTCATTTATACTTATGTTTGAACGGTAACGTGACCGCCAGTCTAAGGTGTCAAATTGTTTAGAGGGAATGGCAAAGCTATACTGATGAGAGATAAATCTCGAAACGCGTCTATAGATGGCCTGAATAATTTAACCCAAATTGTTACATTTGCAGTAGGTTACTGTATGTAACAGCAAACACGTGTTGTATAATTCAATGTCCGTCGGGGTATTAGCCCGGGAAGTAGTTGTTTTAATGAGTGTTTGATATAGTCTTTGTAAGACTAACTTGTTGTAGATTGCGAAAAGAATCGCACTTTTAATAATAATAATATTTATTACCCAACAGGACATCCCAATTACAAAGTTATATTACAAAAGTAAAAGTTCTTAAAATAATATATATAAATAAAACAAAATAAAATTACAAAAATAAAGATCACGTGATATAAGATCATGTTCTATATAAACAAAATAAATTAAATATTTAGCAATTATAATAATAAAATAATAATAAAATAACAAAGAAATAACAATAGTTAGTCTATGCAGCCGTTTGTTGTTATTAATATCAAGAACCAGAAATTATGTTCTTGAATTCACGTGAGTCCAAGTAAAAAAATATCACAATAAATGGCAAATGTGTTGTGATACACACAAATGCGACGCACTGGGGACAGTTCCAAGACATTAGTTTGAGCATTATGAACATAAAAGCTGGTACAATGACGTGTCGAGAGTCTAGGTACATAAAAATGTATGTTTTGCAAAACAATCTTGTTTGAAATTGTAGTTATGAATTTTCATAGTAGAGAATTCCTTAAAAATCATTTTTCATTGTTTAAAATTGTATGTGCATTTAACATGCTCATTATTATAATAAGAATTATAATAAGCTTTATTCCAGTATAAATAACACATATAAAAATACAAAAAATTCAATATTGGTTATTTGACACTAGAATATCGTCAGAATATTGAATAGAATTTATATCACATAAATGATTTTTTTCTTCGTTTACACGTTTTTAACATACTGCTTTAGTAGAATATTTTGAACTTTACATTAAATCAGTGTTTTACACGCGTGGCTCATAAAGTAAAATTTCGAGTTTAGAAAAACCTGAAAATTTGGTTTGGTCGCGTAGCGCTGCGCTTACATTTTATTATACCGGGCTTTCATTAATTCCCGAACCCCACGTGACCAAAAATAATAGGTAACCAAATGTACAAGGTGGTATGGCTCACACAAAAATTCCCTAGATTTAAAAATATTTATTATTTATCTGGAAATTCTTCATAACACTGCTCAATGCAAGACTGCAGAGAATAACACCAGTTGCCGTCAATATTACGTGAAGCACTACGAAAATGTGCCCTCAAAATAAACGCGTCTTGCTCCGTTGTAAATACCATTTTCGCAGTATTTGCTTATCCTAGCAAATTGACTCTGCAAAATAAATAGAAATAAAACTCAATGTTTCAGAATAATTAAACAATTTTTGCTTACCTGAAAATTCCGGGCGAATCTTGTAAGATCTCAAAGGTTGGTTTAACGATGCACCGCGCATAAACGTTTATGTCAAATTTGACTTTAGTAACGTTTGGTTACTTTTTTCAAAGCCTCCAACGTACAAATACAATAATTTACGCGGCAATTTTAAATTTAGTCACTTGGGGTTCGGGAATTAATGAAAGCCCTGTATAATCCTTGCTTATCGACCGTCAGTCTTTCAACCTGAGTTTTAGTTGTCATTGTCTTGTCGGTTAGTTATGATTAGAACTCGCATTTCTAAGCACAACAAATTAAAAAAAAGCGCTTAAAAAAGCACTAATTTTAGCAAAAAAGCATTATTTTGTGCAAAAAACATAATTTTATGCACAAAGCATTATTTTAATCAAAAAAAGGATTATTTTAGATACAAAAGAAGCACCGAAAATTTTAAAAATTGTATCACAATGCACAGAACGATAAAAATCACTTAAAATTTTACTGACAGATAGAGCTGTTCCGAGTACTAATAAAATGTACTCGAGTATTGAATACAAGTTCTCTACGCAAATTGTACTGGAGTACTAAATACAAGTACGTAATCACGAGTACATTTATGCGTACAAAGTACTGACTACAATATATAAAACTACGAAAAACTGTAATTTAAAAATGTTTTTATGTATTTTGAACATTACTTGAAACCAGTGTTTTGTACGCATGGCGCATGAAGTAAAATTTTGAGTTTAGAAAAGCCTGAGTTTGGATTTGGACGCTACGCTTAGACTTTCATTCAAAGATTCAAGAAAAATTTAACATTAGCGGATATTATTTATAATTACGGAAATTGCATTTATAAATATAAATATGTTATCATTTAATTCAGAAAAACAAGAAAATTCTGGTAAATGTCAAAGTTATAATATCCCAAAATCAAAGCATAATATTGTGTGAATATATGCTTTTTTTCCTATAAGAACAAACATTGATTGAACAATTATTTACGTTTGGAATTATTTAAAATCATCAGCAATATTTTAAAATTAACTATTTTTGTTTCTATTTATAATACAGAAATCAAACATTTCAAAGGTATAAATTCCCAAAATCAAAATATAGAGTTGTATGATATGAAAATAATTGACTTTTGTGACGCTTTGGGCGAAGAGAAAGAGTAATCTGGTTCAATTTGATTTATTTACATAATATATACAATATGTTATTTGATTTGCTCGGCTTTTGGGTCGTGGGAAAATTTCTTCTCTCTCCTCGCTGAAGAATTGTGGCTTGACTGGAGTGCTACTGATGGTGGTGGCGTCGGGTCGCGTCCTGGTGGAGGCGACGAGGTGTCCTGGTGGAGGCGCCGAGGTGTCCTGGTGGAGGCGCCGAGGTGTCCTGGTAGAGGCGCCGAGGTGTCCTGGTGGAGGAGCCGATGTCTTGAGCGTCGGGGATCTGGTGCAGCAGTTCGTAGGTGTAGAGGATCTGATTCGCTGGGAGCGTCTTCGTCGAGGGCCAGGAGTCTTCTCTGATCACTCGGTGTCGGCGGCGTAGTTCGTATCCGTATGAATTAGTTTCACTTCGAATTTACGTTGTGTTTGTATCCGTGGGAATCACTTTTCCTCTTCGGATGGATATTGCTAGATTGACTAGTGAGCGGCCATGTGAATTAATTTCAACTGTGCACCTCTCAGAGTCTCAAGAGCAACTGTTTTTTACTTTTTTTTTTTTGGGGGGGGGGGGAGAGAGGAGGAGAAAATCCTTCACGAATGGGTGGGATAACAGTAGGTTATGTCAGACTCTTACTGACTAAAACCCCCTCTTGTACGTCAAGTCCAATAAATGACTTTTTATACTTTATAGGAAGAAGTAGTAAAAACGGCTTTGTAGAAAAATTGACTGGTGTGAGTACTATAGCAGTATTCATATATTGGTTTCAGGTGGGTGGGGTAGCATTTAGGAAAGAGAAGGTTTAAAGTTTTACAACTTTAGATCTTTTCTTTTTCTCCCAAAAATTAAAATAACTACTTCGGGATTGTCGGAAGCCATTTGTTTGGATTTGTGTTATTATTGGTTCTGGGATTCTTGGGGTTGGCCAAGGGTTGTGATAGTGGGGGCGAGTTTAAGGATCAAGGTAAGGAGCGTTACCAGATTGGGATCAAGTAACGCTTCTGGGAGTTGTGGGATTTGCGGGATTTGAGGGATTTTATTGGGGGCCGCCGTTTGTGCTTGCGGCGGCGGTTGGGGTTTGGTTTGTGGCTGAGTTTGCCCCTGAGGATTGACTACAGAGGAGTAGCTCTTGGTGGACCGGTTTTTCGGGAATGAGGAGCATCCGCGATAGTTCGCGGTGTGGTTTTCGCCGCAATTGCAGCATTTGGGGGAGGATCGTTATCTCTGTCCTTCCTGGTGCAGTCTGCTGTCAAGTGCTCGCCGGCGCATTTAACGCAGCGCGGGTTGACATTGCAACGGTGGGAGGTGTGCCCGAAGTATTGACACTTGTGGCACTGAATGGAACCATTGGAGGGTTTTTGTTTCTCCACGGAAATGGGAGAGTGACTTAGGGTTTCTAAATTGAATATTTTTCTGCCTTCTGGAGTGTTTTCCAGGTGCACTGAGACCATGGGGAATTTTTTGAATTTATTCCCCATGCGGCGGACTGACAGAACGGGTAGGGAGAGAGCTTTTAACTGCATCACTATCCATTCGTCGGAGATCGAAGTGTCAACACTTCGCAGCACAACTTTGAGGTCTTTTTCCTCGCTGAGGGCATACGTGAAAAATTCCACGTTGTTGTTGCGGAGGTACCGGATTACGCAACGATAATTGTCAGCAGACTGCACTTGGAATTTCATGCAGAAACAGAAGAATTTACATTTGAGGCAGTTTAAGCCTAATCTGGTTAAATCTTCGGAAATCTGTTCCCAGAGATTTTTATAGCGGATTGTGATAGGTGGAGGGGTGTTTTTGAAATGCTCGAAACCTTCGTTCGAGGCTGCGATCTGATCGATCGATGGTAATTCGGTCTTTTTGACGACCGTGGTGGTGTAGGTAATGGTTGGTTTTGGTATTTCGGGGAGTTTTGCCTGGGGTTGCGGCTTAGGAGACGGTTTTTGGCTAGCCTTCAGAGTGGCGGAGGCGCGCACCAGGCTAGCGGGCGGAGGAGGGGTGTTTGCCCGTGAGCGGCGCTGTCTTTTTTGGACAGGGATGAAGTCGTCTTCGTCGAGGACGTCCTCGACGAAGGCGGGAGAGGAAGTGCGTGGTTCGCTAGGGGCAGGCGAAAAGGATGGGCTGGGGGATCGGGTTCCCTCAGGGGCCTGGGGGGACATTACGTCCATGATTTCCTCGCTGTAGTCAGCGAGATGTGGGTTGCGGAGTAGGATTTGCTCCTAGAGTTGCTGATTTGCAACATTAGAAAGACGGTCAAGGCGGCGAGTTGTGCGTCCTTGGCGGCATAGGAGGAGGTAAGGATGGCCAATTGCTTTTGCATTTCGCTAAGCTGTTGGCAGAGTTCTGCGTAGGCGGGCATTTGGGGTTGCTCTTGGGGTTGCTTAGGCCGGGTTTTCTCTATGGAGGGATAGAGAGGATCGAAGTGGGCTTCGGAGTCCGTGGACCGTTTTCCACGCCTGGACTTACCCATGGCGTAAAAGACGGGTGTTGGGTAGGCACCGGGTTCAAAATCCCCCGGGCCTGTTTATCGTTAAGCGGAATCAAGAATAGAAATGTTGAGGGCAACACTCTAAAGCTTGACTGCCTCCCAACAATCTCCGAGCGTTCCTCGCGGAAATCAAGGCAGATTCTCGGTTAGCGTGCTATAATAAGCGTGCTAATCTCTTAAAACCTAGACAGGTCCCCCTGCAAAGGTCGTAAGAAATTTTCTCGTTCGCGCCTTCCGGTGTCAGGGCAGTATAAAATACGCGCTAACCACGGAGACGTTCTCCACACTGAAAAGAAAAAGATTACAGCTAGGCGGATGGCTCCTTTTCCGTGCTGGCAAAAACGAGCTAAAAAGCTCTTCCAGACAACGGTAAAAGGGTGTTGGATGTTCTGAAAAGAAAATTACTATTCTCAAAAAGAATAGCAATTTTCCCTAGAGCACCTTTAACTGTAAAATAGCTAAAAAGCTTATGAATAATTAATAACAAAGAAAGCAGCTCGAAAGCGACGGAGAGCGCTTCAGAGAGGAGAGACGAACAATTTTTACTTATTGAAGGGTGCGCTTTTATGTCATTCCAAATATTGGTATCCTTTTCCAACTCCTATTGCTTTCTCTCTTAGTGAGGGCGAAGTTTTGAAAACGCTGTACCTTTTGGAATATTGAAGCCGATTTCGTACAGTTTTTCAAAAAAAGCTCTGTACGGTGTTTAGGATGTTACACTTTCTTATAAGACTACATTTCAAATCAATTTAAAATCCGCAGCCTAATTTAAAAATTGACAATTTTTTTTTTGTCCAACACATAAAACAATAATATTTAGTAAATTCTTTGATAATTTAGAAAATTTGAACTAAATTTAATAATGTATGAGTTTAAATAAAAACATAAAATGCTATTTCAAATTTTAATATAAATTGACTATTTTTAATTAAATGTTAATATCATTTGACTATATTATTACAAATTGACTATTTCTATTAAAATGTTGATATAATTTGACTATACAGGGTCGCTATACAGTATGGATACAACTAAATATTTTTATAAAGGTTTAGCAGAGCTCATTGAAATTTAGAATACAGTTAGAAGTGTTTAAATTGTATCATCTTAGATTTATTTAAAATTTTCTACCGTCATTTATTTTGAAAATACAAGGCTAACTTGATTTGTTACTTTTTAACAGATAATTTTTTTATGAGTTTTATGATGTAACACATGCATATCTTATAACTATTAATCGAAATTTTATATAAAATTATCAAACTAACAAAATTTTGAAAAATGTAAAATTTTGTTAGCCTTGGGAATGTTGTCTTTATCTATCGTTAGTATTTGCCGCCTAACCTTTGACCAAAAAATAAATAAAAGTTGAAAATAAATGTAAAATTAAGATATTTAACTAAAACAGAACTCATTTTTATAAAAGAAAATAGTTTAACACGAAATACATGTTAGAATTTTTTTTTTTTTAAATTTTTATTAAAAATAAAGGTAAGCATGTGTTTCGTTAGTAATTTCAGAAAAAAGCATTCTTACTAAAAATAAAAATAATCTGAGATGATACAATTTAAACATTTCTAACTGTATCGCAAATTTCAACGAGCTCCGCTAAACCGTTCTGAAAATATTTAGCTGTATCCATACTTTTTAGCGACCCTGTATATATATTTATATTTAAAATTTCGAGTTTAGAAAAGCCCAGAAAATTTGTCTCGGGTCGCTGCGCGACCCTTGACAAATTTTCATAGGGCTTTTCTAAACTCGAAATTTTACTTCATGCTTAGTTTGGGAGTGGAAAACACTCGTTTGAAGCTTCAAACTAAACTCATTCAAAAACACAACGAATATCTAAAGATTTAAAAACAATAGGATAAATTCAGCTTATTTTCTTTAAATCTTTAGATTAGAATACGTATACTTAAGAAAAAAATAAGATAAACTCGCTGTATATTTAACCATTACTAAATTTTATTCAATCATTTTACGATTTAACTAAGCATTTGTGCACCTGCCATCAGTAAAGTAAAACATGAAACAAAGCCTGCCCTTTCTTCAAAACAAATATTTCCTGAAACATTTTTAATTTGAAATTCTTCAGAAAAATAATCCTCTCCTTTTATTACATCCACAGCAAAACAAATTAAATAAAACCAGCCCTTTCTTACCGTTGAAAAATTCTTGAAATCGTTCTTCCATCGTTATGAAACTGCAGTGCTCCTCCAATCGATACATTTCACGAATGAGCGATTTTCGAGCGTCGCTCGGCTCCTCTTTGTGCGAATTTCCGGAACGGAGATAATCCGGAGGCCTCGTAAAACTAGGAAGCGACATCTGCGATACAAACTTTTACCGAGAGCTTAGAAAACACTTCCTAGGATCGAAGCGCGCCATTCCGGTTTGTCCGAAGGGCGGGGACGAGGATACTTCTTTCGCAGGGCATCGAGACAAATAAAAACCGCCCCTGATTGCGGCATAAATTCCCCGTTATGGGGTATAAATTGTTTACGTCGTTCCGTATCCGTGCTCGTTAAATTAATAATTTTGAATCTTTTAGGACGCGTCGTAAATTTATACTGCTTGGATATACGGGATGATAAACAATTGTCTGGATAACAAACATTTCCAATTTTGAATAATGGCGATATCGTAATATAATTGGTTATATTTTTGAAATATTCAATATAATTAATAATATTTTTTAAAATATTAAATTGTAATAGGTCAGTAGGGGTCATGTGTAAATATTATTTTCGGTGAAATTAAATTAAAATATTAATACAAAAATCACCTAAGAAATTAATAAAGAAAAATCAACATCCTGTAAATACGAGAATAATATCAGTCAATCATAATTTTGGGTGATAGAAATAACGAACGCGGCATCGCCTTAAAATAACAAACAAGTTCGAGCGCGTGGAGAAATGCCGACATATACAGAAAGATTCGGTTCAAGGTTTAGCGAGCGCAAACACAATAAGTATGCGAAGAACGGAAAATTACACTGACGTCAGAGAAAGGCAAAGATTTTGCGACCATATATGGTAGTGCATAAATTTTTCCATCTCCACGTTCGGGTGGGGAACGAAGGTTATAAAATATTGAGGAGCGTCAAAAAGGGGATTAGAAAAGACAAGTTTCGAGAAGAAGAACGTGGAGAAAGACATCAGGTGAGATTAAGAGCTGTTGCAAATCAACGGTAGATAGATGTTCTGCCTTTGATTTGGAAATTCTGGGAATAATGAATGGGATGAATGATTAAGAAAAAGGGTAAAGAATTAAAATGCCAAATTCGATTATGAGTGGAACGAAGTGAAAGATCATTCCACTCACTAATCGCGAAAGTATGTGTGAATAAAAGAAAAGTTTAAATGAACAAAAAAGAGAGAAAAAAGTGCAGAGTAAATGTGAAACGAATGAGGGGTGCATGGTAGTTGATGTGTAAGGCCGAACTGAGCGAGAAAACGAGGTATGTCCTACTAACTAATCGACCCAGTCGATTGATGTGTAAGGCCAATCCGAGTCAGTATTGCGCTAAGTGTCCTACTAACTAATCACACGAGTGAGGGGTGCATGGTGGTTGATGTGTAAGGCCGAACTGAGCGAGAAAACGAGGTATGTCCTACTAACTAATCGACCCAGTCGATTGATGTGTAAGGCCAATCCGAGTCAGTATTGCGCTAAGTGTCCTACTAACTAATCACACGAGTGAGGGGTGCATGGTGGTTGATGTGTAAGGCCGAACTGAGCGAGAAAACGAGGTATGTCCTACTAACTAATCGACCCAGTCGATTGATGTGTAAGGCCAATCCGAGTCAGTATTGCGCTAAGTGTCCTACTAACTAATCACACGAGTGAGGGGTGCATGGTGATTGATGTGTAAGGCCGAACTGAGCGAGAAAACGAGGTATGTCCTACTAACTAATCGACCCAGTCGATTGATGTGTAAGGCCAATCCGAGTCAGTATTGCGCTAAGTGTCTTACTAACTAATCACACGAGTGAGGGGTGCATGGTGGTTGATGTGTAAGGCCGAACTGAGCGAGAAAACGAGGTATGTCCTACTAACTAATCGACCCAGTCGATTGATGTGTAAGGCCAATCCGAGTCAGTATTGCGCTAAGTGTCCTACTAACTAATCGCAAGTGTGCAGAGTGTGCGAGGTTAACTCCGGGATGGTTTTTGTGGGTTTCCCATCTCGTAATGCAAATGCAGGGGCTAGTTAATTTTGCTCCCACAAGTAGAATCATACATTTTTTTGAGTTTAACTAAAATGCACATGGCTTCTAAGCACAAACGTTTGATAACGTATTTTGTAAATATAAATAATAATATAAGACATACCAATTCATTAGAAATGTCATGAAAGGTCAATAAACGTTGCATACGTTAAACTCATATCCTGTTTTATTTATTGTCCACACATCCTCCTAGTCAAATTAAAAGGGAAGAAAGACACAGTATTTACGATAATGCATATTGACACAAACAACGAACCTGGTAAATATATAAAAGGGTTACTACATACACAACACAACGTAAACAATAATACAAATTATAAATTTGTACAATACCTAGGGTCGAATCACTACAAAATATAATTGATAATATTTTGAAAATATCTAATAATATTCTCAATTATAATTGATAATATTTTTTAAAAGCAAATTCCAAACAATTGAGATGTTGATTTCATAATCAGCATATCAGAATCTATTGTTTTGTTTTCTTTTGGGAATGTAAATAATCAATTGATTATTTGCATTCCCAAAAGAAAACAAAACCCATCCCTCGTATCCAGCTACCGACCAATCACCCTTCTTCCTGCCAAAGAAAAAATAATTTCCCATATACAACATCTTATTCCAAACTACCAATTCCCCACAGATCCACCACTCTCCCACCTTTTACCCTAACTTCCAACATACAAACTGCACCCCTCGAATGACTTTCATCCGCCGCTGTCTTTCTAGATATCTAAAAAGCTTTTGACTCGGTATGGCACCGAAGTCTGCTGTATAAATGTCACTCCCTTAACATAACTAAATACCTAATTCTTATCCTAAATATCTTCGTAATAAATAGATTACTAAAAGTAAAACCCCATAGATCCACCACTCTCCTACCTTCTATCCTTACTTCTAACATACAAACTGCACACCTTGAAGGACGTTTATCCGCCGCTGTCTTTCTAGATATCTAAAAGGCTTTTGACTCGGTATGGCACCGAGGTCTGCTGTATAAATGTCACTCCCTTAACATACCTAAATACCTAATTCTTATCCTAAATATCTTCGTAATAAATAGATTACTAAAAGTAAAACCCTATAGATCCACCACTCTCTCACCTTCTATCCTTACTTCTAACATACAAACTGCACACCTTGAAGGACTTTTATCCGCCGCTGTCTTCCTAGATATCTAAAAGGCTTTTGACTCGGTATAACACCGAGGTCTGCTGTATAAATGTCACTCCCTTAACATACCTAAATACCTAATTTTTATGCTAAATATCTTCCTAATTAATAGATCACTAAAAGTAAAAATCCAAAGTACCACATCCCAAACCTTCACTCCTGAGCAAGGTGTTCCGCAAGGATCACCTCTCTTTCCACTCCTATACAACATTTTCTGTATTGATCTATATAATTCTAATCCCATTTTTTTTAATCCCGCTTCCTATGTCCTGCAATACGCCGATGACACAGCCCTAAAACTCATGAAAAGAACCCGCCCAAAGCACTACAAATACTGCAGCAGCTTATAGATTCCCTCGAGCTTTGGTTTGCTATATGGAGAATAAAAATAAATCCCAACAAATCGCGACTCCTTATTCCTTACCACCGCAACAATATTCCTGTCAACATCTTCATTTGTCATAAGTCCATATCCCCAGCTCTCCATATAAAATACCTTGGAATCACCCTCGACTCAAAACTTAATTTTAAAAAACACAGCAATAATTAAAAACAAAATTACTGCTAGAGCAAGACCCTTCCGCAGTCTAACATACAGAAATCTTGGCATCACAACGACAAACCCCACAGAAATTTACAAAATGATATGCAGGCCTATGTTAGACTACGGATCCATCCTCTTTTCCACATCTCCCAATCCCACACTTCACAACATCCACGTCAGCGAACGTTCGTCTCTGAGATCCCTTACAAAAGTTTGTCATCCACTCAATCCACTTTATAACCCATCTAATATTCTCCTTTACAGCCGAACAATCCTAATTACCGAACGTCTCTTGATTTATCCAAAAAAATCTCCAAAAAACAATAGAATTTTCAAATCCATTCACAACTTTGCGCCCCCAGAAATGACAACATATTTCCTAAATCAAAAATTCCTCACAAAGAGTCTTTTAATTTATCACATACCATAACAAACATTAATATCAAAATT
This sequence comes from Philonthus cognatus, assembly GCA_932526585.2. Classification (NCBI taxonomy): domain Eukaryota; kingdom Metazoa; phylum Arthropoda; class Insecta; order Coleoptera; family Staphylinidae; genus Philonthus; species Philonthus cognatus. The sequence goes on from OW052245.1 coordinate 78,130,791, forward strand.
CCATTTACATCATCACTTAAACATATCCCTCTATAAAATAAAACCTCGCCAGAAAGGCTGCTGGCCGATAGCCGATTGCCAGTTATATTTTGTATTCTTCTTATTGTATTTTTTGAAAACTATTTTTTTATGACATTTTGTATATTATTCTGGCAGTAAAGATTATTTATTTATATATATTGATGAACTTAAAGTACTTTGACAAGCGTCATAAATGTCATGATGATAGAAATGCAAACTTAACATTCGACGTGCCAAACAATTGAAGATGTTCTGTTTCGACCAGAATCTATTGATTGAAAACAGATATAAGGTAATGACGTCGGGGAACAAAGGTAATATGTTAACTTTACCTTTATTTAATACTATTTATTTCGAGTATTACCTTTAGTAATACTATTTATTTCGAGATGTGGGACCAATTGCATTAATATTATAACCGTAGTTCATCTCTGAACTTCAAATAAATGTTTCATCGTTAATAAGTCAGCAGAAAATCCGCTAAGCCTAGCAGATTTTAAATCAGAACAGCGGAAAATATTTAATTCTGGCTTTTAGCAAAATTTTTGATCTTTTTGTTTAAATAATCAAACGTCACAACTTCAATTTCTTTATTCTAAAACTTTATTTAACTCTAAACAATAAAGCTCACACATTTCTTCGAATAATATGAAATATTGATATTTCAGTAATTTTATTTCTTTGTTTTTATATATAATATAATTTATTCGGTTCTCTACAAAAATATCACAACATATCAATCGGACAAAAAGAAGTACCCAACATGGTTTATGTTTGAAATCAAAGCTAACCTAAACTCCAAGGCTTATTATAGAAATATGTGGCATAAGACCAGAAACCCATATTTTATTCAAGAACTTAAAAGATTGCGTAACCTATTTATACGGCAAATTTCTGATGCATATTCCTCATTCATACAAAACACTGAAACTAACCTAAACCAAAATCCTTCTGATTTATGGAAGTTTGTCTCTAGCAAGCGCGGTACTACCAAAATTCCTAGTGTGGTACATAATGACCAGGAAGAGTTTAGAAATCTTAATGACATAGTTAATGGATTCGTTGACATCAACAGTCATTTCAATCGAAATTCAAATCCTATACTATGCAACGATTCAACTGTATATCCGCCATCCCTGTTATATAAAGTAGACGAATCCGAACTTATTAATATTATGTCACGTTTTCCAAATAAATTCACCGCTGGTAATGATAAAATACCTAGTTTTGTAATTCGGGATTGTAGATTCTCCTTTGGTAATCCATTGTGTACAATTTTAAATTACTCAATTACTTCATGCAAGTTCCCCGACCTGTAGAAACGTGCTAGATTATGTCCAGTTTTCAAGAATTGTGACAAATCTCATATTCATAATTATCGTCCAATTTCGGTCCTCTCCAACTTTGCAAAGTGTGCTGATAATGACATATTTCTTTAAATATGTCATTATGCAGCACACTTTCAAAGATGTTTGCAAAGTTGGTCGATTGTGTCGAAAGCGCGAGAAAAATCAGTGTAGATTACGTCAACTTGACCACGAGAATCCAGGGAATCAGCTGAATATTAAGGTACTGTAGCCATATTTGTTGTTGTAGATCTAGCAGGCATAAATCCGTGATGATATGGTGATATTACTGATGAATGATTCCACTCCTTTTAGTGAGTATGCATGCTAGATCTACAACAATAAATCTGGCTACAGTATCTCAATATTTAGCTGATTTCCTGGATTCTCGTGGTCAAGTTGACGTAATCTACATTAATTTTTCGCGCGCCTTTGACTCAATTGACCATGAGCTTCTAACTCATCAGCTAAGCCTATTTTGTGCTGTCCCTGCGGTCACTAAACTTATTCGGTCGGTAATAAAACGTTCATGCTATGTATTTTACAATGACTTTAAAACCTACGAGTTTTAGCCTTCCACCGCTGTCCCGTAGGGCTCTTATCTTGGCCCCCTCTTGTTTAATATTTTTATTAATGATTTATTAGGAATGCTTACTTGTCCTGTTTTGCCTTACGCTGGTGACCCTAAAATCTATTTAATTATCAAATCCTCGAATGACGTAGACATTTTACAACTTAATTTAGATCTCATTGCTAATTGGTGTAAAAAAGTCAATTTAGTCTAATTGGTGCAAGAAAGTCAATTTAGTACTAAATGTTAACAAATGTTGTGTTGTAAATTATTCTCGCACCCGCACCTCACGTGAAACAAGTTACCGGATTGATGGCAAGTCTTTGTCGAGATTCACCACTGTCAAAGATTTAGGAATTACATTTGACATCCAACTCTAAGGCCCTGGGATTTATCCTTCGTATTAGCCGCGACTTTTCTAATGTTGATTCTATAAAATCTCTATAATCTGCCTTTGTACTAAGTAGGTTAAAATATAACAGTTTAATCTGGTATCCTATTTATGATAGTCACTTTTCAAAAATCATATCGACTCAGTCCGAACAAATGCTTCTAAGACCCTAGGATTTATTCTTCGTATTAGCCGCGACTTTTCTAATGTTGATTCTATAAAATCTCTATATTCCGCCTCTGTATTAAGTAACTTGGAATATATCAGTTCAATCTGGCATCCTATTTATGCTAGTCACTCTCTTTTGTTGGATCGCATACACCGTTGATTTTTAAAATTTCTCTCCTTTAAACTTGACCGTACTTATCCACCAAGAGGAACTTCTCAAGATGAACTTCTTCAGCGTCACAAAATGAAATCCCTCGCGGACAAAATAAATTTGCAATGCAATACCTTTATGAAGAAACTCTTAGATGAGAAAATGACTGTCCGGAAATTCTTGCCAGGGTTCCATTTAATGTCCCTTTCAAATCTACAAGGTTTTCATCGACGTTCCGAGCAACAACAGTGTGTTTTAATGTATTGCAACGTTCTCCTGTGACTGTGCTATGCCAGTGCTCGGAAAAACAATTTAGTGACATTTTTTTGTAGATTCATTATTTTATTTGTAATAACTGCTCGATTTATTTACATGTATTTTTGCAATTTTTTGTTATTCAATTTTTTATTATGTAATTGGGTTATCCTGTTGGATAAATACAGATAATATCTTTATTTGTCCAATAGGATAGTCCAATTACAGAACAAAAAATTGAATAACAGAAAAATATTATTATTATTATTTAATATAACACGATTTTACTATATTTTTTTGTTTTCGGTGAATTTTAAATATCTGTAAGCTTTGTTTGCACTTGATTTTATGAAAATTTGGTACTTTTACAATTTTTCAAACGGGATTATACGTCACGCGTATAAAACACTGAATTATTGTAAAAATAAAAATATTAAAGAAGAAAAAAATGTTGTATTGTATAAGTTTCACTTTGGTATGTTTTTATATTTGATGAAAAATACATCCAATATAAAATTCATTGAAACACAATGAACCGAACGCGTCGGCAGTAATCCTCTGAGTAATTATTATTAAGGCTTCATTCTTTCATTGTTCTGGACGGGAAGTGGAAGTGATGGATCAGGGGGGCAAATGACGTGGAAAAAAATGGAGCGCTTCCGTGATGGGGCACCATTATTTCGGACCGGCTCACACTGATGCGATGACGAATGTCGCAATTTGCTGAGGGCGCAGACAAGTCCATTGCTTAATTAATCAATTTCCATATGCACCGCATTCCACATTACACGAATGTTGACAAATATTTCACCTGCATAGAAAAATGTCTAAGCATAAATATAGAAATGTTTCATACTTACACATATGTACGTGAATAATTTGGTATAATTTTTATCTCGGGAAAAAACAAATAACTCAACATAATTGTAGATAACTGTATGTTCTGAGTTTATATTAAGTGAATATTACACATAAAAATACTGTTATTCCATGCTTTACTTTATTATTTGTATAGTTAAATGAACTATAAGCGCCCTTCTTAGCTGACACACAAAAAGATTATACGAGGGGGGTCCGATATTAATGGTATAGGCCAAAATTTACTAAAATATATTGTTAAAGAAAATATTTAATTCAATTTGAAATAAAACAACGCAGTTGGGAGGGTTTCACTTTTATTGTTGAACACTGCAACATGTTTCACCACACAGTGGCTTCATCAGGCAGATGAAATAATCATTATTTCATCTGCCTGATGAAGCCACTGTGTGGTGAAACATGTTGCAGTGTTCAACAATAAAAGTGAAACCCTCCCAACTGCGTTGTTTTATTTCAAATAGTATTATGGAGTTTCATCATGTATCCGCCTCATCAATTAAATATATTTAATTCATTCTACAAAAAACTATACACTTCTGTTTATTTCTCGACATATTCTCCATAAAGATTGAAACATTTATCCCAGTTTGAACATCCCTTCATTGTACTGTTGCCTGTCAAGTCGATTGAAGTAGTTCACAACTGTGTCTTTCAATTCCTGTTGATTTGCAAAGCGTTTCCCCGCCAAAAATGTCTTCAGGGGTCCGAATAAATAAAAATCGGACGTGGCCAGATCGGGACTATATGGCGGATATTGGAAAACAATATTTCGTTTGCGGTGTTTGTATATGAACTCTGTAATTTGTATAATCTGTAGACTCCTTGAAAATGACTGTTGGTCGAAACAAGTCGGAATAAATAAATTATTTTAGTGTAACAAACCAAGTGATTTCCCTTTCTATTAATTTTTGCAAACTAATTTATATATAGTTAGATAAACATTTCGAGACACAAGGTGCTCATTATCAATAAAAAGATTTGTTATTGATAACGAGCACCGTGTGTCTCGAAATATTCATCTAATTATACAAATATAAAGTAAAGTAACACAGAATTGTAGGTGCTAAATATACAGCGACTTTTTCTTTTACCAAATCCCAAAGCAAATTGTTCAAACTACAAACAAATCGTTAGATGAAATATGCATCTATCAATCACATATTTTTCGAATTATCAGTAATTGAAAAAGTCGATAAATTTGCAATCTTGTGGGCAGAATCAAGTCAAATTTCTTGCTTTAAGTTATAACTGACTTCTGACTTAATTACCACACAAACGTCTTTTATGGTACATTTTTAACGTTACTTGAAATCAGTGTTTTATACGCGTGGCGCATGAAGTAAAATTTCGAGTTTAGAAAAGCCCCGTGAAAATTTGTCTCGGGTCGCTGCGCGACCCTCGACAAATTTTCTACGCGGGGCTTTTCTAAACTCGAAATTTTATACTTCATGCTTAGTCTGGGAGTGGACAATCAAGATTTTCAACATATTCAGATTATTGATAATGAAGGTTTAAATTAAAATACACTTCAGATTTTCGATATTTCTAGATTTTTGTTGATTTATTCACAGTTTGTTAATATATTAAATGCGACTTTAATATTTAATAAATACTGTTTTTCTTAAGAATAAAATATTAACCCATTAGGTGCCGAGCAAATTATAATGTTGACTTTAAAAGTTGATTTTAGGTAAAATTTTGCATCTTTATTTATAATTTCAATGAATGATTTATTATATTACATACCTCGATTTTATAAAAGAGTTAAATTTAAAGTTTGAACGAGTGTTTCCACTCCCAGACTAAGCATGAAGTAAAATTTCGAGTTTAGAAAAGCCTGAAAATTTGGTTTGGTCGCGTAGCGCGTAGCGCTACGCGACCAAACCAAATTTTCAGGCTTTTCTAAACTCGAAATTTTACTTCATGCGCCACGCGCATAAAACACTGAAATATTGTGAAGTTATAAATACACTTAAAAATTAAATAATAATCGAAATATTGAAATAACAAAATATTTACAATTTTTCTTTACTTTTATTCTACATTAAGTTGTTACGTAGGTACTTATTTGTAGTTTTGTTATTAATAATGGCATAACCTCACAATAAATGACAGTTGTCGCTTTTTTTAAAAGGCACATTAATTATAATTTAAAAAATATATATAATTTTTAATAGAAGATTTAAATAAAATCGACCAAAACATTGAACAAAAACAAGAAATTGGGCGTTATTGGTTTCAAAGAAATAGCGTCTAATGTTAAAAAATTAAAAAATTACAGGCAGCCATTTAAAAATCTTAAGTTAGCTATTATTTGGAAATTAAGTTATTATTGAAAAAAAATCAATATTCTCGGGTCGCTGCGCGACCTTCGACAAATTTTCTACGCGGGGCTTTTCTAAACTCGAAATTTTATACTTCATGCTTAGTCTGGGAGTGGACAATCAAGATTTTCAACATATTCAGATTATTGATAATGAAGGTTTATATTAAATTACACTTCAGATTTTCGATATTTCTAGATTTTTGTTGATTTATTCACAGTTCGTTAATATATTAAATGCGACTTTAACATTTAATAAATACTGTTTTTCTTATGAATAGAATATTAACCCATTAGGTGCCGAGCAAATTATAAAGTTGACTTTAAAAGTTGATTTTAGGTAAAATGTTGCATCTTTTTTTATAATTTCAATGAATGATTTATTATATTACATACCTCGATTTTATAAAAGAGTTAAATTTAAAGATTGAACGAGTGTTTCCACTCCCAGACTAAGCATGAAGTAAAATTTCGAGTTTAGAAAAGCCTGAAAATTTGGTTTGGTCGCGTAGCGCTACGCGCTACGCGACCAAACCAAATTTTCAGGCTTTTCTAAACTCGAAATTTTACTTCATGCGCCACGCGCATAAAACACTGAAATATTGAGAAGTTATAAATACACTTAAAAAATAAATAATAATCGAAATATTGAAATAACAAAATATTTACAATTTTTCTTTACTTTTATTCTACATTAAGTTGTTACCTAGGTACTTATTTGTAGTTTTGTTATTAATAATGGCATAACCTCACAATAAATTACAGTTGTCGCTTTTTTTAAAAGGCACATTAATTATAATTTAAAAAAATATATAATTTTAAATAGAAGATTTAAATAAAATCGACCAAAACATTGAACAAAAACAAGAAATTGGGCGTTATTGGTTTCAAAGAAATAACGTCTAATGTTAAAAAACTAAAAAAACGCAGGCAGCCATTTCAAAATCTTAAGTTAGCTATTATTTGGAAATGAAGTTATTATTAAAAAAAATCAATATTCGTGTCATTTTTTAGTATCGAAACGGCCATTGACTTTGGTTCTTCGTTCAATAAAATCGGTCAATAAATACAAGAGTTATGGCGTCGGGCTTTTTTTTTATCAAACATCCGATATGTTTAATTAAAAAAATAACAATAAAATATGCCGATCTTTAGGTATCAAGTTAGTAGAGATTTATAGTATATGTGAAAAAAATGTATTCTGGAACGTCCGTATGCTACTTTTCTTTTATCGCGTTTTTATTGCTAATTTTTATTCTTTTATGCTAATAAAATAAGAAAAGTAATGCAGCCATTTATACATTTAAAGTTGACTATTATTTGGCAATGAAGTTAATTTTCGAAAAAAATATACAATTAGTGTCAATTTATAGTATTAAAACTGCGATTGACTTTGTTTTTTAGTTATAAAATAAGAAAAGTAATGCAGCCATTTAAAGTTCACCATTATTTGGCAATGAAGTTAATTTTTTTTAAAAACATAATTAGTGTCAATTTGTGGTATTGAAACTGCGATTGACTTTGTTTGTTAGTTCATTCAAATCGATCAATAAATAACAGAGTTGTGGCTTTGGGCGTTTTTTATCGAACACCCGGTATGTTATTAAAAAAACTAACAAAATATGTCAATTTTTAGATATCAAGGAAATAGTTTGTAGAGATTTATAGTATAAATGAAAAAAAAAGTATTATGGGACGTCCGTATCCTACTTTTCTTTTATTGCGTTTTTATGCTAATTCAGGGCGAGTTTTTTTTTTGAAATGACTGCTATATAAACAAATGGTTAAAAGTGCGAGCATTGTGCGTAGAAAACGAGGGTTTAATATGATAATTTATGGGCTTGTTTTCGAGGTATTATCACATAAGGGAAAGTTATTTGCGTTGTTTTTTTTTTACTTGGCTTATAAAAATATTTAAGACCGCGAAAATATCAACTTTGTAAAATGGAGAGAAAAGTGCCATATTTGTGATAGCAAAAAACAAAAATTGGAGATGATAAGTAATGAATGTATAATACTTATTTAATCGCAATATAAGTAAAAAAAATATTTAAAAAAATAGATTGTAACGTTCGCGTTTTCTATATTTGATTTTTCTAAGAAATAGTAGTAAAATCTATTAATGATTTCGATAGCTAACGCCATCTAATGCTTCATAGTGGCATCGTGTCACTGACGATGCCACTATGAAGCATTAGATGGCGTTAGCTATCGAAATCATTAATAGTTTTCACATATTGGCTTGAAATAGTCAGAAATGTTCAGTATTCCTCAGCACTGGGTCCGGACCACACTGAAGAGGACCTTGAAGTCCGAAACGCGTCTGTGGGTGTTTGGTGCCGGAATACTGAACACAAATTCAATTTTGATAGTAGTAAAATACCCAAAATAACTGCTGAATAAAACTAGTTTAATTAAATTAAATTCAAAAATCAAGATTTATTATCGGCAACCCAAATATCACCAAAATGTAAACAAACGAATATTTTTATTTCGATTAGTTTTATCGATTTTTCACTTTTTACAACGGTTTCGGAAATAGAATATGTATATAGTAACCGTGCTTATGTCCCTCCATCCTCTTCTATTGTTACGTAACTCCTTGTAAAGAGAATGTCGTTGAAATTCTACAAAATACATTTTTGTCTTAGATCTTTATCAAGTTGAGGGAGATTAGGTATATGGGGAAACTTTAGAGAGAGAAAACAGAGTATTAGATAAGATATTCACCACTTGTTTAATATTGTTTGTTTTTGGTAGAATTAGAAAGCCAACCTCAAAATGAAATTTTGTAACAGCATTTGATGTTTGTTGGAACAGTGCTGTCCGGGTTCCTGGTGATTATTAATAGAATTCTGGTCCCGGAAGCAGTAGATGAGCACATAATCCACAATGATCCGCAAATAATTTATTTAACTCCATCCATTTTTGGTTAATTGTCACCTTTATAGGCTACAGTCGATGACTGACTGATAAGGAAGAAACACACATATGTTAATTCGGGGCGCGGAGCGCGTTCGCCGGTTTCTGGGGAAATACGCAAAATAATTTATCGGCGTTAATTCCGAAGGAGATTCAGGTGGTTCGCTAATGTTTTATTTGTTCATTTATTTGATATAATTTTGTGGGTGGTTATATCATGTTCAGGTGTGGTGACGATAAGTGTTTAGTGTAGCGGAGTCATAATCTTTGATAGATCGAAAATACCAATAGCTGTTAATCCAGATAGGGGGCGTTAATTTTGATTAGTTAAATCTTTAAACCATTTTAATTTTGAATGTTCGCCGGTGATTTTCGAAATCATCTGTGTGATCTTTCGACTAATAATATGATTTATAAGAAATTCGAGTGAGGCCGCCCTATATCTAAAGGTAGTAGATGATATTTTTCTCCTCATATGTTTTTGTCAAGCTTTGTGGTTCTTTTTCTCTGGTAGTTTTTTTCTAAGACTTAAATTCAGTTTTAGGACTCGTTTAGTCAGTCAATTATTGAATTTAACTGGTGCCAAGTTTAAATTCTGATTCCGGTGTGGATCCCGTAATTTTCTGACTGAAAAATTTTCTGAGAGAGGGTAATTCTTATCTACCGTTCTGATTGTTCCGGCAACCAGGTTCGGAAGCTGTTTAGTTACGGAGCGGAGGGCTGAAGATATTTTTGGTATTTGAACAAGGAAGAAAAAGAAAGAAGAAGAAAATTCCTTTGAAAATGGTCTAACAAACCGAAACTAGTCGGAATAAAGATTTAATTGTGAAACAATACCAAGTGCCTTTCCTTTAATTAACTTTACATAGTGTAATATGTTTCACCAAGTGCCAGATGAGAAATTAATTCAAGAAAAGGAAGAAGGAGATTAATCCGTGGATTCTGGTGGAATTTTCAGATAAGTGAGAGTGAAATTGTTTTAAGTTTATTTAACTTTAAATTGAGAAGTAATATTTTCATATGAGCTAAATTATATAAAATCAATATTTTTTTATAACGATTGTTGAAGTTTTCGCTCATATGTTGTGTTTTTAATTTAAAATTGATAACTGAGTGCGATTAACAAATTGGAGTTTATGTAGACTGAAGGTTTTAATCACGCAAGAGATATAATTGATATTTTTTGTGAAATTACTGTAAAGGAAAATAACGTCTTTTTTCTAACCAATAATTTGTGTATATCTTTAAATGTTCTTTTGACAAATCACTTGAGATATCTGTTATAGTTTGCTGAACCATTTTTTTTTGTATCTAAATATTATGCGAGAATCATATTTTTTTATTAGGTTTAAAGATTAGAATTAACTTTCAGGGGAAATTAATAAGCTGAATACACGCTGTTGTAATTTGGGTATTATTTTTGTATCTAAAGTGTCTCGATATTTTATTGTTTTCTAAACTAGCCATTTTGATTATTTGCAATCAACTTCCATTATATTTTGTTTATTTTTTTATTAAAGTGTTTTTTTCTAAAATAATATATTATTATTTAACTATACTAACCTGTCCCTAGTTTCTTGGTTTAAGTGGGGATAAAGCCAATAGCAAGTTATAAAACCAAGTGGCGCCCAAAAGTAGTTTTTTTGTTTTTATTTTTTTGAACCCCGACACCGCCCCCGGCTAAGAGCTGCCGAACGCGAGGTCACAAGATTATAGATGTAATAATATTACATCTACATTATAAGTTTAAGAGGAAATCGGAAATGAATTACATTAACTAATATTACATCTATATTATAAGCTTCAGTGGAAATCGAAAATAAATCGCTTTGAGTAATTTAGCTTAAAATGTTCAGTTTGTAAAAATTGTAGCAGATACGCGCAGAAAAAGAGAAGCTGTAGCCTCAGGCTGGATTTACAAAGGGGCGAAAATGTTGTGAACTTAATGGAAAACAGACGTTTTTTTCTTTTTTTGTATTCAGAAAAAAGGCGAATCAACCCTATTTTGCCTCAAGCGACAATTCTCACAGCACCAATACTGCGAGGAAGTGAAATATCTCAATAGACACTTCAATTCACCCAAACGCGCTTTTCTTTTTATCAATAAAGGAATTTATCGCGTTTTGTTTTTCACTTTCTCGTACAAAGAGAGTATTAGAATTGCAAAGAAATCGAGATTTTTATTAATTTTTACGTTCTCGTCCTTTACGAGTTAAAAACATGAATTTTTGGAATTATGTCTATTTGTCTGTCTGTGTGTTAGTTAAATATCTTAATATACACCGTTCCATTTGTTTCTGGATCTCGCCTAGCGATGCTTTCGTGTTGTTATGTTGCAGTATCAACATTTACATTTTTTATTAATTGGCACTCCTGATTCCTTATTTTAACAGTGTTGCAATAATTTATGATATCATAAGTATGGGGTATAAATTCAAATTAATTAATGGGCGCAAAATTCTCTGTGAACAAAAACATGTTGTTGCAGCTAAAATTATTTTCCTTAGAAAATTTTTACAGTATCAAAATTCCAGTGAAGATATCCAATTCGTATACCTGGATGAAACATGGATATATCAGAATGGATCCGTGGTTCGACGCTGGGTACATGAAACGGATATAAAAAATAATCCAACTGAATTCAAAAATGAAGGCAAACGCTTCACCATTCTACATGCTGGGTATAGGGGTGGGTTTTTGGATGGGTGCGATTTTTTATTACATTCGAAAAACAATGACCGAGATTACCATGCCACAATGGATGGTAATACTTTTCAAAATTGGGTGGTTAATCAACTTATTCCTGCTTTGGCTAAGCTTTTAGGGAAATGTGTAGTTATTATGGATAATGCCGCATACCATTCTGTGCAATTAGACAAAACTCCTTCATTTTCTTGTAAGAAATGCGAAATGCAGGAGTGGTTGGTTAAACACAATGTAAAATTCAATCCAAAATTAACCAAAAAGGAACTATGGGCTTTATTTATACCTTTTCGATCAAATGACAAAATTTACGTAGTTGATGACATTTTGAGAAAGAACGGGCACGAAGTTCTTAGATTACCGCCATACCATTGTCAATACAATCCAATTGAAATGGCATGGGGGTTTTGTAAGACTTACTACAATAAGCACATAAATTCTAAGCAACCATCTAAGGATCGTGTTCAGAATTTATGGCTTGAGTCTCTCTCAAAATGTACATCCGATATGTGGCAAAATTTCTGTGATCATTGTGAAAAACTTATTTCGGATGACTGGACAAAACACATGGGGAACCTTTCTTTTGAAACCATTCCTCCTTTTATTATTTCGCTTGGGAAATCTGGCTCAGAACAAACATCAGAAGATTCAGATGCAGGTTCTCTTGACTAAATAATAAAAGTGGAATGAGGGCTTAAAAATTGTTTGACATGAAAATGATCAGTATCACAAGAGGGTGGGAATAAATTTGCAATTCTATAAAAAAATACTGAGGGCCAACAGAAGAGAGAATGACCAAAATTAAGGTGGATGGATGGAGTTGATCAAAATGTGTTAACGGGAAGACCCAAGCGAGAAATACAAATGGATGACGAAATAAGTTTGCAGAGCCGAATTCATTATATTTGTTGTATACAATATTATTGCTGTGTTTGTATGTACAAAAACCAAGTAGTAAATTTTGTTAATCTTAAAACTGCATATTATTATCCTTTTATATCTGAAAATTTGTAAAACAGGCAACAGTGTAAGATCACAATAGTCAGAAATTATAACCTTAAAATCGAACATCTGACAGTGACATTTAAAAACCCCGATTTAAAACACAACCAGCCCCATTTACAATACTTAAACTGTCACTTTTCCATAGCTAGGCGAGATCCAGAAACAAATGGAATTTTGTATAGGCACTTTAATTCACTTAAACGTCCTATTTTTTTCATTAATACAGAAACCTATTGTGTTTTGTTTTTTTACCGTCTCGTTTAAAGAGAGTATTAGAATCGTAGTAAAAATCGAGATTTTGATGGATCTTTACGTTTTGGTTCTTCACGAGTCCAAAAGAATAAATGCTTTGAATTATGTCTGTTTGGCTGTGTGTGTGTTTGTTAAATATCTTAGTAGGCTCTTAAATTCATTAAAACGTCCAATTTTTTTTTTATTAATACAGGAGCCTATTGTGTTATGTTTTTTACTGTCTCGTATAAATAGAGTATTAAAATCGTAGTAAAGATCGAGATCTTGATGGATCTTCACAATTTGGTCCAATAATATGAATTTTTGGAATTATGTCTGTGTGTCTGTCTGTGTATTAGTTAAGTCATTTAAAAACACTATCGCATGGTATTATCAACACATTTTAAAGGACAGTTACGCTTAAATGATATTCTACACAAAATATCTTTCACAATGTTCTCATTAATCACTTGGTGAAACATGATTAAAATAAAATTTGAAATAAAAACACTTGGTTTGTTTCACTAACGTTTTACTTATTATTCCGACTATTATTATTATTATTCTGACCGTCTAGCCATTATCAAGGAATGTACATTCCTGGATAATGGCTAGGAGCCGAAACTAGTCGGAATAATAAGTAAAACGTTAGTGAAACAAACCAAGTGTTTTTATTTCAAATTTTATTCTACACAAAAATTGTAGATATGCATCAACTTTTAACTGTATTCAGGAAACAAAAAGAGGGAGTTTGTTCTTAGCAGAGTTTGGATTGAATATTTGCATCAATATTGCTAAAGCGTCAACAGAAGGAATTTAACTACAAGAATTTTTAAATCAATACTGCTACATTTTTAACGACAAGAATGTAACCACATTTTTCTTTTAGCCAATATCAATTTATGTAATTAACTCATCAAATAGTAAGTTATCAGGAAGAAATCCACAACCCACATTGATAATAGAGTCTGTCTGAGTAGTAATTATAACAGAATATCAGTAGTAGCAGCGTAGTTGCGAATTCGAGCAGATTGGCAATTACTGCAGAACTTAATAGTGTTGTTCTTGATCGATAAGCGGACGCGGGCTACTCGAAGGGCTTGGAACTATGTGGCCATTCGAAGGGAAATCCGATTTCGATTTCCATAAGGGCCCGGGGGCATCCGACCGCAAGCTCTTAATTAGTTATCATAGATGTGGCCGCATTGTTCCTAGAGGCTGATTCCACCCCCCCCCCCCCCTCCATCCTCTCAGACTCTTCTGACCTAATTGCAACTGCCCGCTTCCAAAGAGACTGGATCAAGAGGACTTAATCGCGAGGAATTTCATAAATCTCCTGCATGGATTCATCTGAATTGCTCTGCGATGGAATTATGCTGAAATCGCCAACTTACAATATTTAAAATATATTCAGATTTATTAATAAAATTGCCATTTACAGTGCAAGTAAAGTAATATATATATGTGCAGATGCTGCTCTACATATTAGTCTAGTATTTGTGGTATAAAGTTAAAATAAATTTCTGGTAATTTGCAAGGGCTGTACTTACAGAAAATATAATGTGCTTAGTGAGTTTGGTTAAGAAATTACAACTATTACATGATAATTTAATCGATTTATTTTTTTATATATATACTGAGAATTAAGTAAATAGTAATTCGAACACCAATGCTTCCGATTCAGTCAATTTAAATCAATTTATTATAACTATTACCGATATATTTAATGCGATATTCTCTTTGTCTGACTCATGTACTCCAGGCCCCGATGGAATACTATCTCTATTCGTAAAAAAATGTGTTTACTCATTTTGTACACTATTGCATATTTTATTTATTTCTTCGCTAAAAACCTTGGTTTTTTCTGTCATCTGGAAGCAATGTTTTATACGACCAATTTATAACAGTGGCGACGGACAGAATACTGCAAACTATAGAGGGGTTTCAATCCAGTCTGTAATACCAAAACTGTTGGATAAAATGATTGCTGATCAAATTATGTTTTCTTGTAGGAATGTGTTATCGAATGAGCAACACGGTTTCTGCTATGGGAGGTCTATGGTATCTAACTTGCTAGTATACCATGGGTACATTATTAATTATTTTAAAAATAATTGTAAGGTTGATGCTGTGTGCACCGACTTCTCCAAAGCGTTTCTCATACTGTCTTGATTAATAAATTGGAACGTATGGGCTTTGTATCATCGATAACTAAATGGATTTGTAGCTTTCTGGATGGTAGGATACAATTTGTAAAAATTATTAACTTCACCTCTAGAGCTATTAACGTGACTTGGGGGTTCCTCAAGGTTCTGACTATGGCCCAATACTGTTCCTGTTATTTATTAACGGGTTTCTCATACTGTCTTGATTAATAAATTGGAACGTATGGGCTTTGGATCATCGATAACTAAATGGATTTGTAGCTTTAACGTGACTTGGGGGTTCCTCAAGGTTCTGACTGTAGCCCAATACTGTTCCTGTTATTTATTAACGGTATAAATAAATACATTGAAAATTGCAACTTCCTTCGCAGATTATTTGAAGATTTTTCGTGAAATAAAAAATAGGTCGGATATCACAGTCTTACAAGACACTTTTACATACAAAAACTTAACATTTTGAAAAACTCGGGGGGGGGGGAATTGAACCTTGATCCCCCTGGCTATGGTCTTGTAGAGGTGTACCTACGTGATTATACAGTGCAGGCCAATCGTTTCAATATATGTGCGATTCTTTTCGCAATCTACAACAAGTCAGTCTTACAAAGACTATACCAAACACTCATTGAAACAACTACTTCCCGGGCTAATACCCCAACGGACATTGAATTATACAACAAGTGTTTGCTATTACATACAGTAACCTACTGCAAATGTAACAATTTGGGTCAAATTATTCAGGCCATCTATAGACGCGTTTCGAGATTTATCTCTCATCAGTATAGCTTTGCCATTCCCTCTAAACATTGTTACATTTGCAGTAGGTTACTGTATGTAACAGCAAACACTTGTTGTATAATTCAATGTCCGTCGGGGTATTAGCCCGGAAAGTAGTTGTTTCAATGAGTGTTTAATATAGTCTTTGTAAGACTAACTTGTTGTAGATTGCGAAAAGAATCGCACTTTTAATGTTTGAAGTATTCTGCAACCAAGAATTGGCAATTTCATTTATATTTATGTTTGAATATATTATAAGAACATACATAAGAAATAAAAAAAATGTTTACATACTCAATTCATATCCAGTCTTGAGGTCTTGAGGTATTTACTAAATTTGATTTGTCTCCATGTATTCTTATCGTTATGAATTTAGCTTATTTTGAGTTTTAAATTACATCTGTCTTTTATGTATATTTTTATAACTGGAGGCATTGACTTTAAAAAAAACTAATAAATGTATCCGTACTTTTGGTTTGCAGTGAAGATGCCTTGTATGTGGACATTTAAAATATTATCACATTCTAACATTTATGTTAATGAAAGAACCGTATTTATTCGTTCATTAACTTTTTGGCGAAAAGAAATATTTCAGGCCGACCTTATTACCCCCCTTGTTTTCGGCGTTATCTCGGCCCCTGGCTTTCCTGCTTGGAAAAATATCACGTTTTACATTCCATTGATATTTCCGAGTCTCAGCAATTCCCTCCGACCATAACTCACCAAAACGACCTCTATCCTCAATCTCCTCCTTCCACTTTCCTCGCTCACCTTCCCTTCCTAATAGCTCTCAGACTCATTAGCCAGTTTCACTCCGCAAGACATTTCGAACGAAAGTGAAATTCTTACATGAAATTTAGATGATGGTAATAATAAATTCCCTTCAAGTTTTCCAATTAAAAAATGAAACGAAGAATGTGATATGTCCATTACAGATACAATTTTTATTTATACAACAAACATGTTATCGTATTTTATTTAAATTATTGTTGTGTGCATATATACACTGAACAAAATGTTGACAGTTGAACACACCAAATACAGGGTATCTCGTTATTGTGGGAAATAGCTTAACCATAGTTTCCTAGGATAAAAATATGATGATTCAAAATAACTTATCTATATATAAGTATGAATATTATTTAAATAAAAATCACTTGGTTCGTTTCACAAAATATTTGATTTATACAAATATTTTGTGGAGCGAACCAAGTGATTTTTATTTAAATAATATTCATACTTATATATTTAATTACGTTTTACCGAGTGATTAATGCTACCATAGTGAAAGATTATCTATATCCAAAAGTTTACGGTTAAGCTGGAATTAGACTTTAAAGTTCAAAAAAATATTATTAATTTTAAACTCCAAAAAGAGTCCAATAAGTATCAATTAAACATGTTGGAAGCCATAGAAATGCGTAAAAATAAAAATAATTTATTGAACTTCGATTTTAGTCCCTTAAATAACCCGCTTCTAAATTTGTTACCTCCATAAACAACACGCAATAAAATTTGCTAACCCACCCAAAGGTCTTCCCTTAATCTGGAGTTTTTCCCTTTAATCCACTGTAGGTATAAAGAAACCGCGCAACAGTTGTAAGAATTAGTTGTTATTGAAAATGAGTGCTTAGCACTTGAAATATATATCTAACCATCAGAAAATAAAGTGTGAAGAAAGGATACACCAGCGTTAATTATTTATGATTATACTTTTCACGAAACTCAAAAACAAATATCGATTATTAATTTTATTTATAACAAGTGAACGCTTTATTCGATCTGACTAAAATTTATTATGGTTGATTATCATAATATAACACATCATTTTAGTTATTATGGTTATCATTCATTGACATGAAGTAGAAAAAACGATTGTACCACAACATGAAAACTAAAATATGTTTTTATTGGCGTATCCTAAAAATATTTAAAAAATACATCTTGAAAGATTAGTTGTTTTAAAAGCTTTTTTGTCTCTAAATAATGTTTGATATCTTGTACGGTTTTGCCTCAAAAAAATAAAATGCAATTCAATTATTTTTATTATTAAGTATAAACGAAATCTAGTATTTCGGGTGATGAAAAATATATGTTTTTCTTTGTCGCCGCCATTGTTTAACAAACGTCAATTGTGTCTAATATTAATTAACGAGTGTTTTTTAAGAACTAATTGTTATCTTCATTATGGTTTATAATAATTCATATTCCAAACAGATACAGGGATTTTTTCTGTTAAAGATACGTATTCCAAAGTCAGCTTATTTTCTGTAAATCTTTAGATATTCCCTGTTTTTTTTCAAGTTCAATTTGAAGCTTTAAACGAGTGTTTTCCACTCCCAGACTAAGCATGAAGTAAAATTTCGAGTTTAGAAAAGCCCCGTGAAAATTTGTCGAGCGTCGCGCAGCGACACGAGACAAATTTTCTGGGCTTTTCTAAACTCGAAATTTTACTTCATGCGCCACGCGTATAAAACACTATAATATTGTGAATTTTCTGTATATTCGGACTTTACTTGATATCTGGGCTTTATACGCGTCGCGCATGAAGTAAAATTTTGAGTTTAGAAAAGCCCAGAAAATTTGTCTCTGGTCGCTGCGCGACCCTCGACAAATTTTCTTTAAATCTATAGATATTCGTTCTTTTTTTTTTAAGAGTTCAATTTGAAACTTTAAACGAGTGTTTTCGACTCCCAGACTAAGCATGAAGTAAAATTTCGAGTTTAGAAAAGCCCCGTGAAAATTTGTCGAGGGTCGCGCAGCGACCCGAGACAAATTTTCTGGGCTTTTCTAAACTCGACATTTTACTTCATGCGCCACGCGTATAAAATACTATAATATTGTGAATTTTCTGTATATTCGAACTTCACTTGAAATCTGTGTTTTATACGCGTGGCGCATGAAGTAAAATTTCGAGTTTAGAAAAACCCAAAAAATTTGTATCGGGTCGCTGCGCGACCCTCGACAAATTTTCACGGGGCTTTTCTAAACTCGAAATTTTACTCCATGCTCACTCTGGGAGTGGAAAACACTCGTTTAAAGCTTCAAATTGAACTCTTATAAAAAAACAATGAATATCTAAAGATTTAAAGATTCAATTTATTTTGAATTTGAAAAACCCATACTTTAAACGTTTTCCAAATTCTACTTATTTTCTTTAAATCTTTAGATATTCGTTGTTTTTTTTTTTAAGAGTTCAATTTGAAACTTTAAACGAGTGTTTTCCACTCCCAGACTAAGCATGAAGTAAATTTTCTGGGCTTTTCTAAACTCGAAATTTTACTTCATGCGCCACGCGTATAAAACACTATAATATTGTGAATTTTCTGTATATTCGAACTTTACTTGAAATCTGTGTTTTATACGCGTGGCGCATGGAGTAAAATTTCGAGTTTAGAAAAGCCCAGAAAATTTGTCTCGGGTCGCTGCGCGACCCTCGACAAATTTTCACGGGGCTTTTCTAAACTCGAAATTTTACTTCATGCTCAGTCTGGGAGTGGAAAGCACTCGTTTAAAGCTTCAAATTGAACTCTTATAAAAAACAATGAATATCTAAAGATTTAAAGATCTAAAGATTCAATTTATTTTGAATTTGAAAAACCCATACTTTAAACGTTTTCCAAATTCTACTTATTTTCTTTAAATCTTTAGATATTCGTTGTTTTTTTTTTTAAAGAGTTCAATTTGAAACTTTAAACGAGTGTTTTCCTCTCCCAGACTAAGCATGAAGTAAAATTTCGAGTTTAGAAAAGCCCCGTGAAAATTTGTCGAGGGTCGCGCAGCGACCCGAGACAAATTTTCTGGGCTTTTCTAAACTCGAAATTTTACTTCATGCGCCACGCGTATAAAACACTATAATATTGTGAATTTTCTGTATATTCGAACTTCACTTGAAATCTGTGTTTTATACGCGTGGCGCATCGAGTAAAATTTCGAGTTTAGAAAAGCCCAGAAAATTTGTCTCGGGTCGCTGCGCGACCCTCGACAAATTTTCACGGGGCTTTTCTAAACTCGAAATTTTACTCCATGCTCAGTCTGGGAGTAGAAAACACTCGTTTAAACCTTCAAATTGAACTCTTATAAAAAAACAATGAATATCTAAAGATTTAAAGATCTAAAGATTCAATTTATAAAAAAACAATGAATATCTAAAGATTTTAAGATTCAATTTATTTTGAATTTGAAAAACCCATACTTTAAACGTTTTCCAAATTCAACTTATTTTCTTTAAATCTTTAGATAATCGTTGTTTTTTTTAAAGAGTTCAATTTGAATCTTTAAAGGAGTGTTTTCCACTCCCAGACTAAGCACGAAGTAAAATTTCGAGTTTAGAAAAGCCCCGTGAAAATTTGTCGAGGGTCGCGCAGCGACCCGAGACAAATTTTCTGGGCTTTTCTAAACTCGAAATTTTACTTCATGCGCCACGCGTATAAAACACTATAATATTGTGAATTTTCTGTATATTCGAAATTCACTTGAAATCTGTGTTTTATACGCGTGGCGCATGGAGTAAAATTTCGAGTTTTGAAAATCCCAGAAAATTTGTCTCGGGTCGCTGCGCGACCCTCGACAAATTTTCATCGGGGCTTTTCTAAACTCGAAATTTTACTCCATGCTTAGTCTGGTAGTGGAAAGCACTCGTTTAAAGCTTCAAATTGAACTCTTATAAAAAAACAATGAATATCTAAATATTTTAAGATCTAAAGATTCAATTTATTTTGAATTTGAAAAACCCATACTTTAAACGTTTTCCAAATTCAACTTATTTTCTTTAAATCTTTAGATATTCGTTGTTTTTTTTAAAGAGTTCAATTTAAAACTTTAAACGAGTGTTTTCCACTCCCAGGCTAAGCATGAAGTAAAATTTCGAGTTTAGAAAAGCCCCGTGAAAATTTGTCGAGGGTCGCGCAGCGACCCGAGACAAATTTTCTGGGCTTTTCTAAACTCGAAATTTTACTTCATGCGCCACGCGTATAGAACACTAAAATATTGTAACATTTATGTATATTCGAACTGCACTTGAAATCTGTGTTTCATACGCGTTTATTCTATTTATTCTGTTTATTCTTATATTTAACTCTATTTCACACTAAACTGAACATAAATTAATGTTTTATACGATTGGTGCATGAAGTTAATATTTCGAGTTTTTAATACAAATCGTTATTTTTAGTTTAGTTTCACGAAGATAATGAATAAAATAGCGCTGAAACTAATAGAATACTCAGTTCGCGTTCCCAGAGTTTCGGTGTCTTTAGAAATTTAATGGAGGTTTTAGGTGGCTTTTTATGCGCCAACACATTATTTCCGGCGCTGCAGTCTGAAAACTGAAAAGCCGCGCTTTATAACTGAAAATTAGTAAGTTTATTTGACGAGGATAATAAAATATAATTTAAACGAATATTACTAAGACGAACATAAAATGCATATTTTAGTTAAACTCTTATCAAATGCAGATAAAATTAAGTCTATGTCTATTTGTAACTTTATGGATAATTATACACAGTATACTGTGTATTATTGTTTTAAAGTAAAACTTATTTTGTGTATTATTGTTTTAAAGTAAAACTTATTTTGTTCACGACAATCTTATAATATATGCATTATTTAATTGTGTGGGCAGCATAAATGAGGTGCATTTAACACTCAAGCACATTAAACACGGGTTTTGCGTGATAAATGTGTTTTTTTTAACACGAGTATAAATAATTGCCCAGTTTGATTTTTTTTGCCGCTAAGCAGTAATAGCGCTGTGCTAGACAAATCAGCTTCTTTTGTCTTACATTTGACTATGGTAGTGTTGATGAGAAACACACCTGGTCTGCGGCAGGCGAAAAGGTTCATCGCCTTCTCTGCCGTAAGAGCCGAACAGTTTCTCAGGTTAAGCAAGGGCAACCTAAGGCTCATAACCGGCCTTCTAACTGGACACTGTCCTCTGAAGTACCACCTCACCAAGATGGGTCAGACAACTGATGCCAACTGCAGGTTCTGCAACGAGGCACAAGAAACAGCAGAGCACCTACTGTGAATGCCCTGCCTTGTCCCTTCAAAGAGGGAACTACCTGCCATCGGCCACTTTAAACACCGAAGAATTGGTACACATTAACCCTCAAGTTATAGTAGACTTCATAAGTAGTCTAGACATTGAGGGACACAAGTAGGTCAGGGATAGTTACAAAAGATCTTTTAGGTCGAGGCAACTTCGAAAGGCCCAGAGGCCATACGACCCACCGACCCCATAACATAACAACATGGTAGCGGTGATGTCCTCGACGCCATTTTGTTAAAGTACGAAGTAACGCGTCAATATCTCCACCGTTCTCACTAGTTTAACCCGCGTAAAATGCGGTTGTAAACAGAAGTCATTCTTAAATCGGTTAAATAATTGTACTTCTTGCCGTCGCGAGTGTTTTTTAAAGCGGAACAAACGTTAACACCGTGAAAACTCTATCTAAACGTAAGAGTTCGTTTTTTTGTGTAAAGAGCGTGTTTCTATGTAACTTAGGCGAAAGGCTAGACTGTATAAGTATTATTTATTGTTGAACGATTGTTCATATTTGTGTTAAAGTAGAATCAACCCTATTACACATTCAATTCATAATAAGGCAATCTGTCATCATTTATCTGTCAAATTATTATGAAACAAAACTGGCCATTTAAACTGACGTGTATTTGATAAGTATGTGTAATAAATGTTGCATTATATATTGTTGTTGTCGTGAACAAAGTATAGTGTATGACTCGTATATAATGGCTATTAATCACTCGAACGACTTGCTCCACTCGCCTTCGGCTCGTTCCGCAAACCTTGTTCTCGTGATTAGTAACTATCATTATATGCTCATTGTACAATATACTATTTTACAAATCTATTGAAAAATACCGCTTAAAACTGCCGGAAAAAAGTAGTAGAAAAACAAAATACATATAAGTGAAACAAAACCAAGTGAATTAAATTTAAAAAACCAATATAAATAATGCTTAGGGTTAAAACATACTGGAGCAATAATGTAAGCAGCGATAAAAGCAGCATCCGTGTGCATTTAAGAGGTTTCATACGATGATACAACGCCCCGCCCCGCAGCTGAAATAACATGATCCGCGATATGAATGAGTGTACACTTCTGTGCAATAAAATTAAGCAGAAGTCTTATAACTATTTTTACAATATTTTTGTTGTATAATTCAGGTCTATGTTAATTGCTTAGCAGCAGTTTCAATAAATGATAAAACGCCATAACTTGAAACTAACACCTTTATTAAAACACGAAAACGATGACCTTTAAAAAAAACCTTTGTAATAAATAAAACAAAGGCGAAATAGAAAAACTATCTTCTATATATATAAATCTTTATTGGCAGATTGTACAATAAATAATTAACATAAAAATAATTCTGATGGCTAAAATAACAAATAAATTCTTCTGCCAATTGGCTATCGACCATTGGTCTTTCCGCCTGAAATTTAATTGTTTGTCCTTGTCCGTTCTTGTGTAAAAACCTCTTGTTTGTTAGTGTCGTCCAATGTCTGTCAGACGATTACTGTTCACAAATCGTCATGATCACTAATATCATGGAATGATGCAATGAAATCATGAATGGTGATGGTGAAACGTTTACGCTTGGGAGTGATGTTTTGGTTTCGAGGGATACATAAAGGGTGAAGGAGATTGTAGAGGATAGGATTTGAGGCGAATTTTTCAGCTAAGTGTGATAGTCGGGTTTCGATGGGAGTGACTGCTGTTAGTTCATAAACTAGGGTATTGGATGGGTTATGTAGGGGGTTTTGGGGGTGTCGGACTTGCAAATTCTTTAGGGTGGTAGGATGGGGGTTGTGATAAAAGATTGAGGCATAGTCAAGTAAAGGGCGACAGATCATTTTATATATATGTACGGCTGTGTTTGTACTGATGCCTTGTTGTTTGAAGGTCAGACTTCTAAAGTGGGCCGCCCGATTCTTGACTTTTGTTTTAAGGATTGCGGAGTGGGTTTTGAATGTGAATTTGGGATCAATGTGAATACCTAGGTACTTGCAGGTGGCGGAAGATGACTTGGTCGTTTATGGTAATTGAGAAGGTGGAGTTGTTTTGTCGATGGAAAGGAATCAGGAGCTGGGATTTGTTTGGGTTTGTGGAAATTCGCGACTTCGCGAACCACGTTTGAATAGTGTAACTATCTTCTATTTTTGTTAGAATTCGAATTTTTGAATTGTTGTTTAAATAACGCAGCAACGCAGGAAACTCATCACGTCCGTTTTAAACTATAACATATTTTATGTGCTTAATTTTATTGCACAGAAGTGTACCTATTATTTTAATGAATCTTTGAACTGTCTATTATCTATACCTAATTTGAAGCCAATAATAGACAGTTTTAGATGCTCAAACTAAGCGCTTTATGTGCTTAGTAGACTGAAACTTAAGTTTAGTCATTATTTATTGCACACTATTATAATCAACAATATTCTAATTTAAATTTCGTTTGAAGTTTGATTCTTTACTTTTTCGCGTTGACACGTGTGATAACAAAGTTTTCCGGTAGCAAATTAAGGGGACCTGATCAAAGGCGCGTCCCCGCCGCGTTTTCTCGGTTGCGATTTATTTGCACTTGGCCCGCCTTCACAAAGTGAGCCCGATTGTCGACAAAGTGCAACGCAATAGACGAGCGCTTTTGTGATTTGATTGAGAGTCCCTTGTTTAAGGAAATCTAAAGGCAAGGTGTTCTTTCAATCAATTTAATCCAATTCCAAACAATATCATAAAGCGAGGTAGGTAATGATCGTATTCAAATACAATTTGGTTTGTATTGAATGAAATTAAGTTAACTTTTTAGAGCATACTGTATTCATGCTCTAAAAAGTTAACTTAATTTCATTCAATACAAACCAAATTGTATTTGAATACGATGAAAACTTCTTTATATCAAAACAATTAATAGTACATGATATTCTATTATATTTAGCAGTGTCGGCTCCTAAGAATTTTTATTATTGGGGTTGCAGACATGAACATGTAGGATTTTTTTTATAAGTATAAATATTTTGCATAGTTTTCGAAAGCGTAAACGCCATCTAATGCCCCTTAGCTCAAGTAGCATCGTCAATAGCTGGCAAACTACACGTTTGTAGACAGCAATTGTTCGTCCAATGCAAATTGCACAGGCCGTAATAAATGGTCAAAGATGTTCAGTATTCCTCAAGCATTGGTTCGGGACTTTACTGATGATGGCGTTGAAGCCTGAAACGCGTATATAGTTATCCGGTGAATGAATGAGTACTGAACACAAATTCATATTCTTGATATAAATATTTTGATATGTATGCATTTGTGTGTGAGCTTTTTTGCAATGAATTCAATTTGGTGATTCGAACAAATGTTTCCACTCCTTGATTTTAAAACAAAAATAAGAAGCACTTTTGCTGTTTTCTAAAGAATTCAATTTGAAGTTTCGAACAAGTGTTTCCACTCCCAGACTAAGCATGAAGTAAAATTTCGAGTTTAGAAAAGCCCCGTGAAAATTTGTCTCGGGTCGCGCAGCGACCCGAGACAAATTTTCTGGGCTTTTCTAAACTCGAAATTTTACTTCATGCGCCACGCGTATACAACACTGAAATATTGTGAAATTCAATATATTCTTGTTTAACAGTATATTTTCAACATTACTTTAACAGTATACCGTGCGATCGTTTAAACCATGATTTAGAGTAGGCCTTAAGTTTTAAATTAGATTGGCACTACTGACTGTTAACACATAGTTTAGCTTAACCTTAAATTTAATCTACCATTTAATTAGCATTTTGGGCAACCGCATATAAAAAATGCCGCCTACTCTAAATCATAATTTAAACGATCGCACAATATTATTAATACTAATTGAGCAGTATGTTTTTAATTTCACAATATTTTAGTGTTTTATACGCGTGGTGCATGAAGTAAAATTTCGAGTTTAGAAAAGCCTGAAAATTTGGTTTGGTCGCTCCGCGCTTCGCGCTATGCGACCAAACCAAATTTTCAGGCTTTTCTAAACTCGAAATTTTACTTCATGCTTAGTCTGGGAGTGGAAATACTCGGTCGAAACTTCAAATTGAATTCTTTAGAAAATAGCAAAAGTGCTTCTTATTTTTGTTATAAAATCATGGAGAATTCACAAAATTAAACTCTTGCTTTTTCATCATCGTTTTTATTTATTTTCTCAGTATGGTATATAACGGGGCAATAATTTTAAACTTAAAACTATTAATAAAAATATCCAACAGTCACAGATTAAGTCCATTATTGAAAAATGACTATCCGTTTATCAAATACAGCAAAAACTGCAAAATATTGTTAAATGCAATCTTGTACTAGAGCTTTTTATTGATCTAAGGTTAGTGTCAAAATGAAAATCTATTGCTATTACTCACTACTAGTGATGGGAATAATCGATATATTTTAATAATTGATTATTTTAAAACGAGATATTTTAATAATCGATTAAATTTAATAAACCGAGCAACGTCAAATGTACAACGTATACTAATGTATACTTAAACGAAAAATTCTTAGTATGAAAATGTTCGGTGTTACATAAAACTATCTGTATATCCAATGTTATAATTATTACAAGGAATTTGTTTTTTCTTTTTAATATCAAACCATTGATAATGGTTACTTTGTGTCTTAGATATACATCTGGTTACAAATTAATTGTTGAGGAAAGGTTTCAAGTGTTTTAATAAAAGTTATTATTATCTTCGTGAGTTACAATAAAAAATTTAAAAAAATATATGATGACTGAATCGTGTGTATTTTTCTTGTGTTGAAAAATGGTTATACACTCACCATTTGTCTCCAACATAAAATTCATTATGAAATAATAGGCTCACAACATAAAAATACACACAATTTATTATCATAAAAATTGTTTATAATAATATCATCGCCCTGAAGAGTTTTCTCTTTTTAAATCGATTTTCCATTGTGTTCGGGTTCGTTCTTCTTGATTAGCTCTTGGGGCGCAACTTTTCCGTTGATCCGGAGATTCTTAGAACACGAGGGGCGGCCGGGGGGGAGGGAAAGGGGGTTGATTTGTAAGTGGGCCGCGCCCGATAATTCTATTATCTAGATTGATTTTTCATCGGGATCCATACATCGGAAGAAATTATGCCCCTCTCGGCCAAATTGGATCCGATGTTTTCATTCGAGCCGACCCCCGTGCTTCCGGATTCACGAATCCGGATGATGATTGAGGCCGTCACGAGTCCGCCTTTTTTTTCTTTTGGTGTAATCCACTGGAAATTTCCTCCTTGGATGGGCCCCTTCTTTTGAGACAGGGATCTAATGGGAAGGAAGTGTCGGATTAAGCTTATTTTCCTCATCAAGAATTTATAGCGTGGATTATATACAAGTATTTAAGTGGAAATATTTACATTAATATTAAAATAAGTCTAATATGCATTTCTATTAAAAAAATCTGCTGTGACCGTAACTCGTAAAATGATTTTGTTTTTCAACATTGTCGCTTAAAAAAAAATACTTTCCGTCGGCCTAAAAAAATAAAAAATTGCATATACACCGTAGAAAAAAATAAAGATTTTTTTTTACTTTTACATAAATGAAACAATTTAAACATCTTCACTTTCATATAAATAAAACAATTTCAACACTTTCAAATATATATTGTGTATTCGCTACAATTGTTTCGCCCAAAAGTATATGTAGGACATACCGGAAGGTCGTTCCAAGAGAGGATAAAAGAACACTTAACTAGCTTCCAACAAAATAAAACCAACTCTACATACTCTAACCACCTCAGAGAAGAAAAACACCACTTCGATGAAAACTTCAAAGTCCTACATCAAGAAAGAAGAGGCCGGAAACTCAACATCATGGAGTCCGTGGAAATTAATAAAAGAAAATACACGGGACATCTTCTCAACGACCAAACGGACTTAACAAATTCGCCCCTCTTAAATATTAATTTTTTTAAAAAAACCCAACCCCCATAAACATTGTATATATACCTGACCCGACAAATTTTATTTATCATTTCTTCGCCTGAAGAAGCCACAGTGTGGAGAAACAATTGTAGCAAATGCACAATATATATTTGAAAGTGTTTAAATTGTTTTATTTATATAAAAGTGAAGATGAACTTTTAACATTTATCAACCTTATCAATTAAGTAATTTTTTGGTAGCATTAAAAAATATTTTTTTTTTTACCAAAAATCGAAACAGGTAGGTCTTAAATCAAAATCTTACATTGAAACCTGCATAAGTCTATCTCCCTCCCACTCACAGATTTTCCACCCTTGAAAGTCGTAAATTTCTGAAAATAGGAAAAACTAAAAAAATATTTATATATCCCGTCAAAAAAATAGGTCAATTTTTGGCCGATTACAGTATCTTTCTCGCAAAGTAGTGTGGTCGGTAAAAAACGGAAAATAATTAAGTATGAAAAATTATAATAAATCTTTGATTGAATCCTTTTCGTTTGGAAAAAAAGCGAACGCATTCGGCCGTTTCGTGACATTAAACACAGCCTAGGGGTGTGTTAATGTCCCTAGGGGTGAAATCATGCACTCAGCCAACCGTGTTTTCATAATTCTCCATCGTGTCAGTAGAATACAGGTGTTGGAAACTGTGCATAATCGATGAAATTCCCAACGTGCAATCCTCTGAACGAATGTTCTTGCTTAGTGAATTTCCATCTCATTAACACTTCTACTATTGAATATTCCTATCTTGTTTTAATAATCCTTTGAATAAATGTGCAACAATTACAATCTAACGAGTGTTTTCTAATCCTTGATTAAGCAAGAAGAACATATTTTATAGTCTTCTAAACTCGAAATATTTGTGAGTTAAGATTAAGCATGAAGTAAACATTTTGGGCTGTTCTAAACGCATAACTATTTCGAGTTTAGAAGAGTCTGAAATATTTACTTCGCGCTTAATCGAGGAGTATTAAACACTCGATAGGATAATATTAAGGCATAAGACGTGTAATACACTGATTTATTGTAAAGTTGGCCTCAGAAGCTCAATACTTGTATGGAGCTCTGCTACGAGCTGGGTAGGATTCGACTCGAATCCTGGATTCGAATCCTTTTAGAGGATTCAAAAGAGGCATTCGAATACTATAGCTCAACTGGATTCGTGATCCGGACTCGTTACATTATTTTTAAAGGATTCATATTCGAATCCAAATATGTTTGATTCGAATCCTTATAAAAGGGAATCGAATATTCATAAAAGGATTCGAATATTTATAAAACGATTCGCATACTTACAAAAGGATTTGAATCGTTAAAAATAATTCGAATTCATTGTGAGGATTAACATGAAAAATGTGTTTTGTGTGCTTTTAAATTTCTCGTTAAATCACTGTTTTATACACGTGGCGCATGAAGTAAAATTTCGAGTTTAGAAAAGCCCAGAAAATTTGTCTCGGGTCGCTGCGCGACCCTCGACAAATTTTATATAAAAACGACATATCTAAAAACATTTTCCTATCAACTAATGACTTAATATTTAATTGTTTTAACATTCCACTGTGACTAAAATTAGCACTTCTTCCACCCATTCGAAAATGCATGTCTTAAGAATTTCCCCTGTACTCTTTCAAGCTGAGTAATGGAATTATTATTGTATGGTGACCAAACACTTGATGCATATTCCAAATGAGGACGAACTAGGGAAACATACAGCTTTTTAACAGTGCTCATTTTAAAATCTGTCGAAAACCTATTAATGAAACCCATTAGTTTCAATGATTTATTACATATAGGTGACACATGATTGGAAAAGTTTAGCTTAGATGTAAATAATATACCCAGGTCCTTCATAACTGATTTTTGTGTTAACACATTCCCGTCTAGTGAATAACCAAAATTCTTTTTTTCCCACGATAAAATGAAATATAGTTGCATTTCTTCAAATTCAACTCCAGTTCATTATTTTTACACCATAATGCAACGCTGTTCAAATCGTCCTGAAGTTGAATCTGATCAGTTGCAGCATTAATGGTCTTAAACATTTTCAAGTCATCAGCAAACAGGAGAAAATTACTGCTTTTAATATTTGACCCAATGTCGTTAATAAATAACAAAAATAAAAGGGGTGTACAATGCGGTACACCCGAGGTTACCCTTATATAGTTCGACAGATGCTTCCCT
The DNA here is from genome assembly GCA_932526585.2 of Philonthus cognatus. NCBI lineage: Eukaryota > Metazoa > Arthropoda > Insecta > Coleoptera > Staphylinidae > Philonthus > Philonthus cognatus. The sequence goes on from OW052245.1 coordinate 78,160,853, forward strand.
ATGCGTACACGTTGTGTCCTATTCAGTAAGTAACTGGTCATCCACTTAGTAATGTTTACACCGAAACCCATTAATTCTAATTTATTTATTAATATGCTATGTTGCACTCGATCAAACGCCTTGGAAAAGTCCGTATATATTGAATCGACCTGTGATCCATTCTCCAAGGCGTTTGATAAATGGGTCTGGTACACGACTAGATTTGTAGTAGTAGATCTGCCTCTCAAAAATCCATGCTGTTCATTAATGATTGCTTGTGAACATGACCTGATAAGTTGTTCCGAAACTAACAAATCTAGTAGCTTTGGGATTACTGATTGGATGGATATTCCCCTATAGTTCTCAATATTACCCCTCGCACCATTTTTAAATATAGGGACGACATAACTGTCCTTCCAACCATCAGGAAATACACCCGACGAAAGGGAACTTGTAAACATAGCATGAATAGGCTTACACAAAGTATATATGCAATTCTTTATCAAGAATGCAGGGATACCATCAGGGGGCCCGCATTGCACGACACAGGTAGCGAGGCAATGGCATTGAACACATTTTCAATTGAAACACTGAGATTACACAGATCAAAAGATGCGTTACCCTGATAATTAGCAAGTGCATTAATTTGCTTATTTTTATAAACTTGGGCAAAATGTTTGGCAAACAACTCCACACTGTGTTCTGTATTGTGACTTAACTCCTTATGAAAATACATTTCACTTGGATATCCCGTCGTTTTGCGACATACATCAACGTGATCCCAAAATTGTTTGGAATCACTGTTTATTTCTGTTTCGACACGGTCAATATAATTTCTGTATAATTGCTCACTAATATCTTTACATTGTTTCCTCAAGTTCTTAAATAATTCGTAGTGTGTTCGAGAGCCATCATTTTTATTCGATTCGAAGTTTTGAACTGGTGTTTCCACTCCCAGGCTAAGCATGAAGTAAAATTTCGAGTTTAGAAAAGCCCCGTGAAAATTTGTCGAGGGTCGCGCAGCGACCCGAGACAAATTTTCGGGCTTTTCTAAACTCGAAATTTTACTTCATGCGCCACGCGTACAAAACACTGATTTGAAGTGAATTTCAGGAACACACAAATACATCTTTAATCAGAGTAACATGGAATCAGATATTTAGTCTGTTATCAACGATGTTCAGTGTTAATAATAAATAATTAAGTTTTGAATATTTTTGTTGAAATAACTGGTAACGATATTTATATATTAATGGTTGCAAACAAATAATAAAATCAAATTTATTCTTAAAGGATTTGTATTCGTGATTCGATAAAACAGGATTCGAATCTTTGATTCGAATCATATTTATCTCCTACGAATCCTTTATTCGAGTATTCGTGATTTGAATCATATTAGCTGATTCGGATTCGTGATTCGAATCCTTTTTACGAGGATTCGTCCCAGCTCTGGCATGTAGTAAGGGTAAGACATGTAACAATTGTTAAATTAACGCGTATAACGAAGTAAAGGCCTCCACAATACAGAATATGATAAGACATGTCTTCGTGTTAAGGCTTTAATTCTAATAAACAAATTGCATATGTTATATTACTAATTTTAAATTGTTTTTTCTAAACAATGGCAACAATAATGGGGATTTTTTTCAAGCAAACCAGATTTTTCTTATCTCATTCTTTTATATTTTATAATATTTCAGTTAGAAATGATTAGTTAATACACAATTATATTTAAACTAGTCTTTAAAATGTTAGTTATACCCATTCTACAAATAACTACAGGAGCAAAAGGTATTATTACTCCGGCTCCATTAGAATTAATAGAGATAATCCCGGATATCCCAGGGGAGTTATAAAACCAGGGGCAGATTAGACGCTGAAATCGATTCGAACCGTTCTGGATTATCAGATCAATGTTGCTGCAACTTAAAACTGAATTATAATTGATAATATCCGGATCAGAACAGTAGCGCCATTAATTTTCGCTAAATGCACAATCGATTAAAGTAACAATGCTGTTGAATAATTCATCTGGAACGTTATTGTTTTGTTATTCAACTAACTATCGCGCAAATACTAGATAGGGATTAATTTCTTCGTTTATGAGTTTCTTATAGTTACATTGAATAAATCATTGATTTATAAGTAATATTTTTTTTATTAAATAATGCAGTAAATGTGGAAATTAGATTTATCAAATTGTCATCTTTCCTAAATAAACCCTTTCCAAACCATACTTAAAACCTAATCTTCACAATTATACATCTGCTATTGAACGTAACTAAGTTATTAGATCACAATTAGAATTTCATATCATATACAAAAATCTTGTTATTTAAAGTTGTAGATAATCAGAAAATAGCATTGAATGTTTATACAGTGTGGAAATTAAGTAGCGGATAAATTCGGTAACTCCGTTAATGTGTATGACAGAGAAAAAATCTAAAAGACGTATAGCGATTAAAATCACTGCGCATGTGAAAAATATTTTTTTAGATTTTTCAAAAAAAAATTGTAAACGCTGTGACGTCATCAATACTTTTTTCAAATGACAACCTATATTTTTTATTTTTTACTTCGCTACAGTTTTTCAATATGTTTTCAACCATATAAAATTTTGTATAGCTTACATAAGAAAAAATACAAGAAAAGCGGTCTTAAAGTTAAAAAGTGAAGATGAATTAAATTAACAGACTAATCCTAGTTATCGGGGTTTAAAACAAACAAAACATATTAGAGCTTGGACAATTATATTAAATGTTCAAACTGATGACCATGCACCATCTGACAATACCCAAGACGGTAATAAAATGCATTCATCACGTGTTGAAGCATTTGGGGCTTTATTAAACTACACTCATGCAGAATTCTTTCTTTAAGGTCCTCTAAATGATTAGGTCGATTTTTGTATACCATGTTTTTTAAGTGCCCCCACAGAAAAAAGTCCAATGGCGTTAGATCAGGGGACCTAGCCGGCCATTCAATTGGACCTCTTCTTCCTGGGAACACTTCGTCAAAATAACGTCGCACATCCAATGCATAGTGTGGCGGAGCACCATCCTGTTGCAGCCAAATATTATTGTTTAGTATGTCAGGGTCGTGTTCATTCGGAAATAATATCGCTAAAGCAGGTACTAATTCAAACTGTAAAAAGTCTAGGTATCGTTCCCCAGTCAAATTAGCGTCGAAAAAGAATGGCCCTAAAATCCTGTCACCGATTATTCCTGCCCATACGTTGAGCTTTTGGGGATATTGTGTATGAGCTTCATGCTAACCCAATATCGACAATTCTGCCTGTTGACAGTTCCATGTAAGGAAAAACTTGCTTCATCCGAAAATATTATACGCCGCGAGAACATTGGATCACGATTGCATATTTCTATCATTTGTTCACAGAATTCTTGCCTAAGATCAAAGGATCTTATAAAGATGAAATTTCTGCTTTTATAAAAGTTTCAGTACCGAAGTATGGCTCAGATTGTGGTTTAACGCGATATTTCGACTAGTTGAATGCGGATTATCTTCATATTCCAGTAATATATTAAGCTGCATATCTTCGGTTAATTTTGTCAAAGGGCAGCCAGTTTTTTGAAGATCCTGAACAGTACCATGTTCTCTAAATTTATTTTCAATTCTACTGACTGTGGATTGGGTTAATTTGTGATCAGGATATTTGACTCTGAAAATTTGACCTACTTCTTGATGGGTTATAACTCGATCACCATACCCAATCATCATTAAAACTTCAATTCTTTGCTTCTCTGTCAGCGATGGCATTGTGGTTAAACAAGATACTTACTACGTATTAAATACTCGTACTATCCACGGGGAATGAAAAACGCACTAAACACTTTGCTTGTACACAAGCACGTGACACATGTCAAAGTGAACACACTGTTTTGTTTGTTTTAAACCCCGATAACTAGGATTAGTCTGTTAATTTAATTCATCTTTACTTTTTTAACTTTAAGACCGCTTTTCTTGTATTTTTTCTTATGTAAGCTATACAAAATTTTATATGGTTGAAAACCTATTAAAAAACTCTACCGAAATAAAAAATAAAAAATATAGGTTGTCATTTGAAAAAAATATTAATGACGTCACAGCGTTTACAATTTTTTTTTTTGAAAAATCTAAATAAATATTTTTCACATGCGCAGTGATTTTAATCGCTATACGTCTTTTATATTTTTTATCTGTCATACACATTAACGGAGTTACCGAATTTATCCGCTACTTAATTTCCACACTGTATACTGGTTCTGGTGGTTCTGGTGCAAAGGGGAGTGTGCAGTTCTGCACTGCACTTAGGCCTCATTAGGCCCATTGTGCCACCTCCCGTAGATCACCCATCCTCAGTTTAGCCAGCCCACCTTGTTTAGGTATTCTAGCATAGCTGAGGCGGGTAGATCTCTTATGTAGGTTATTTATATACTTTTTGTTGTGGCAAATTTTTGAGTTTTTTTGCCCCAAATTAGCAGTTATTGATATTAGTGACGGTAGTTTGACTTTAACATGAATATTGTTTTGTGGAAAATTGAACATATAAGTGAGGCTGACGAACAAAGTTTTGCAGGAATAAGAAAAATATATTGAAAAATAATTTAGGTGGATTTCTGAATTGGTATTGGTTTCAAGTATCTTATCAAATTTCATCAGATCCTGCTCATTGAAACTGGAGGTTAAATAGGAGGCATTTCAATTTTTTTTATTAATCACTTACAGTCCTTCGCTTTTAAGTGATTCAATTTGTTATTAATAATAATAATAATAAATAATAAACAAACTTTATTTCTAAATAAATGGTCACAAAAATTATCACAATTTTGGAACATAGAAGAAATTGTGTCATAACAAAAAAAACATACCTATATAATTATCTGCTGTTAAATACTCAGACAAATAACATTATGTAAATAAATTACATGCTTCAAAATATTCTTCCACACTGTATATCTCTGATTCCATGAGAAGTTTATATACCGCTGACTTGTATGGCTTTAACGAATCTAAATTCTTTATTTTGCTTGGCAGAACATTATAAAATTTAACACACCTATGAAATGAATTTCGCTCAGATAACGTGAGTCTGTGTCTCGGGTACAATATATCCCTATTTCGTGTATTGTGACACTTCTCTATGTTGGTGCTAAATTGATGTTTATTTTTAAAAATATACATCAGACATTCATAGACAAAGACTGTCAGAACTTTATTTGCCTTAAAAATACCTCTACACGGCTGCCTGTACTTTAATGAAAAAATAGTTCGTATACATCTTTTTTGTAGTACAATCAATTTCCCAATTGTTGAACTATTCCCCCAAAAAATTATCCCAAATCTTAAAATTGAGTCAAAACATGCATAATATATTGCCTTATTTGTCTCAACATTCGTTCTGATTTCGTTATATTTATTATATAGCACATTCTCGCAAGTTTAGTTACCACATGGTCCACATGTGAGCGCCAATCAAGCGATTCATTAATTATAATACCTAGGAATTTTATATCACTATTTAAATCAACAGTGACATCTTCCAAAACTAGCTGAGCAGGTGTTTCAATCTTTCTCTGTTTTGTTTTAAATATCATAGCCTGCGTTTTGCCCTTATTTAATTTTAACATGTTAATTTTGAACCATTCAGCTAGTTTTCCATAGAAGCGACTACTTATATTGGCTAGCTCAATATAGGTTTTCGCTGTTACTATGAAACTGGTCTCATCCGCATAGTTAGATATATGTGTACTATTATCTGGTAATGATACTGTATGTATGTCATTTATATATATTATGAACATATCAGGGCCTAAAATACTCCCTTGAGGTATTCCTACGCCCTCACATCTCTTTATTTTTGATTTATAAATTCTACCATCACTCTCTATTGCTGTTCTTTGTTCCCTATTTGCTAAAAATGACCTGAACCAATTTAAAGCGTTGTCTCTTATACCATAATATTTTAGCTTTTTTAGCAATAGACAATGATTGATAGTATCATAGGCCTTTGAAAGGTCCAGGAATACCCCAAGTGCTAATTCGCTATTTTCAATGGCCTGGTTAATATAGTTTGTAAATTCAAATACTGCGGTACTTACAGACTTTCCTTTAATATACGCGCGTTGCGAGATATTCATGATATTGCAACTATTCAGAAATCTCATCAGATGGTCACAGATAATGATTTCAAAAATCTTTGAAAAGGACGACAGACGGCTTACAGGTCTATAATTATAGCTTACCTCAGCATCCCCTTTTTTATGTATTGGTTTTATTAAGGCAAGTTTTAGCTTATCAGAAAATATTCCATGTTGGAACGAATTGTTTATGATATACGCAAGCACATCAGCAATTGAGGCAATACAATATTTAATTAAATTATTGCTAATCTCGTCATCTCCACTGCTTTCTTTCCTCTTCATTTTTCCTACTGCACGTATAACTTCTGCCCTTAACACTGCGGGTAATAGGAAAAGCTTTTCATTATATTGTAATGACTGATCTAAAGTACATTAGATCACAATTAGAATTTCATATCATATACAAAAATCTTGTTATTTAAAATTGTAGATAATCAAAAAATAGCATTGAATGTTTATATACTGGTTCTGGTGGTTCTGGTGCAAAGGGGAGTGTGCAGTTCTGCACTGCACTTAGGCCTCATTAGGCCCATTGTGCCACCTCCCGTAGATCACAGTTTAGCCAGCCCACCTTGTTTAGGTATTCTAGCATAGCTGAGGCGGGTAGATCTCTTATGTAGGTTATTTATATACTTTTTGTTGTGGCAAATTTTTGAGTTTTTTTGCCCCAAATTAGCAGTTATTGATATTAGTGACGGTAGTTTGACTTTAACATGAATATTGTTTTGTGGAAAATTGAACACATAAGTGAGGCTGACGAACAAAGTTTTGCAGGAATAAGAAAAATATATTGAAAAATAATTTAGGTGGATTTCTGAATTGGTATTGGTTTCAAGTATCTTATCAAATTTCATCAGATCCTGCTCATTGAAACTGGAGGTTAAATAGGAGGCATTTTAATTTTTTTTTTAATAATGACTTACACTCCTTCGCTTTTAAGTGATTCAATTTGTTATTATAATTATATACTGAGTTTTCTGCATTAGATTGCTGTCGACTTCCCCTTAATTAAATATTTACAAACGTAGCACTTAAATAAACTTCAATCAGAATTTCCACATCACTCCAAACTATTATGCATTTCACTTCAGTGCGCGGTAAAGTAGATAGTTCGTAATTAATTTAAAAACTGCTCGTGCCGTACCGTCCGAAAACGTTAGGAGCGGATGATTTAAAGTTTCGCAGGCGGCTAGTTTTGAAATAGCGGGCGCCGCGACGCTCTCCGAGTTAAGGGACATCGCGAAAACTTCGTAATACGACAGTTTACAAGTTATAATAAGGTGCGGCACCGCCTGTATAAAAATCGAACTGAATTCCCTCCCCGGGTGAATTCACCCGATACACTCCTCCAAGGATGCACAGATATCCGAACTTTACTCCCGCGAGGGTTTGAATAAAAATCAAGTGTAAACTTGGAAAGTTGTTGTGAAATTTAGATAAAGGCTGTGAATAAATAGTTTAATATTTCCAATACATAAATTTATTCGTTTTTTCTTTCTTTTTTAATCCAACAGGGTTGAAAACAACGTTGGTTAACCTTTCACGAGGAGTTGGTTGCGGTGGTGTTTTAATTTTTAGTTTATTTTATTTTTAATGTGAGGGTGGTTGTGTCGGTGTGACGTGGGGCATGTGCCTGTTAGACCTTGAGAGAGGTCATGTCCACTTGGTGCCGGCCATGAGGGATCCGCACGGGATGGCTCTCTTCGGAATGGTGTGGCTATTGCGCGTGCGCTCGGAGATGAAGAGGTGCGCTAAGTGCAGGAGGCAGGAGGCGGCGCACGCGGCCGCCGCCGAGGAGCGCGCCTCCGCCTCCACCTTCTTCACGATAGACACTGCCGTGCAAGCGGTGACGGAGGCGGCTCCGGTTAGTCCAGGACATGCACTTGCACCCACGACTTACTGTGAAGTGCATGGATATAATCCGCCCAAAGAAGGTAAGTTACAAATAAAGAAGAAGAATCTAGAATATATACAATGCAGTGCCTTTCAGAAAAAAAAAAATCTGTGTATAATTAAGGTTTATAGATATATATATATATATATATATATATATATATATATATAATATACATAAATTTTACAATATTTTAGTGTTTTGTACGCGTGGCGCATGAAGTAAAATTTCGAGTTTAGAAAAGCCCAGAAAATTTGTCTCGGGTCGCTGCGCGACCCTCGACAAATTTTCACGGGGCTTTTCTAAACTCGAAATTTTACTTCATGCTTAGTCTGGGAGTGGAAACACTCGTTTTCCACTCCCAGACTAAGCATGAAGTAAAATTTCGAGTTTAGAAAAGCCCCGTGAAAATTTGTCGAGGGTCGCGCAGCGACCCGAGACAAATTTTCTGGGCTTTTCTAAACTCGAAATTTTACTTCATGCGCCACGCGTATAAATCACTAAAATATTGTGAAATTTATGTATATTCGAACTACACTTGAAATCTGTGTTTTATACGCGTGGCGCATGAAGTAAAATTTCGAGTTTAGAAAAGCCCAGAAAATTTGTCTCGGGTCGCTGCGCGACCCTCGACAAATTTTCACGGGGCTTTTCTAAACTCGAAATTTTACTTCATGCTTAGTCTGGGAGTGGAAACACTCGTTTTCCACTCCTAGACTAAGCATGAAGTAAAATTTCGAGTTTAGAAAAGCCCCGTGAAAATTTGTCGAGGGTCGCGCATCGACCCGAGACAAATTTTCTGGGCTTTTCTAAACTCGAAATTTTACTTCATGCGCCACGCGTATAAAACACTAAAATATTGTGGAATTTATGTATATTCGAACTACACTTGAAATCTGTGTTTTATACGCGTGGCGCATGAAGTAAAATTTCGAGTTTAGAAAAGCCCAGAAAATTTGTCTCGGGTCGCTGCGCGACCCTCGACAAATTTTCACGGGGCTTTTCTAAACTCGAAATTTTACTTCATGCTTAGTCTGGGAGTGGATACACTCGTTTTCCACTCCCAGACTAAGCATGAAGTAAAATTTCGAGTTTAGAAAAGCCCCGTGAAAATTTGTCGAGGGTCGCGCATCGACCCGAGACAAATTTTCTGGGCTTTTCTAAACTCGAAATTTTACTTCATGCGCCACGCGTATAAAACACTAAAATATTGTGGAATTTATGTATATTCGAACTACACTTGAAATCTGTGTTTTATACGCGTGGCGAATGAAGTAAAATTTCGAGTTTAGAAAAGCCCAGAAAATTTGTCTCGGGTCGCTGCGCGACCCTCGACAAATTTTCACGGGGCTTTTCTAAACTCGAAATTTTACTTCATGCTTAGTCTGGGAGTGGAAAACACTCGTTTAAAGTTTTAAATTGAACTCTTTGAAAACACAACGAATGTCGGAAAATTTACAGCTTATGCGTGTTTACCTAAAGAAAAAAATGAATTCATTGTAAGTTACACATTCAATAAATTAATAAATACACCTACATTATCTTTATTGTGTATTATGTTTACAAATAAATGAAAATTTAAATGTTTGCCAAATGAAGCAGCACACCTAACACCCCAGTGTTGTTATGCAAACCTGCCTCGCCACGCTTTTCAAGTTTGGAATATTTATATTCAAAACTAGAGAATGGCAGTTTTGTGACGGCATTTATGCTGGTACACCCAAAGCAAAGTATTTGGGGTGGTCCTGATTAAATGGTTTACACAATACGCTGAATCGAAGTTCTTAATAATCTTCAGTGAAATTAAAGCAATGTATAAACTTATCTTGAAATATTAGCAAACGGAAGTAACAGGAATCTGTATTTTAATTATTTATGCATTTAAGCTAAATAAGTTCTCTTCTTTCTCATTTTTCTTTTCTGTTTAATATTAACATTCCATTAGTGATGTAGGCGATTAATGAATGATACATTTCATTTTGACGTTAAATGTAAGTTGCGTTAGAACTACTAAAATCAGAGCCAATGAAATCGCACTCAATGCTTTGATGCATACCAGAACACATCGAACATAGGAAAATTTACATTGAATATTTTCTAGCATGTTCGGTGTTACATAAAACTTTCTGTATATTTATTAGTAAGACTAATAAGTATATGTACCCAATGAACGCTCTTCCGGTCGGTCTATTTCGTACAATTACAAAAATCCCAAATACGTTCACGATTAACAATCCGGTCATGAGAGAATTCCCCAACAGTTGGCAGCAAACTCCCAACTGGTATCTTTGATGAACGGGTCCATTCACAATTTTCGTACACTCATTTCCTTACATGCTAAAATTCTACACAAACATCAAAAACCCCACCTAAAGCCATTCCTCTTGCATGCCCCTGTGATGAACACAAACGCCCAAACCCCCTGGCATAATTATTTATGCGCACCCCTTCCCACTTTCCACTTCACAAACGTGTATATTGAGTTGCGTGAAACTGTCTCCCTTCTCAAATACAATTAAACATTTCCAACGGATAACAGATCTCTTAGTTTGTTTAACTTGTGCTACAACTCTTCCCCCCCTCGCACACATTCAACCCCCGTTATCTCTGCTCATTTTCGCCAGATACCCCAGTTTCCCCCCCGAGAAAGACATTAAATTTAATTTACTTGTTTCAGGTAAGAGATCAAGCGATGGCGACAGAACGGTGGCGGGTTGCGGTGAGTCTGATGAAAACTAGAATAGATATCTGTGTTGAATAAAGTCAACAGACGCGTTTTATTTCGACGGCTCTTTACATTTTACTCCTAAATTTAGGTTTACACAATGATTACACAATCTATAATAGTATATTATTCAACAAGCGCATAATGAAAGCTATTAATCATGAGAATGAGGTTTACGGAACGAGCCGCAGGCGAGTGGAGTAAATCATTCGAATGATTAATAGCCATTATGCGCGAGTAGAATACTATACTTTATCCCTAACCACAAAATGTATAATCATTCTTGCTTACTGCAATTTTTCAAGAATAAGAACATAATTCATTAAATCATTTACTTTAAATTATAACTAAGAAATACATATAATAATACTATTTATTAGGATTAATGTTAATAGTAACGTTGGAACAATTATTAAACACAATAGGGGGCATTGAAGTGGGTACACCAAGATTTACGGTTTGATCCAAAATATCGGAATTAACGGAATTTGTGCTGGAAGATGCAGCTGTTACATTATTTGCTGTCGATTCTATTGACGATGCAATTTTTCTGGCCGTTTCCTTTTTGTTTTGCAAAGAATCGTTAATATAGCCTTCTGCAACCGCAGTTGACTTCCATCCTCCATGACGTTTTAACGCAGTGATGTCTCCACCAGCATCAACCAAAATGGTGGCTGAGATTCTTCTAAAGCTATGGCCTGTATATTGCTCAGGATTGGGTAATTTCAAAAAACTGGCGATATCCCTTCCCATTTTTGTAAATTTATTAATACCAATTCGCTGTTTAGTACACTTTCCATTTTGAAAACTTTGAAAGAAATAATCACAGTTTATCTGCTTTCGGAGGCACAAATATTTTTTTACAATGTGGTAAAAATTACCAGATACTGTAAATTTCCTACAAATTTTAGTTTTTGTGGTTGGCACCTTAATCATATAGCAGGAATTAAGGTCTTCTTTATCTATAATTTTCATGTTATACAGCTCATTTGAACGACAAGCGCCCATTAAACCCATAATTAATGCAACCTGAAGAAAAAATTACTGCAATTTTAAAAAAATATTAAAATAATTTAAAACTTACTTTTGTTGCAAGAAATTTGTCATCCGGTGCATTTGCAATGAAACTGTTAACATTTTCTGGGGAGAAAGTGTTGGCTTTTTTCGGAGTAAACCCTTCATTTTTTCTTTTGAAAAAAGCTAGAAGTTTGCCATAGTTTCCAATATTGATGTTTTCAAAGATTTTCAATGTACTTTTTAGCATCGAATACTTCTGCCACAACGATGAGGTGTTGTATTTTTTTGATAATTCAGTAAAATACACCAAAACTACCGACTCAATTGAAGAATGTGCTTTTTTCTCCTTTTTCCATTCACAAAACGTGTTGTATGTACTTTGGTATATGTTGCGAGACTTTTTAGGCAACAAATTGATGGAAGCGATTTCTGCCGCGTCCCTTATTTCCGGGGGTGTCAACAAGTCAGGATCGGATTCCATGTTGCTTCTTTCACCTTCGATAAATTAGTACCCACACTATCACAACACAATTAACACAATTTGCTTTCAATTTATAAATTGTTTTTGTTTATGTCAAAATTGATTAACATGAGGTATCCTGATTTTGTAGTGATTTCTTATTATTCACAGTTGAGCAGTGATAAGTCAAAATATTACTCACAGGTTTCATAACCTATTTATAATAAACGTCAAACGGTTGTGGATAAAAACGATTTTCAACTAATATCGAATTTCTGCAAAAATTTTGTCTCATTGAGAGAAGTCTCCAAATATTCATTGAAACGATTGTACGACATTTTTACCACTCCATTTTTACCACCATATATTTTTTACCACCAAGTCTTTTTACCACTTCGGTTTTACTACCATATATTATTTACTACTAATTTTTTACCATTAGTTATCTTACAAATATTTCTGAAGTATTTACAAGTCTGTATAAAACATTCATTCGGTTCTATTTTTGATTTTTTGATTTCCTGGTTTGACATGTGTCTGTCAAATGTTAATTTAAACTTGACATTTGAGGTTTGCTAGTCGTTTGAAGGTTTTTACGTTTATACATTTTTGCTAACGTTTTTACTGACGGTTTTTACGATGGTCGTGGAGCTTATTCAATCCACCAAAAATTACTTGCTCCATATAGATGGTATTTTGTATTACAAGCAAGATGAAAGAAAGGGAAGAGTTTTTTGGAGGTGCAGAAATTATCCCGCATGCAAAGGACGAGCAACGGCTTGAGTGCATGTGTTGGACACTGGGTTTTGTTTCGACGTTTTTGACCTTTTTTAAACTTTTTTTAATGGAACTGTCTGCGTTTGTGTGTGACAATGAAGAATCCAATATATATTTTTGTCTAAAACTTACCGTTTAATCACAATTTGTGTGTTAGGTTAATGTTTCTATGAGATGTCTTTCTTGCCTTTTCTTGCAATTTTATGCCACATTTCCAGTGTAAACTGAACACACAGTATAACTTCCTTATAAATTGCTACATATCTGCACCAATTTTGATCTTTTACTTATATTTTAACGTGAATACACTACACAAATTTAATGTTAACATCGTTAACATATAAACGGTGACATTTGAGGTTTGTTTATCCAAAATTCAATTGCCACCGCTGGTATCGCCGTGATTACGTGTGTGAAAACTAGATGGCGCTAGTACATAATCAAACGCTTTTATTAATAAAATTATATAACAACTAATAATAATATTTTCCAATTATTTGATATAAAATAAAGGAATTACACTACATTTAAATGAATTCAGTAATTTATTCATAAGTGAAATCAGGCGGCCGATAAAGTAAATAGCGACCTTATCGATCGGGGGAAGTCATTTGTTTTAAGATGTTTGTTGTAAAACAATTTTCATTGTATTGTGGTTTGTAATTGCTGTACATACTTTGTAATTTCTGTACATAATTTTACTGTAGTCAGTTTGTTATTTAGTGTATTTGTGTCGTTTTTCGTGTCTTGGATTAACGGTAAGTGATTGATTTGAAATATTAATAACAGCAGTAACAGTTATACATCCTAACTCGGGCCCCCAATACAGAAACTCTGACAGGCCGCATGATACCGTATTTGATACCTGATCTTAAGCCCTATAGTACACTTTGGCAATTCAATGCACTTCTAGGTTAGGTTAGGTTAGCAGAAGGATTTGCATAGCATTAAATGCATAAGTCTCATTGCTCACGTTGGTGATTCTATACACTTCTAGGTTAGTAGAAAGGTTCATGATATAATAAATTGTTTGAGTGTCTTTCTAAACATTAGCGACTCCATATATATCTAGGTTAGGTTAGTATAAAGGTTTATAATAGAATTAATTGTCTACGTTGCACGTTTGCACACGTTAGCAATTCCACATACTATTTGGTCAGGTGTCTTATTGCACACATTACACCTAATGGGTGTTTTAAGTACAGATAACTCAATTTCGACAAAAAAATCGACTTAACTGGTTTTTGCGGTAAGCCACAGATTTACACATTTATCATAGTTAAATGAACAATATTTGGGAGCAGCTACTCATTTAGAAACATATTATAAATGCTGTAGAAAGTGATCATTTAAAGATAATTTCAATAGGCGTCCAAAAAAACTCTACTTCACCAATTGTATTAAATTTTAACCACGTCACCAGTTAAGGGTTGTCTCTTTAAAGTTGAGAATAAAGTGGTTAACTTAGTAGCAAGGTTTGCATTTGTATAATTTGCTTATGTCTCTTTACGCATATTGCCCATTTCATTTACTTCTAAATTAGGTTATGTTGGCATAAAAGTTTGTAACGTTATAAAACTCGAAAAAAGTGAACACTGAAACTTATCCGAACACAACTAGGACAAATGTGCAGCAACAATGCAGTAATCCGAAAACACTATAAGAACTATAAGATAATAAATTAATAATAAACTATTATAAATGACATTTCTGTCAAATGACATTTTATTTGTTCCACCGCGATGTTGTGCAAATTTACATATATTTTACTGCATTTATACAAAATTGTGTATTCATATATACATTAAACATAATAGATTTATTATAACTAATAAACTATAAAATCATAGCGCATGTACATAAAGTACATACATTGATGATACAAACCAAATAAATCATACACTAGCGTCACCTGTTCTTTTTACTTTCCCCCGTATGTAATACAAAGGGAAAGTATTGTTTTCGTGAAAATTTTCGAATCAAACATTTTAGCGGAAATATCCGTTTTGAGGTCCCCTGAGTCGAATAAGACCATTTTTGAAAAATGTCTGTCTGTCTGTCTGTCTGTGTGTCTGTGTGCGCTGTACCGCAAAAACCGCTAAAGATATCGAGATGAAACTTGAAACTTAAGCTTTTTGTTACAATCGGAAGAACTGAAAAGCTTTTGGTGAAAATCGGAAAACCGGAAGTGGTACTTTACTCTTAGCGTTTTTCAGTTTTTTCAGATTTTTTCCATAAATGTTCATCAAACAAAAAATTCTTTCAAATAAAAGTTGTAGATAATAACAAAATGAAGATGTATTGTTCACTTACTTTTTGTCATAGCACTCTTAGTTTTTGAGATATTCAATAAATAGTGTTTTTTATCTAGTCATTGGTTTGTGTCAGTATGTGTTGATCCAATTGAAAAATGTTTCAAATAAAAGGTGTAGTTATCAAAAAGTTGAAGACATTTTGAAAATAATAATGCTACAAATATTTTAAAAGTGATTTAACACGCAATTTACGGGGGAAAGTACTATGATGGACACATCACCATTTTTTCATGAAATTATATCAATCTAAGGCCGTAGTCGGTATTACACATATTTTATATAAATAGTTGTCAACAAACGTCACTTTTATAGTATAAAATTAAATCAGTGTATTCGCTTAAAAAATAAGACAAAGTAATAAATTACAAATAATACTTTAGAACTTGTGTCTAAGTTGTAATGTGGTACTATTTTATTCAGGAAATGTGTATAAAATCACACATGTTAGCGATAAATAGTTTATCAAAATCGACAACTTTTAAAATTAATTTCGCTTAAACGGTAAGCTTTCTAAAAAATCGGACTTTGGATTCGTTATTTTCTCATCAAAATACATATGTTTAAAAAGAAAAAGTTCAAAAATTGTATTGTCCAGCACATGCACCTTGACCAAATTACAAACATTACAAATTGATCGTAGGCGATTGAAGTGATCAAGAGTACACCTTTGGATGATCACTCTGGTCACGCGCCAAATGTCGAAGAGGTTGAAGCCTTAAAAATTAAAAATGATTTGAAAAGAAGAGCGGCAGCTCACCCTGAAGCTCCACCTGCGCAACTTTTGAGGACGGAGTTACAAAATGTTCCATCAGTAATAATTTACAGACATTTCTACATTTAATTTTCAGGCTTTTCTAAACTCGAAATTTTACTTCATGCGCCACGCGTATAAAACACTGATTTCCAGTAAAGTTCAAACAAGTATGCCGAGTGAATATGATGTTCATGTCTAGGGCTGACTTGATCGTAAAAAAACAAGGGATTCTCCCTCTAACTAATCGTATATGCTGTAAATTTTTATATGTTAGTTATTTTTTGTTTTAAGAGGCAGATTTAAAGCTTAAACGAGTGTTTTCCACTCCCAGGTTAAGCATGAAGTAAAATTTCGAGCTTAGAAAAGCCTGAAAATTTGGTTTGGTCGCGTAGCGCGAAGCGCAGAGCGACCAAACCAAATTTTCAGGCTTTTCTAAACTCGAAATTTTACTTCATGCGCCACGCGTATAAAACACTGATTTGGTGTGCGGTTTAGAATATACATCTTTAGCATACTGCTTTAGAAGTTAGTATGCTTTGAACAGTACTGGAAATCAATGTTTTATTCACTGGGAATATTTGTGATTAGTTAGTGGGGCAATCTCTCGCAGTACTAACTTAGGTTGGCCCTGCATATGTAATCGAACCCAGTCGATTAGTTAATGGGAGATTTCTTCGTTTTTTACGATCAAGTCAACCCTACACATGAACATCATATTCTAGTCGGCCCTACACATGTAACCGCACAATCACTCGGCATACATGCGATTAGTTAGTAGGGCTATCTGTCGCAATACTAACTCTTATCGGCCCTATACATATAATCGAACTTATTTGATTAGTTAGTGGGAGAATCCCTCGTTTTTTTTCGATCAAGTCAGCCCTACACATGAACATCACATTCACTCGGCGTTTGTTTGAACTTAACTGGAAATTAGTGTTTTATACGCGTGGCGCATGAAGTAAAATTTCGAGTTTAGAAAAGCCTGAAAATTTGGTTTGGTCGCTCCGCTTTGCGGAGCGACCAAACCAAATTTTAAGGCTTTTCTAAACTCGAAATTTTACTTCATGCTTAGCCTGGGAGTGAAAACACTTGTTAGAAGCTTCAAATTGAACTTTATTCAATTACAGCGAATTCATACAAGTTTACATAGTACACACCGGGATTTGTATACTTATAACAAACATTCCCTGTATATAAAATAAGGTGGAAATCTGTGTAAATTATTACTGATGTTTTACAAACAAATAAATGATCAATCTTACGCAGACTGTTAACGGTGAAGGCTTCTACTTCGTTATACATCATAATTCACGAATAAAACACGATTTTAACTTTGTATAACTGAGACTTTATTAGGTGACTATAGTTTTAACAACTTGAACTTGTCATTTTCAAACTCAAAGTGTCTTACGCAGATTTATCATCTTATTTTTTTGTAAAAAATCAGTAATAATTTATAGACATTTCTACATTATTTTACATACAGGGAATTTTCGTTTCGTGTATACAAATAAGATTTTTTCTTGAAACTTCACAACCAATATCAATCATAGCATTAGAACTTATTCAAAACAGAAAATCGGGACACTATAAATCTATGCCGTGTGTGAAATAGTATGTACTATCTTACCCCGAACAGAAACTGGAATGTGTTTTTCATGGCAATCCCAAACGGCAACGAGAAATAAATCACGGCGCTTCCTGTAAATAACGCCCGACATCGGCGCTGATTGCGAAAGCAAACATTTAACATTTGGGACACGCGGGGTGGGGAAAAGGGCATAATGCGTCCCTACATTCAGTGTCCCCAAAAACACAACACGAAAGGAGATAATCCGCTCTATTTAAGCCACGATTTGTTCAGTGTTGTTGTTTGTGTTGGTTTTAAAAAAAATAAACTTATAGTAGAATTCATGAAAGGTCTCCATTGGATGCAGATGCGTAGAGCTATTTCTCGCAGTACTAGCTCAGGTAGGCTCTACACCTATGATCGAACTCCGTTGATTAGTTAGTGGGACCATCCCATCCCATCCCATCCCAAACATCAACGAGAAATAAATCACGGCGCTTCCTGTAAATAACACCCGACATCGGCGCTGATTGCGAAAGCAAACATTTAACATTTGGGACACGCGGGGTGGGGAAAAGGGCATAATGCGTCCCTACATTCAGTGTCCCCAAAAACACAACACGAAAGGAGATAATCCGCTCTATTTAAGCCACGATTTGTTCAGTGTTGTTGTTTGTGTTGGTTTTAAAAAAAATAAACTTATAGTAGAATTCATGAAAGGTCTCCATTGGATGCAGATGCGTAGGGCTATTTCTTGCAGTACTAACTCTGGTAGGCTCTACACATATGATCGAACTCCGTTGATTAGTTAGTGGGACCATCTCATGATTTCCATGCAAGCCGCTACACATGTAATCGCGCGTTAAAATTAAGGGTAAAACTTTTCTTTTAATAATAATAATAATAACTTTATTTGTGTTACATAAATCAAATTACACTCGTCAAAATAATACACAATACTTAAAATATTGTACTTATATCATTGAGTTAGCGAAAACGTTTTATCCTCGAGATACTCTTTGGTGGTATAATATGCTTTGTCACATAGTAATTGTTTAATTGCCTTTTTAAAAGGTGACAGTCCAAGAGATTTGATTGCTGATGGCAGTTTATTAAATAATAATGGTCCGTGATAATTTGTTCCATTCCGAGATCTGTATACCCGAGTGTAGTTTACTGGCGTATCATCTGATGATCGTTTAGTTATTTTCGTACTAAGATTACTTCTTTTTTCATTTGTGTGCTCAATTACAACTTAAAAAAACTCCCTTACCTAAGGGATTCAACACTTTTAGTAAATAACACACTTGGTTAAGATTTCACTGTTTATTAGTTGACACTGCAACAATTATTTCGCCATCATCAGGCAGATGCATGATATACAAACTTAAACTAACCCTTGAATACTAATGACGTAGGGAAGGTGGTGTTGTTTGGGGATTGGGGTGGGGTTGGTGGTTAATATCTTAAGCTTAAGAGGTGCATATTGATATAGTTATTTTAATTTGAACTTAAATGTCATAGGACACCTCTCGTGATCTTATTATTATTTAGGACATCTATACACGCGTTTCGAGATTTATCTTTTATTAGTATAGCTTTGCCATTCCCTGTAAACAATTTGACAGCTTAGACTGGCAGTTACGTTACCGTTCAAACATAAGTATAAATGAAATTGCAAATTCTTGGTTGCAGAATACTTCAAATATTAAAAGTGCGATTCTTGTTCCAATCTACAACAAGTTAGTCTCACAAATACTATATCAAACATTCATTAAAGCAACTACTTCCCGAGCTAATAACCCGACGGACATTGAATTATACAACAAGTGTTTGCTGTTACATACAGTAACCTACTGCAAATGTAACAATTTGGGTCAGATTATTCAGGCGCGTTTCGAGATTTACCTCTCATCAGTATAGTTGAGTGTTTGATATAGTCTTTGTAAGACTAACTTGTCATAGTTTGCGAAAAGAATCTCGGCACTTTTATTGTTTGAAGTACTCTGCAACCAAGAATTAGCAATTTCATTTATACTTATGTTTGAACAGTAACGTAACTGCCAGTCTAAGGTGTCAAATTGTTTAGAGGGAATGGCAAAGCTATACTAATGAGAGATAAATCTAGAAACGTGTCTATAGATGGCCTGAATAATTTGACACAAATTGTTACATTTGCAGGTTACTGTATGTAACAGCAAACACTTGTTGTATAATTGGGGTATTAGCTCGGGAAGTAGTTGTTTAATGTAGTCTTTGTAAGACTAACTTGTTGTAGATTGCGAAAAGAATCCCGGCACTTAATGTTTGGAGTATAAATACATTTCCACCTGGGCTATAATAAAATGAGTGAATATAAAACTAGTGCACAATTTATTAAATACAAAATATAAACTATTATATTTGAACGCAACAATAACGGCACAAGTATTAAATTTTTAATATTCGTTCCATTGTTATTATGTTCAAACATAATTGTTTATAGCGCAGCATGGGCAATTTCATTAAATCACTTTTAGTTTTTAATTGCAACAATTTTTCATTACTGCCAGTGAGCGATTGCGATGGGGTGGGCATAAATCCTAAAACAGTTGCTCATCGGGAAAATTGTGTCCGTGACACGATTTTCCGGTGATGCATATTTAAATTGATTGCCAAGCGCACTATGGCAGTTATTGTACCCGGTGGATGTTATTGTAATTAATAAATGGAACAGTGCAATTTAATTTCTGTCGTTACAATTAAAACAACGAAGAGCTATTTTTAAAAAAATAATGATATATTATTTTTATTTCCACGACAATACTTAATATTTAGTATTTTTGTGGTAAATTTATCGTTTGTTCATGCAGGCTGCAGTAACGCTTTGTTCCATGCGTGGAATGGCTTTATTTTTTTATTTAAAACTGTTTTTATTTAAATTTCATGATATTACTTATTATTCAGTATTTTTTATGTGGAATTTATTGCTTATTCCGGCAACTGTAACGCTTTGTTGCATGCGTTTTACAAAATTTATTTGAAATTTTCAAACAATATGCTGCATGAAATTATTTATTCATGATTGTTTATTTATTATTTCTATATTTTGTGTGCGTTTTAATGGAATAGTAGATTGTTTGACAAGTTTTAAAAGCTTCGTATTGTATGCGAATAGCAAATTAGCAATAGTTTTAAGTTTAGTGTTTGTACATATTTGTTTTTTTTTTGTATATTGTATTTTTAATGTAAATCGCAAGCCGTTGAAATAAATAAATAAATAAATTGCATTTACGAGCCCGCAGGGCGAGTAAATGCAAGGTATGAGCATGCAATGCAGCTTTCAAAACGTGTTTAACACTCTGCTTTTCCTACGATTAAAATGCGGCGGCGCACAGTGTAACCGTTGCACTGAAAATTGGACAAACATACTAATTGATAAAATTTCAGCATAATTTGCAAATATTACAAAATTTATGTATATTTGAACTTCACTTGAAATCTGTGTTTTATACGCGTGGCGCATGAAGTAAAATTTCGAGTTTAGAAAAGCCCAGAAAATTTGTCTCGGGTCGCTGCGCGACCCGAGACAAATTTTCACGGGGCTTTTCTAAACTCGAAATTTTACTTCATGCTTAGTCTGGGAGTGGAAGACACTCGTTTAAAGCTTCAAATTGAACTCTTAAAAAACGAGGAATATCGGAAAATTTACAGCTTGTGCATATGTTTATCTACAAGAAAAATTCACTGTATATGTGTTCTAAAGACTTTAATTAATAGGAGTAACTGCTTTTTTTACACAAAAATGTAATATTAAAAAAAAAACGTTAAATTTATTGTAGTGATTATGCTTTTACAAAAATAGTTTAATTATGTAATAAACTCACAATGACAACAATAAGACACATTAAAAAATGTGAATTCTACGGTTTACATTTTTTTTGCTTCAAATTGTAAATTTAGAGAAAAATATGGTAAATGTGTAGATTACGAATTTGGCTGTATTTTGACAGATATTTCAGCAGTTGTCAAAAGTTTGAAAATAGTAAATATTAACCACTTTCTAGCAAAAGAAATACACAATACACTCTGCAAATGTAACAAATAATTTAAGATATTTAAAACACTTGGTAGTTTAAACTAGTGAAACAAACCAAGTGTTATAGATATTGAGAATTATTTAAAAAATGTTTCACCACGGGTAAAGTGAGGAATTAATTAAACATAAATGTAACAAATAATATTGTCTCGTTAAAACAAGAAAAACTGATTGTAAATCAGTATGAAGATCTTAATGACATTCTTAAGTGCAATACTTTAATTGTATGATTTTCGAATTTGTAGATGAGTGCTGCACATTGTTTGAGAACCACTGGTAAAGAGTATATGAAAATTCCAACCGTATCTTATCCAATATTACTCCAACAAAGACACACTTATCCCTCATGCACTACAACACAAAATGAATATTTAATAAAAATATATCCGCAGCGAAATTGGAGACGCATAAAGGGAACGACCGGAAATGTTACGTTGCACCGTCATAACTATCAATTTGACATCCTGGTTGGTAGACGTAAAGGCATTATTCATACAGCCGCCTAGGGGCAATTTTAAAGGCCCCAGTTGCAATTTTCCGTAGCTCCGTAGCAACCCAGTTTCGCGATTTTACAACCAGACGCTCATAAAATAATCATCTGAGGGGGTCGTTTACTTACACGTAAATCATAAAAATATTATTTTTGTAATAGTTATCCGTCGTTGAAATTATATTTTATAACCAGTGGCGTACCAGCAAGCATTACGTGCCCTTAATATTCACCACCTAAGTTATAGCTCAAAAGCTAATGGTTTTATGGGAATTTGGAAACAAGATCTTGGGCTGGTTAAAGAAATCTTCGGCCTCACTTGGACATGGTAAATGAAGCTAAGGGTTACTTTAGTTGTACCACTTCTAAAGTAAGTGGTACATTTTGAAGCACTTTCTATGGACAAATTTAAAGCATTACGTGCCCTTAATAATCACCACCTAAGAAGTTATCGCTTAAAAGCCCCAATGGTTTTATGGGAGTTTTGAAAAAAAAAATTGGCCTGGTTGAAAGAAACTTGGTGGATCATTTAGACAGGGTTTTCAAATTCCTTAAATACCTTTTCAAGGTCGTTAAAAAATATATTTTTTCATTTTAAATAAAACAAACAGTGTTTTTTTACAAGCAGTGTTGAAAGCGTTTGAAGCATTAACAATTAAAAACGTGTTTAAAACAAGTTAAAAATACGTTTACAACGTATTACAACACGTTCACAAACCCAAACACAACATCCGCAACCACACTCTCTACAACAGCAATCCAACGCACAAACAATAGACCCACAAACACAAGCACAACCAACACACTCAAAAAAAACTTGCCGCAAACACACACACTGCCTCATGTAGCATCACGTCCGTTATCTACACAACTCACTCAATAAAAACAATACAACCTCACATACAATTTCACAACGGCAAAAGAAGTTGCTCGTCTAGAGTTTGTAGCAACCTGGATTAAATTTAAATACAATACACACAACACAGAAATAATAAAAACAAAACATGGCTTCATTTTAAAATCAAACGAAAGCAAGGAGGTGTTAGAAAAACAACTTGAATCTCTACAACAAAAAGGCTTCATACACACTTTTAGCGACAACTCGACCGGCGCGGGCGTAGGAGCGGTGGGGAACCGTGGTGCGTCAGCGCCAAGCTATTGCCTGATAATTAAAAGCGTCGAGCTCGAGATCGACGAAAAAATAATTAGCACGCACCTATATACACTAGGAATTACTCATCGTTATTGTCGCAGAATTATCGCGAAAAAAGACAACACAAAAACTAGAATGATAAGAGTAATTACTGGGTCACCAGAAGCATTTACCAAACTCCTACACAATCAATTTACTTTTTTGTGTAAATCGTACCCAGTAATAGAGAGTTCTCCGCCAGCACCAATTCCACAACCCTGTTCACGATGTAACAAATACGACCACATAACTTCCAACTGTACAGAAGAGATTACTTGCTCCAAATGCAAAGGAAATCATCCCACGCACAAATGTGAAACAACACTGCCACCCAAGTGCAAGGCATGCGGCGACACCACCCATGGGGCATGGTCCACTAAATGCCCCAATAGACCATTGGAACCAATAGAAGGGATCCCCAATATCACCATTAAATGCGTCAATAAAAAAATCGGCGGATATCGACCCGAGTCTAACAAAAAAATCACGTATTCATACATCTATCACGAAGCACGACTTTACCATTGACGCATACACAACTGAAATGAATTCACCCACTAACACAGACAGACAAGCCCTATTAAAACAGTTAAAATCACGCTTCATTAAATCATTTAACATTGATACACACGTAAATTTCTCGGGAAGCAGCATGTTCATTGTTATGTTTGACCTCGAATCGCCTAATATCATCCCACCAGTAGTTCCCACGTCAGGCATTCGCACCGCATTTTCGCAAATCACCTCCAATGGCTAACCAAATAAACATCCTCTACACCAACATTCATTTCCTTCCTAAAAAAGCCCATCTTCTACTTAACTACCTATCCAATAATCCCATTGATATTAACCTGCTAGTCGAAACCAAAACCGAAAAACCCTTCAATTTTAACCAATGGTCCTACTTACAAATTCCCTCCTCTACTCCTAATCAAAACAGGCGCGGTGGCTCGATAGTCTCTGCAAGGCCTGGAATTAAACTAGGAAAAGCAAATCCGCCAAAATTAAATAACGTCATGAACGAATGTCTGCATTGTACTGTCGAGCTACCACTATTCACTCTCCATATCTTTCTAACCTACATTCATCACTTCTCCTTAATCGAAGATACAATCCTAACCAAAGCCTTCCTATACGACTACGTAATTATAATTGGCGATTTTAACATAAATAGCATAAAAAGAAAACAACTTTCATCCTTTTTGTCCCACTCAAACTTTGTCCGCATAAACACTGCCCCTACATTTATTATGTCTGAAAATCAATCGACCACACCAGATGCTATACTGTGTACGAGCAATATCCAGCACCTTCTCCAAAACATCTCATTAATCCCAGATCTAGGTTCAGACCATTTAAGTATCCAATTTACCCTCTCAACCGCAGCTCCTAGACCTACCCCCCCGACAACTATTAATAACTTCCGGCGTTGTGATACACAGAAAGTCTCGGATAAAATGACACAGTTTATAAACAACCACCCAAACATTAATCCGAAAACCATATCCTTGTTTTTAAACAACCTCTCTTCCTCCATACAGCACCACACTCCCGTGTATACAAAACAACCCTACAAATACCCCCTCCCCAATTTAATATTAAGACTCATAAAATACAAAAGACAGATGTACAGAGACATAAGACAGACAGAGGACACAATCTTGAAACAAAATTATAATAGACTTAACAAAGACATACATAGACTAATTGACGAATACAAAAAAGATAAATGGATCAAAACCTGTAAAGAAATTAACGATCTGAGAGGAAAAAACTACTGGCAGGAGATAAACAACTATTTAAATACAAAAAAACGGACTACTTAACAAGCATAAACAACCCTGTGACGAACAACATAATTACCGATGACCAGACAATGACCGACATTTTTGCGGACTATTTCAAGGACATTTACACAAAGACAGGCAACAACACATACGATAATGACTTTTTCGAAACAGTTGACAATTGGTACCAATCATTCCTTAACTCCTACACCTCCCATACGCCGGATGATATTATCGATGAAACCGAGTATTTCGAAAACCTGCACAAAGGTAAAAACACAGCGCCGGGTTATGACAATATCCCTAGAATGATCCTTAAATCCCTTCCAGAAAACATACACCAGCATATCCTCAAGATTTTTAACAATCTATATTCCTTGCAACTCTTTCCCCAAGAATGGAAACAGAGTATAATAACCTTCATACTTAAACCTGACAACAACAGATCAAACATATCTAGCTATCGACCTATTACCCTGCTCCCTGTCTTGGGCAAGTTGTATGAAAATATCCTAAAAAATAAACTCCTTACTTATGTCTCCAACCACATCCCTCCAGATCAATTCGGATTTATGGCAAACCGCTCTACAACTCTTCCCCTAGCTATACTCACCTCAAACCTACATACAACTCACCTGGAGGGTCATAAATCCGCGATCCTGTTCCTTGACATCAAAAAAGCATTCGACACAGTATGGCATCAGGGTCTACTATATAAATGCGCCCACCTTAACATCCCACCCCACCTAATAAATATCCTGTACAATTTCCTACACAACCGTTCCCTTAAAGTTAAAATAAGAACCTCCTTCTCATACTCTTTCTCCCCACTTCAAGGTGTCCCTCAAGGTTCCCCGCTATCTCCCTTGCTCTACAACATATTCGTCCACGATATATATAATCCTAACCCAACTTACCACAATCCCTCTTCCTATATTTTACAATATGCAGATGATACTGCTCTAGTTGCTCACTCTTCCACAATAGCAAAAGCCGTCAACACTCTTCAGGTCCTAATCAATAAAACAATAAATTGGTTCAACAAATGGAGGATATCCATCAATTTCCAAAAAACTTAGCTGCTTATTCCCTATCATAATTTTCATAACTCTCACTATCTCCATACATCACATTCCAATATCCCCCCCACCTACATGTAAATACCTTGGAATTCTGTATGACACCAAAATAACCTTTAAAGCCCACACCCAAAATATTAAAGCCGCGGTCAAGAAGAGCGCTAGGCATTTTAGATGCCTCACATATAAAAATGATGGAATCACAACACAATCTGCTGTGACTATAAATAAAATGATCTGCCGTCCACTTCTTGACTACGCGGCCATCCTTTACTGCAACCCCCATCCCACAGCCCTAAAAAATTTACAGGTAGCAGAAAGATCGGCCCTGAGAGTGTTGACGAAAATCAGACATCCCAAAAACCCCCTCCACAACCCCTCCAACAACCTCCTTTATCAAAAAACACAAGGGACTCCTATAGAAACTCGAATTATCCACCTAGCCCATAAATTTGCATCCAGACCCACTAACCATGATCCTATAAACCACCTTTACCTACACAGAAACCCCAACACAATCCCCATATTTAAATTTCCCCATTCCACCATCGGTGACTTCATCTTAGAAACACCTACTAACTAGAACGACATTTATTCATACTATTCATTCATTACCATCATCTATTCATAACATACTTTAAAAGCACAAGCACTCACTAAAACAATGGCAGAAAGACCTCGGGTCGATAGCCTATGATATAAGAATACAAGATCGTATTATATTAAAGAATAATGTACATAAATTCCTTGAATAAAGATATTTGTATAATAATAATAATTTATTTCGTGCAGTTACATTAAGT
Organism: Philonthus cognatus; assembly: GCA_932526585.2. NCBI lineage: Eukaryota > Metazoa > Arthropoda > Insecta > Coleoptera > Staphylinidae > Philonthus > Philonthus cognatus. Next base: position 78,187,916 of record OW052245.1, read on the forward strand.
TTACACAAGTCAATAAATAATACAGTTAACAAAATACATGATAAATTACACAATATATATAAAGCTAAGGTTGTGCAAAAGCACAATAAAAGTGTATATAAGACATTACAAAACACGTTAAAAATATTATTAATATTTAGAATACACAATACATCTAAAATAGTAATAAAATATTTAAATAATAAAATATTTACTTTTTTCCTTACATATTCTTAAGCCAAGTCATTAACTTATTTAGTAATTTAATTCACAGCCGACTTAGCTTGATTTTATGATTGAATGATAGAAAATCGTTTTAAAAACTGTGATGTTTATGATGACACGAAGACAATAGTAATAACTCAGTTAATTAATGAAATTATACAAACGTTCCTATTTCAGACCGTTACATCCAGTCAATGTGAAGAGAATCAATTACAAATTTGCTGTGGGCACGAAATATGCTGCTTAATTAATTACATTATGCGCATCAGTTTAATTATCCGAAATACATAATAATATATGTGTAGTACGCACAGTCAATATTTATCAGTTCACTTATCGTGATTAATTTGTGAACGTGCTTAATTAATAATTAACCAGTGCGCTAATTGACATTTATCTATCAAACTAATTATCGATTTTTTTTAATTAATAATCTTTGTGTTAAATATCATTGCGAAACTAATCATGAAGCTTGGAAAATTTTACAAGCGACATCAATCACACAAAAGTAGGTTGATCAATTTAAATGTAGTGCATTTAACACTCAAGTACATATAACACGGGATTTGCGTAATAAATGTGGTTTTTTAACACGAATATAAACAATTGCCTAGTTAGATTTTTCGCTGCTATGCAGTAACAGCGCTGTGTTAGTCAAATCAGCTTCTTTTGTCTTACATTTGACTATGGTGGTGATGACGTTGTCGACGCCATTTTGTTAAAGTACGAAGTAACGCGTCAACATCTCCGCCGCTCTCACTAGTTTAACCCGAGTAAAACGCGTTTGTAAACATAAATCATTCTCAAATCGGTTAAAAAATTTTGCTCCTATCCGTCGCGAATGTTTTTTAGAAGGAAACAAACGATAACACTGTGAAAACTCCATCCAAACGGAAGAGTTCGTTTTTTTGTGCAAAGAGTTTGTTTTTATGTAACTTAGGCGAAAGGGTAGACTGCGTGAGTATTATTTATTGTTGAACGATTGTTCATATTTATGTTAATGTAGAATTAACCCTATTACACATTCAAATCATAGTACCGCAATCTGTTATTATTGATCTGTCAAATTATTATAAAACAAAACCGAATATTAAGACTGCCGCGTACTTGATAAGTAAATATAATAAATGTTGTGTTATATATTGTTGTTGTCGCGAACAAAGTATAGTGTATAACTCGCATATAATGGCTATTAATCATTCGAATGACTTGCTCCACTCGCCTTTGGCTTGTTCCGCAAACCTCGTCTTCGTGATTAATAGCTATCATTATATGCTCGTTGTACAATATACTATTTTAATAATTTCCAGGTAGGTACACTTCTGTGCAATAAAATTAAGCACACTTAATATGTTATAGTTTAAAACGGACATGATGAGTTTCCTAGTTACGAAAATATATCAGTTTTCTTAATGACAAAATCCCGCGTCAGTTAGATAAAAATTCAAAAATTCGGATTGTAACTAAAATAGAAGATGGTTTTTCTATTAGACAAATTGCTTGATTGATGAACATCAGTAAAGAATTAATCTTAGTTTTGGTTTTTAAATGAAGATGTTATTTTCAAGTTATACTGTTTTATTGTTTATTGAAACTGCTGCTAGGCAATTAAAACAGACCCGAATTATACAAATAGAATAATGTGAAGAATAATTATAAGGCTTGTGCTTAATTTTATTGCATAAGTTTAAAAAAAAACATTTGTGTGTTTTTTTTTTTAAATTTCGAGTTTAGAAAAACCTGAAAATTTGGCTCGGGCGCGTAGCGAAGCGGAGCGACCGAGCCAAATTAGGCTTTTCTAAACTCGAAATTTTACTTCATGCGCCACGCGTATACAACAATGAATTAATGTGAAATAGTCTTTAACCAATTTATGAATGAAATAAGTTTATAATGTTAAATATCAATTGTCTAGGTGATGGGGAAGTGCTATGTTGCTATTATATTAGTATAATAATAGGTTAATAATAATTATCAGTGATTAAAGAAATTGTATGCCAATTTGTAATATATCTAAATTATCTACTTAAAAAAACACATACAATTTATTATTACAATAATATAAAAGTATTACAATAATAAAAAATAGTGATGTGTCCATCATAGCACTTCCCCATCATCTAAACAATTGATAATTGACATAATAAACTTTTTTCTTTATAAATTGGTTGATCATTTCACATTAAATCATTGTTGTATACGCGTGGCGCATGAAGTAAAATTTCGAGTTTAGAAAAGCCTAATTTGGCTCGGTCGCTCCGCTTCGCTACGCGCCCGAGCCAAATTTTAAGGCTTTTCTAAACTCGAAATTTTACTTCATGCTTAGTCTGGGAGTGGGAGACACTCGTTTGTTTCATCAATAAAACAATTAAAAATTGACGTAATAAGCTTATTGTCGTTTTATCGAGAAAATGAATGTCAATTTTGATACAAGTTAAAAAGGATTCAAAAGATAATAGCCAAATTACAGTCAATTTAATGATGAAATACTATCAAAATGCCATAATAGTAAAAATACAGTCGACTATGATGAAATACTAAGTTTATAAGTGTCACCTTCACTGCTCAATCGGTTTAGACTTTATCGTGGCGACAGAAGGACAAAATGATAGACGCTTTTCAAAAATTAAGACTCCCCCCGAGTTGAGTCTTAATTTTTGAAAAATGTCTGTCTCTTTGTCCTTCTGTCGCCACGATAAAGTCTAAATCGATTGAGCAGTTAAGGTGACACTTATAAACTTAGTATTTCAATAAAACGAAAATTAACTTATTACGTCAATTTTCAATTGTTTTAAGGATGAAACAAACGAGTGTCTTCCACTCTCAGACTAAGCATGAAGTAAAATTTCGAGTTTAGAAAAGCCTGAAAATTTGGCTCGGGCGCGTAGCGAAGCGGAGCGACCGAGCCAAATTAGGCTTTTCTAAACTCGAAATTTTACTTCATGCGCCACGCGTATACAACAATGAATTAATGTGAAATAGTCTTTAACCAATTTATGAATGAAATAAGTTTATAATGTTAAATATCAATTGTTTAGGTGATGGGGAAGTGCTATGTTGCTATTATATTAGTATAATAATAAGTTAATAATAATTATCAGTGATTAAAGAAATTTAAAAATTGTATGCCAATTTGTAATATATCTAAATTATCTCCTTAAAAAAACATATACAATTTATTATTACAATAATATAAAAGTATTACAATAATAAAAAATAGTGATGTGTCCATCATAGCACTTCCCCATCATCTAAACAATTGATAATTGACATAATAAACTTTTTTCTTTATAAATTGGTTGACCATTTCACATTAAATCATTGTTGTATACGCGTGGCGCATGAAGTAAAATTTCGAGTTTAGAAAAGCCTAATTTGGCTCGGTCGCTGCGCTTCGCTACGCGCCCGAGCCAAATTTTAAGGCTTTTCTAAACTCGAAATTTTACTTCATGCTTAGTCTGGGAATGGGAGACACTCGTTTGTTTCATCAATAAAACAATTAAAAATGGACGTAATAAGCTTATTGTCGTTTTATCGAGAAAATGAATGTCAATTTTGATACAAGTTAAAAAGGATTCAAAAGATAATAGCCAAATTACAGTCAATTTAATGATGAAATACTATCAAAATGCCATAATAGTAAAAATACAGTCGACTATGATGAAATACTAAGTTTATAAGTGTCACCTTCACTGCTCAATCGGTTTAGACTTTATCGTGGCGACAGAAGGACAAAATGATAGACGCTTTTCAAAAATTAAGACTCCCCCCGAGTTGAGTCTTAGTTTTTGAAAAATATCTGTCTTTTTGTCCTTCTGTCGCCACGATAAAGTCTAAATCGATTGAGCAGTTAAGGTGACACTTATAAACTTAGTATTTCAATAAAACGAAAATTAACTTAGTACGTCAATTTTCAATTGTTTCAAGGATGAAACAAACGAGTGTCTTCCACTCTCAGAGTAAGCATGAAGTAAAATTTCGAGTTTAGAAAAGCCTGAAAATTTGGCTCGGGCGCGTAGCGAAGCGGAGCGACCGAGCCAAATTAGGCTTTTCTAAACTCGAAATTTTACTTCATGCGCCACGCGTATACAACAATGAATTAATGTGAAATAGTCTTTAACCAATTTATGAATGAAATAAGTTTATAATGTTAAATATCAATTGTCTAGGTGATGGGGAAGTGCTATGTTGCTATTATATTAGTATAATAATAAGTTAATAATAATTATCAGTGATCAAAGAAATTTAAAATTGTATGCCAATTTGTAATATATCTATATTATCTACTTAAAAAAAACACATACAATTTATTATTACAATAATAGAAAAGTATTACAATAATAAAAAATAGTGATGTGTCCATCATAGCACTTCCCCATCATCTAAACAATTGATAATTGACATAATAAACTTTTTTCTTTATAAATTGGTTGATCATTTCACATTAAATCATTGTTGTATACGCGTGGCGCATGAAGTAAAATTTCGAGTTTAGAAAAGCCTAATTTGGCTCGGTCGCTCCGCTTCGCTACGCGCCCGAGCCAAATTTTAAGGCTTTTCTAAACTCGAAATTTTACTTCATGCTTAGTCTGGGAGTGGGAGACACTCGTTTGTTTCATCAATAAAACAATTAAAAATTGACGTAATAAGCTTATTGTCGTTTTATCGAGAAAATGAATGTCAATTATGATACAAGTTAAAAAGGATTCAAAAGATAATAGCCAAATTACAGTCAATTTAATGATGAAATACTATCAAAATGCCATAATAGTAAAAATACAGTCGACTATGATGAAATACTAAGTTTATAAGTGTCACCTTCACTGCTCAATCGGTTTAGACTTTATCGTGGCGACAGAAGGACAAAATGATAGACGCTTTTCAAAAATTAAGACTCCCCCCGAGTTGAGTCTTAATTTTTGAAAAATGTCTGTCTTTTTGTCCTTCTGTCGCCACGATAAAGTCTAAATCGATTGAGCAGTTAAGGTGACACTTATAAACTTAGTATTTCAAGAAAACGAAAATTAACTTATTACGTCAATTTTCAATTGTTTTAAGGATGAAACAAACGAGTGTCTTCCACACTCAGACTAAGCATGAAGTAAAATTTCGAGTTTAGAAAAGCCTGAAAATTTGGCTCGGGCGCGTAGCGAAGCGGAGCGACCGAGCCAAATTAGGCTTTTCTAAACTCGAAATTTTACTTCATGCGCCACGCGTATACAACAATGAATTAATGTGAAATAGTCTTTCCCAATTTATGAATGAAATAAGTTTATAATATCAATTATCAATTGTTTAGGTGATGTAATGGACTTCTATGGACTTCTATTATTATATTTTTGTTTAACAAATAAACGTCAAAACATAACACTTCAAGCTGTAAACAACATTTTGCATTGTTATTACACGTGAACAAATTCATCCGTCCGAACAAATTTTACTACTCACTTATCGCGTATTACATTTCCCGAATAAAACTCGTTTTAGAGTTACATTAAAATGGAAAAAAACTCGCGTAACGCCATTGCATATTCTATTTTTTTCCGCCGTGTTTGCGCAAAGGGTTTAATTAAAAAATCAGGACACGCGTGTCGTCGCAACATATTTCGTGTTTTTTTTGCAGCTCGTTTCCGGAATTATTATGCTATAACGGTTTTTAATGAAATGTATCCTGTTTTTATTTACTCCACTTGTTTTTTTCGAAAGAAATAACTCACATTAACTAAATCGAGTTGAAATAATCTTTTTCGTCGACAGTGTGCTTATGAGTTGAGTAAAGTATTCACAATCGTTAATTAATGAAAGATTGTGAGTGTAAAAACGCTTATGGAGAATCAATGTAAACTAATAACCTAATGTAAAGAAAAACCATTTGTTTACGACAATCTTATAATGTGTGCATTATTTAGTTGTGTGGGCAGCATAAATGGGGTGCATTTAACATTCAAGTACTTTTAACACGGGATTTGCGTGTTAAATGTGGTTTTTTAACACGAATATAAATAATTGCCTAGTTCCAATTTTTGCCGCTATGCAGTAACAGCGCTGTGCTAGTCAAATCAGCTTCTTTTGTTTTACATTTGACCATGGTGGTGATGACGTCGTTGACGACGCGTTAACATCTCCGCCGTTCTCACTATTTTAATCCGCGTAAAACGCGTTTGTAAACATAAATCATTCTCAAATCGGTTGATGAATTGTGCTTCTATCCGTCGCGAGTATTTTTTTTTAAGTGGAACAAACGCTAGCACGTGAAAACTCCATCTAAATGAAAGAGGTCGTTTTTTGTGCAAAGAGCGTGTTTCTATGTAACTAGGCGAAAGGGTAGACTGTATGAGTATTATTTATTGTTGAACGATTGTTCATATTTGTGGTAAAGTGGAATTAACATTATTACACATTTAATTTAATTTAATTTATTTACGGAATCTCCAGTTTACAATAGATTAATACATATACATCTTAATACAATAAATTGACTAAACAAAAACAAAATCTAAATATGCCAAACAAAATTTAAACTTATAACCCTACAGAAATATTTTATTTCAAAATATATTGCATATTGATCCCAAATAGTTCAAAACGTAACAATATGAAAGAAGCTTCTTCCCACCTTCAAGTTACAATAAATAGATTAATTAATCAAACACTCAACCTTCAATCGATCAATTAATTATACAACCAATAAATTAATATAAAATTAAATCGTAATACAGCAATCTGTTATCATTTATCTGTCAAATTATTATAAAAACAAACCGACCAATAAAACTAACGCGTATTTGATAAATATATCCAAGGTGCGGCAGGAAAACCTGCTGATTTGAATTGGGCGCCAATGAGCGAGACGTGGTCTGAAAGGGGTAGGGAGGGTCTTATTCGATAGAGGGGGTCTTGAGGTATTGTTACCCCTCAAGCCAGCTGTCGTCATGCGTTGGACAAAGGAGGAGCGTGCGTTTTCCGTCGAGGCATACTTTTCCAATGGCCGTTCGGTGGTTGCCACCCAACGTGCCTTTCGAACTCGGTTCGATATTAATTCCACGGGTCCCGTTCCTGGCCAGCAATCAATCGTTTCGTGGGTGGACGCATTCCGGGAAAGTGGCAGTGTGGCAAAAAAAGAGCCTGGAAGTCAATGGACTTCCAGAACACCAGAAAATGTCGAGAGAGTGAGGCAATTCGCTACAGAGAAATTATTGAGACATTTTTTCTCCAAAAACTTGAAGAAATGAAACTTGGGGACGTATGGTTCCAGCAGGATGGAGCCACGCCACACATAGCGAGAATTTTAATGGAACTTTTGAAGGAACACTTCCACGAGCGCCTAATCTTCTTGAGGGGTGACGTACTGTGGCCGGATTGGCTTCCTGTGACTTCTTTTTATGGGAATATCTCAAATCCATTGTTTATAATAACAAACCACTAACCCTGCAACACCTGTAGGACAACACTCGCCAAGCCATCGCCAACATTCCCATCGATACGCTCGAAAGACTAGAGCGAAACTTCAAAAAACGGGTGGTGGTAAAAAAAAAATTTTGGGAAGGGAAGCGTAATAGTTAGGTTAATTTTATTATTATATTACTGTGTTAGCAAAATAATTTTGTTTTTTCATTTTTCATTTTTCTTCTTATTTCTATTTTATTTTTTCTCTTCTTGGATTTTATATGTTATCTTATTTACTAGTTAATAAGAAAAATAATAATGAAGTCTCCTCCGTCTCTACAAGCTATTAGCTTTGAGACCAGGAAACTACTAAATTACAATACTTTGGAATAAGCGTTTATTTTATTTTAATTACCATACTCTGTTATATAATTGTATAAGTTATTGGGAAAATAAATGTTTATGAATAAAAAAAAATAAAATCAGTGTATCGCTAATGAGGCCCGCCATTTGTCCGATGTCATTTTTAAAACCACTTGTAAAAAATTCAGGATGTGTACAATACGATAAAAAAAGAATTAAATCAATATGTGTAATATTTTTTCTTTTATTGACCTTTCAAATCAGCAAGTTTGTCTGCCACACCCTGTATAATAAATATTGTGTTATATATGGTTGTTATCGTAAACAAAGTATAGTGTATAAATCGCATGTGATGGCTATTAATCACTCGAACGTCTTGCTCCACTCGTCTTCGGCTGTTCCGCAAACTTCGTTCTCGTGATTAATAGGTATCATTATATGTTCGTTGTACAATATACTATTAATATATCTTATTTTTGTTTTCACATGATTAACTTTATTTTGGTTTACTAGGCGCTGTGCAAATTAGTTTTGCTGATGTATTAATAAACATATTTTTGCGATGAAATAAATTATGTAATTTTGCACTGAAATTGTGGCGCCTTGTTGAACTCTCAATAACTATGTTAATATTTTTTTTTTAAATTAAATAGAAATAACCGGAGTGTCTTGCCAAAGTATTATTAGGTCCATTACAAGTACAATTAATTCTTAGTATTATATAAATAATTTTAGTTTTCGGTTAACCATTAGGCTTATTTCTATTGAAAAATGATTAATTGTTATTTTAAATTAATAATTTTAGTTTTGGGTTAACAATGAGGCCTATTTCTATTAAAAAATAATTAATTCTTCGTGTTACATAAATAGTTTTAGTTTTGGGTTAATAATAAGGCTGTTTTCTATTGATACGAGGGTTGCCTTTTATATTTCGGGATTAGAGAACAAAAATAAATATTAATCATTGAAAATCGCTTTATTCTTTTTCAAAATATTCCCCATTAAGATCTATACACTTTTGCATGCGTTTAAACCAATTGTCGAAGCACTTTTGCCACTCTGATTGAGGTATCTCCAAAACATGCATTCTGAACGCATCAACCGCTTCTTCAGGTGTCGAAAAACGTTGACCTCTCATTTTATTTTTTACGGATGGGAATAAAAAGAAGTCATTAGGTGCCAAGTTAGGACTATATGGCGGATGACTCATCAAATCGATGTTTTGCGTGCTCAAAAATGCAGTTGTTTGAGCCGATGTGTGAGAGCTCGCGTTGTCGTGGTGAAGAGTGATCCGTTTTCGGCGGTTGGTTTTCCTGATTTCTTGGATGACAACTGGCAAACAAATGGTTGTGTACCACTCAGAATTGACTGTTCTGCGTTGTTCTAGTGGTACGGTTGCGACATGTCCAGTTTTTCCGAAAAACAGGCGACCATTTGCTTGGAAGTGCTTCGTGCGCCAACAACTTTTGTTGAATTTGGCTCATCTTGAAACACCCATACGGTCGACTGCTGTTTACTTTCGGGCTCATACGCGTAAATCCATGATTCATCACCTGTCACGATGTCATAGACGTGTTTCGAAGCACCGCAATCGTATTTTTTGAGCATTTCTTTGCACCAATCGACACGAGCCATTTTTTGAGCGATTGACAAATTGTGTGGGATCCAACGCGAACAAATTTTTTTGACAGTCAAATGTTCATGCAATATTGAATGTATGCTGGTCCCACTAATGCCTAAGGTTGTCTCAATCTCACGATAGGTCAAATGACGATCTTGCAATATTTGTTTGCGCACAGCATCAATGGTTTCCGGAACAACAACTGATTTTGGACGACCTCCACGAAATTTATCTTGGAGTGAACTACGACCTCGGTTGAATTCACCATACCATCGATAAACACTGGTCCTTGATGGAGCTTCATCGCCAAAAATTGAATTAAGTTCATCCATCCACTGTTGTTGAGTTAATCCACGTCGAAAGTTGTAAAAAATAATCGCACGATAATGTTCACGATTTAATTCCATTCTTTGGCCGAGATAAATCTTTTAAGTTAGTGTAAACGACACAAATAACGTTCATATGTCAAAACGTTCTGAGTACGTATAACCTCAAAAATGTCAAACTTTACGATAGAGCTCTCAGTTGCCAGATTGCAACACTAGGGTTGCCCAATCCCGAAATATAAAAGGCAACCCTCGTATTTGACCGTCAAAGTGTAATAGAGAACGATCTTTGTACTTTAAAGTGTTTTTTTTTTATAGTTCATGGTACACCCTCTAGCAGGACAAAATTTAATTTATGGAATTATGAAAATTACAAATGAATCGCAATAAATTGTTCATATACATCAGAAAAAATTGCCAATACAGAAGTATTTTAGTTTACTATCAAATGTCTACAATATCTAGTAGCAAAATTGTAATAACCAACTCATTGCATTTTTTATTGTTTGATTTTATTGTCAATTATTCCAAAATTGCATCGTTTGAACAAAGCTTGAAATTATTTTTTCATTGATGCCCTTTTCTGCATAAGTTTAGCTGAAATATTATATATTATTTGTGTAAATACATTATTTTATAACAATAATATCATAGGTAATAAAATTAAAAAAATGCAAATATACATCTGATATAAACATTCATTTGTTTTGTGTCATACATCGTCATAATTTTCTACCTGTTTCTGATTGCTCCTTAAGAAATCCTATTGACGATAATTCCTGTTAAATCGTGCGATTTTTTGCGATTACAAAGATATTTAACATTTTTATTAGATGTAAGAATTGAGTTAAAACCCCGTATTTATTGTCAATATTTCCTAAAATAGAGTCAATATTTAAAAATTATTAAATACGATTGTAAATATCATAAAAATAAAATAATATATATACATTATACTTTTCAGTAGCTCTAATAATTACAAAGTTATTCAGTTTTACAAAATTAGAAATATGTACATTTGTTCAAATCAACTTATCCGATAATATTGTTAATAACACAAAAAGTATTTTTTTATTACTTTCTATGAATTTTATATAAAGAAAAAGTTTTATAAATGTCAATCGCTTTTAATTTGTGTAAATATATATAGAGTAATATTATGGATGAGAAAAACTCCACAACATGAGTTAAGTGACAAAGATAATATCTTCAATTTGGTTCTCATTAATCACTTGATGAAACATGTTTACAATATTGATAATTAAATAAAAGTCACGTCGTTTGTTTCACTACTATTTTTTATCCTCTTCGACTAGTTTCGACTTATCGTCATTCTCAAGGAGTATTACAAATAAATATTTTACAAGATATATATATATATACATATTTTTTTGAAGGTTAAGTAATAAGAGCTTTAAGAATTGGAGAGTTCCAGATGTCTTTCTAATCGTTTACGGTGTGTTTTCCCTGTTTTATTGACTTGCTAATTTCCAGGCCTTCTCTAAAATTCAATTCTCGTCCCTTATGGGGGGAAACTCATTTAGAATAAATTTTTTTAGCAAAAAATTTTTATTGCTTTAAACTACTTCTTATATATTTAAGAATGAACCCTTAAAAGCGTATGGCCATCCGGAACTTTTTTGTAAATATATATCCATTTTAGTGAGTCCATGTCAGATGGCTGAAATACGTCTGTGGCGCGCTGACCGAAATTCACCTTTCAATTCAAATGCTTCTCCTGAAAAGTTGTGTTTTGGAAATCGCCGGAACATTTGGAGACCAGAGATTTGGTCGGAATTCATTGCGATTTCGTGGGCTGAATAGAGAATTCAATTCTCTACTTCGGTAACCTAATTATTTTCGTTTAATGTAACCAGAAGTAGTATTTTTTTTTTTAAATAAGTTGAAAAAAAAACGCAAAAAGTGATTTTTGTTTCAACTCGAAAATTTTTTACGAAAAAAAATGTTTTTTTCAACATACAATGAGGTCTCTGAAATGCGCTGTCATGTCAACTGTAAGGCCCTATTCTTTTTTTCTGTTTTAGTCACGATCCTGAATCTCCACAGAGGCCGGCGCAAACCGCTACACACGAAACTCGAAATTTGCGCATTTAATAAAACATGTAAAATAAAACATTTTCCAAAAAATTTCTACACGGTTTTACACTTAAATACATGCCCAATAAGCTGCAAAAACAATGATATAGTTTCATTCATTTTCCTAGCCGCAATCCACTCCCAAAGTTACTCGAATTTTTCGGCTTCTAAATGAGTTTCCCCCCTTATTACCTAAATATAAAATTTGGAAATCTGAATTAAAAAAGTGATTGGATGCGATGCAATGACGGGCAAACCCCGTTATTTGTTAAAGATAATGTTCAATTTATGTAAATGTAACTACAAGAAAAACATTTGTTTTGTTAATAATACATCTCGAATCACGTACTTAATTTAATTATTTACACATTTACATCATTTTTTATAAAACTATCGTTTGTATATCAAATTTAGTTAAAAATAGGCCATAGAAATACGTCCATGAATTTTGTCCCGCTAAAATGGCTAAATCGTATACTGGCGCAGCGTGACGCAATAGAAAATATTCAAAAAGACTTCTAACTCTTAAATAAATAAACACACTCACAGTTCTGTTAAACAATAGTCTGTAATATTATTAAACAGGGCCGTGAGTGAATCTTTTTACTCAAGAGTCTACAGCTAACTAAAATCTATTGCTGTATTTATAACGTGTTAGCATCGAAAAAATAAAGTGTTTAAAAGTTAAATTATTGCATGATCACAAAGAAGGAGTATTGTTATTACTTTGTGTTGTAAATAATTCCATTTATTAGTGATGGAGCTTTTGATATAACCTATTTATTATTAAATTATGTATTGCGCTGCGCAAAAAAGCTTTTTATACCTGTCGAAGCGCCGGGAGCAGCGCTCTTAAAATAATAAATTAGATTTTATGATAATGAAGTTTTTGTTCTCTCGGTCAGAGAATATTTTATAAACTCGATTAAAGTATTGAATTATAATGAAAATTAAAGAGCATTACGAAATTAATGTAATATAATAATTTTATGAAATATTCATTACTTTGTGATAAATGAACAATCTTTTGGGAAATGTTTTTTTATATTTGATTTGTAGTTGTTTTATTGTATGTGCCATACGAGTGTTTTCCACTCCCAGACTAAGCATGAAGTAAAATTTCGAGTTTAGAAAAGCGCCGTGAAAATTTGTCGAGGGTCGCGCAGCGACCCGAGACAAATTTTCACGGGGCTTTTCTAAACTCGAAATTTTACTTCATGCGCCACGCGTATAAAACATAGATTTCTAGTGAAGTTGGAATATACATAAATTTCACAATATTTTAGTGTTTTATACGCGTGGCGCACGAAGTAAAATTTCGAGTTTAGAAAAGCCCTGAAAATTTGTCTCGGGTCGCTACGCGACCCTCGACAAATGTTCACGGGGCTTTTCTAAACTCGAAATTTTACTTCATGCTTAGTCTGGGAGTGGAAAACACTCGTTTTAAGCTTTAAATTGGACTGTTTTGAAATACAACGAATGTCGATTAAAGTATTGAATTATAATGGAAATTAAAAAGCATTACAAAATAAATGTATGTATTCACCGGACAACTATATACGTGTTTCATACTTCAACACTATCATCAGTATAGTCCCGAACCAGTGCTTCAAGAATTCTGAACATCTTTGACCATTTATTATGACCTGTGCAATTTACATATATATGTTTGACAGCGTAAACGCCGTCTAATGCCCATTTGCTTAAGTATTGAGGACGCTACTTAAGCAAATGGGCAACCTATATATTGTAGGTTGGCAACTCTAAAATTATACGTTATAATTATTATGTCTGACCTTTTATATATCCATTCCAAAAGCGTGTGGCCAACTTAAATTAAAATAAAGATAAAATCATGGCACTCTACAGGTTTTTTTTTTATTGAACATATGATAGTATTGATATAGTCTTTGAAAGAGTATTATTATTATTCGAAAAGGTTCTATTCTATTCACACAAAAAGGAAAAAAAACTGCTCAGTATTCTTTATTTTCCTACTTTTGAAACTCATACATATTCCACACAAATAAAAAGAAATAACCACCTAGAGTATATTAAACATTTTCATAAATTCGCGAAACACTCCATGAATTTTAACGAAGCCTACCCGCAAAAACGTTTTTTTTTTTTTATTGTTATTCAAATTAGATATTTTATGAAAAAAAAGGTGCGATGATTAGCATTAAATCAAGCCCCCCTCCCGCAACAAATCAGCGTCTTCGCGAAACGTCCCTTGAATTTTTAATAGTCCCCGGGCCCCATTCCGCCCTTAATCCGATTGTAATTACCGAGAAGGGATCTTCCATTCGCGCCATATTTTAATTAATCTCGCCCTCCGGATAATTTTATCTGAAACTTAACGAACTCCCCAGTCTCGTAAAGAAGTTGGGTAATCCCCGAGCTGCTATTGCTGTTGCTGCGATATGACTGTACAACATTTTCAACAAAAAAAAAAGAGAGAAGACTTGAAACAAAAGTTTAAGGTTTATTTACGAAAGCAAAATATGAAATTTACGATGTTTCTGTTTTATTAAGAAAGAACGAGAAAATGGATTAGTTAATAAGATTTTAGATTTAAATAAAACAGAAATAGAAGAAGGAAATTATTGCCCGCTTTTGTATTCAATTTTCTGTTTTTACAGAGTTTTTCAATTGCATTTCACTTTATATCGAATATGTATCCCTTTATCTCAAATATATTTCCCATTTATCAAATACATTTTCATTTTGCTATATACCACTGCATACTCCTATATGTCAAAACTTTATCACAGTTTGTCAATTATATGGATTCTTGCTAAGCGGATAAAGAAAAATACAACAGAAGAAACCATGAGAGATCACTTAAAGCAGATCATTGTAATAGATTTATAGCTAACGCCATACAATGCTCCATAGTGGCATCGTCAGTGACACGAATGAACAAAGTGCATATACAGGTCACTGTTTCGTCCACGAACGAGCTAAACTCTGTTTGTGAAACCAGAAAACAAATATTGGATAGATGAGGCTGTTACTTGGTGAAATTCTATAATATGTAGGAAATAAAACACGATCGTTTGAGAATTTTCACAGTTTTTAATGTCGAACACTGCGACAATTGTTTCGCCACACAGTTGTGTTACGGGGTGGGGTGCTTCGCAGTTGGAATTTAAATAAAATCTTCGTTAAACAATTGAGGTGTTAAACGAAGACCCACATCGCAACTTCCAGCTAACTATTTAGTCACTGAATAATAAAATTATGCTTACCAGGGTAATCACTTCACTGATTCTAAGTTAAAAGGTAAATAAAAGGTTTGAAATTGAACTTTAAAAGTAAATGAAAACTTTAGTCAAAGAGAAACAAAATGTGTTAACATGAAACAAATTAAACAACGAATATAAATTTACAAATGAAGATAGAAAAATAAACAAGCATAAGAAAAAAACAAGAAATACAATTAAAAAAATAACTTATGTACGACCACTGGGTCGTAAAGAATACTTGTAAACAACTTTCGCGGACGCGAAAATTTGTCAAGGGTCGCGCAGCGACCCGAGACTAATTTTCTGGGCTTTTCTAAACTCGAAATTTTACTTCATGCGCCACGCGTATAAAACACTGATTTCAAGAAAGGTTCAAATATAAATAAATTTCATAAAATTTTAGTGTTTTATACGTGTGGCGCATAAAGTAAAATTTCGAGTTTAGAAAAGCCCTAAAATTTGTCTCGGGTCGCTGCGCGACCCTCGACAAATTTTCACGGGGCTTTTCTAAACTCGAAATTTTACTTCATGCTTAGTCTGGGAGTGGAAAACACTCGTTTAAAGCTTCAAATTGAACTTTTTTGAAAAACAACGAATGTCAGAAAATTTACAGCTGGTTCTGGTTGGTTCTGGTTCAAAGGGGAGTGTGCAGTTCTGCACTGCACTTAGGCCTCATTAGGCCCATTGTGCCACCTCCCGTAGATCACCCATTCTCAGTTTAGCCAGCCCACCTTGTTTAGGTATTCTAGCATAGCTGAGGTGGGTAGATCTCTTATGTAGGCCATCTATCACCCAATATGGATTCCCTGATTGACGATAGTGCCGGGCATTCACAAAGAAAATGCCATGCAGTCTCGTCTTCCATGCTGCAATCTCTACAAGATGGGGAGTCAACTATCCCCATCCTATAGAGGTGCCCGTTTAGTCCACAGTGACCAGTAAGGATGGCAGTTAAGCGCCTGAGATTCCCTCTAGTCAGCTGCAGGTACCGTTTCGCTGATCTCTCATTGGGATACACAAGTGTTTCCTTAGAGAGCTTGCAGCCCTCGATATCATCCCAACGCATCCTGAATTTATCCAGGGCATTGGTTTGTAACATGTTACGCAGGGAGAGAGGAGCTAACCGCACTAGCGGCTCCGGTGAGAGTAGATTCATCCCAGCCGCAGCTCTTGCCAGTGCGTCAGCTCTCCCGTTACCCGTGCCTGTATCATGCCCTTTCACCCAGCAGACTTCAATGTTGTTGTGCATTGCTGCCTGTCTGAGTTTCCCGTGGCACTCTATTTCGGTCTCTGACGAAGCATAGGCTTTCTGCAGAGACAGAATCGCTTGCCTGCTATCCGTTAAGATTAGTATGGCTACATTTGTCACCTTGCGGTTTATGATGTACTCAGCTGCAAGTGTTATTCCCATCAGCTCCAGTTGCGTGATGGTTCCATGAATTCCCATCGGAACCTTTGCTTGGATTTTTAGGGTTTTAGAGAAAACTCCAAGGCCTGATCCTTCTCTCCTTTTAGATCAATATGTGTAAATCCTTATAGCAGACTCTCTCATCCGGTTAGTGGGTTGACCAGTAACGTTGTAGGGTGTGTTCCGTATTAGTGTTGCTACACAGCAGTCATTAACAGCCTCTAAAAGAGGTATATCTCTACAGACATTCCTCCAGAGGTGTCCTCTAACTTCCCCACAGCTGTTACTGTTCCAAATCCCACTGCACTAAAGGCGAAGTATAGTCACCATGGCCTCCTTCTCCACGTGGATATCAAGTGGTGGAAGGCATAGCATGACTTCCATCGCCATCGTCGGAGTAGTGTGCATGGCGCCTGTTACACTAAGACAGACTGTCCGCTGCACTTGCGAGAGTTGCTTCCTCGTGGTCTTCTGTTTGGTTCTGGGCCACCAAACTAAAGCTTCGTAAGTCAGCATGGGCCTTATGACAACTGTGCACAACCACAGAGTCGTGCGTGGTTTCAAACCCCAGGTTTTCCCCACTGCCCGACGACATTGCCAGAAGGCCCTTATTGCTTTGTCTGTTTTGATGTCGATGTGCGCTTTCCAGCTCAGTTTCCTGTCGAGAGTGATGCCCAGGTATTTCACCTCGTCGCTGTACTGCAACATCCTTCCTTTTCTTGGTGAACAGGACCATCTCCGTTTTGGCAGGGTTTACCGATAGGGAGTGATCATTGCACCACCTAGAAACTATGTTTAGAGCTCCTTGCATCTGGTCGCATAGGGCGTCTTCAAACTTACCACATACTAATATGGCCAGATCATCAGCATAGGCTGTCACAAACAAGCCTAGTTGCTGAAATTCGTCTAGTAGGCTGTCCAGAACCATGTTCAATAATAGTGGTGATAAAACACCTCCCTGAGGACAGCCTCTGTCAATTTTACAGGTTATACGTTCCCTCCCTTGTTCCACTGTGACTATACGATTGGCCAGTGCATTGCCAATCCATTCACACATTTTAGATTGTACTCCGCGCTTGCTTAGCGCGTTTCCTATCTTCGGTATCGTCGTTTTTATCAAACGCACCTTCTATGTCAACAAAATCACCTAGGGTGGATTCTTTAACATCCAATGTTCTCTCGATTCTGCTCACTACACTATGCAGGGCTGAATCAGTGGACCTCCCCCGTGTGTATGCATGTTGTGTCGCCATCAGCGGCTGTCTGACTAGAGCTGATGTTCTTATGTGTCATTCACAAATCCTTTCCTGTGTTTTAAGGAGAAACGAGGAAAGTGTGATTGGTCTGTATGCCTTGGGAGCAGTATAGTCTGCTCTACCGGGCTTCGGTATGAAAACAACCCTGGCTCGTTTCCAGACCTTAGGGACATATCCCAGCGCCAAACTGGACCGAAACAGCATCATTACAAACTCAGCTAGTTCATCCCGTCCCCACTGTAGCAGGGCGGGAAAGATGGGGATGGGACGTTTCATCGCCGGGCCAGTTCATCGCCGGGCCAGTTCATCGCCGGGCCAGTTCATCGCCGGCCGTTTCATCGCCAGGCCAGTTCATCGCCAGGCCAGTTCATCGCCAGGCCAATTGCGATAGGATATGTCAGGATAGGTTTGGATGGGTCAGGAAAGGTTATGATACGTTAGGATAGATTAAGATAGGTTAGGATAGGTTAGAATAGGTTAGGATAGGTTAGGATAGGTTAGGATAGGTTAGGATAGGTTAGGATAGGTTAGGATAGGTTAGGATAGGTTAGGATAGGTTAGAATAGGTTAGGATAGGATAGGATAGGTTAGGATAGGTTAGGATAGGTTAGGATAGGTTATGATAGGTTATGATAGGTTATGATAGGTTATGATAGGTTATGATAGGTTATGATAGGTTAGGATAGGTTAGGATAGGTTAGGAAATATGACATTTAAATTATTTATGATTAATATGAGAATAACAAACTTAGAATCTACATATTTCCATTAAATACAACAACTAGAAAACATTTATTTAATTAAAATTGGTAATTGTGTGCTATTCCACGAAGATATTCTATACGCTCCCTATTATCATAATCCGACACAATTTTTTTTATTTTTTCATCAGCCTGACGATATTTGCGGAGTTTAACAGGTGGATCATTCCCTGCAACTAATTGTTCGTAGTAGGTGTCTCGACCTTTTTGTATTTTCCGTAATGCGTCAATAAATTTCCAAATTTTAGGATGACGAACTCCTAATTCAACTTGCAGTCGCCGATGCGCAGCTTCAGCAGGATTATGTGTTCGGTCTTCTTCGTGCAATACACGCTCATAAAGATTCCAGATTTCAAGTGGAAACATTGCAGGCTGTCTTCCTTTAGTGCGTCTATTTTGACGTCCAATATATATCTCTTCAAACCAATTTAACAGTGGTTGTAACTCTGGAATTTCTGCTGCGAAGGCATCCAAATAATCGTCAATATTTTATTTTATAAAAATATTGGCGATGAACTGGCCCGGCGATGAAACGGCCGGCGATGAACTGGCCCGGCGATGAAACGGCGGCGATGAATCGGCGGCGATGAATCGGCGGCGATGAAACGTCCTAGACCGGGGAAAGATGCCGTCGGGTCCGGGTGTTTTAAAGGCGGAAAAGCTTGCAATTGCTCTAAGGGTGTTTTCTTCATTTATCACTTCATGAGCCAGTTCCCAGTCTTTTGGTATTGCCGAAGTGATTTCAACCACATCCCTAGATTGCGTAGATAGTAGAGTGCATCCAGAGAAGTGAGTCTTGAGCAATAGTTGCAGACTTTCATGGAGGTCGTCAGTCATGGTGCCGTCCTCCTTCTTCAGGACTCCCACAGATTGATGTTGGTCCTGTGATAGAGTCTTCTTAAGTCTGCTAACTTCTTGAGTGCTTTCAATTCCTTCGCAGAAGGCACGCCATGACGCTCTTTGACATTGCCTTATGAGCTTTTTGTACTCTCTAAGGCGGACCTTGTAGATGGTCCAGTCGGAGGCCTCTTTGGAGCGTTGTGCTCTATTGAATGCTTTCCTGGCCTCATCTTTTAAGGAGTCGAGATCTGGCACCACCATGGGGTGGCCGTCCCTGTCTCAGGCCTCCTCTTAAGTGAGCAGGACAGTTTATATGCCCTAAGAATCTTTGCCTGCACTTCCTCCGCTAGGAGGTCTAGGCTGGCACAGTCCTTAGGGCATTGCTTCTTTATATCCTGCAAACCCTCACCAAGGTGCATACGGTATGCATCCTTATCCGTAAGTCTCCGATTCCGGTAAGGTTTGCTCGGACTCATTTTTAGGCCCAGTTAAAAAGTGATCCATCTGTGGTCAGACATGGACGCTTCCCGACTGACCTCCCATTTATCTATAATGTTAGAGATACTAATAGTAGCCAGTGTGATATCAATCACTGTCTGGCCACGCGTGTTCACGAAAGTGGGTTCCGTCCCACGATTGAGTATTTCTAAATTATTACTAACTAAATAGTCATGTAAAGACCTCTTTTTTTACCTCTTTTATCAGAAGCTCTGCTCCCTCATGAGATATGGTGTGCATTTGAGTAGCAGCCCGTGATCAGTGGTAGTCCCTCCTTCCTGGAATACTCAACAAGCCTTTCCATTCCCCTTGTAGGGGGCGGAAGGGTGGAGTCTCCAGGTCGGTAGACCGCCGCCAGAACTGCGTCTTTCCCTTTGCCCATCGCTCCACAAATTCTTACCACAGTAGTATCACCATCGGAAAGTTGTGGCAGCAGGTGGGCTTCTATTTGCCTAGGTGCGTAGATGGCTGTCCTAGGTTACATGCTCGGTCTGTGGAATAAATTACCGGTTAATCTCCCCATACTACATATCCTGGATTTTACAATCCAGGGTTCCTGTATTAGGGCTACAGTATCCGTAGTTAAATCGAGGCGGCGGCATAATGTTGCCGTGGCCGCTCTTGAATGACTCAGATTACCTTGGATAAATCTACCTTGATAGCCATTACCCCAGTGATGTGCGGCCGGTCCCGTTCCACCAATCTCCCTCCGACCCGACGAGAGTGGACTCGAGCGACTCAGGAGGTGTGGTGTCGGACCTTTCTTCGGCCAGTGGTGATTCCATAAGGACATCCTCTGGGACAGGCCCTTCCCTTGCTGGCGAGCCTGGTGGCTGCTCCGAATTAGTCGTAGCAGCCACCTGCTCAGCCTGCTGAGGGGTGCGATTTTTAAGAAGAGGCGAGTTAGATTCCTCAGGTGTGATCTCAGTCACTTCCTGACTTACCCTACTCTTTTCCTCTTCTTCCTTCTTGGTAGACTTTACCTTCAGATACAAGGAGGTAAATCTATAACTGAGGCGGTTTCCCCTTGTACATAGAATCTTCCGATCCTCCTCGCCGACTCCGAAAACGAGCAGCTGCCCGGGTGGGTCTGCAGACTCAGCCCGGTGAAGGATCGGCCATTCAATTACCTTCAGTTCTGGGTTCTGTCTGGCCAGTCGTCTAACGATGACTTCCTCCCCTTCAGGGGTCTCGAAATCCTCCCTCGGAACCCAAAGGGTGGATCTTTCGATCCTGGGGAGGCGGTCCTCAGTAAGCGCGAAGAGCCTTGCCTCAGGCCATGGTTTGATCCTCGCCACTATCCTCACAAGCCAATTCAGTGAATTTTTACAAACTCGCCTGCGTAAGACCAAGCCCTGAACCTTGGCGGAGTATTTGTGGCAGCTTATGCATATGTTTACCTAAATGAAAAATTCACTGTATGTAACACTACTTACGCCAATATCCATTCTCCGGATAAAGAGTCCACTTAGTTCATTTCTGAGATGCATCGTTTGATGAACTGCAGCCATTTTGCTGAGAAGTGAAATGTAATTGACAAATTGTGATATAGGGAAAAGAGTGGTTTCCACTCCCAGACTAAGCATGAAGTAAAATTTCGAGTTTAGAAAAGCCCCTTGAAAATTTGTTGAGGGTCGCGCAGCGACCCAAGACAAATTTTCTGGGCTTTTCTAAACTCGAAATTTTACTTCATGCGCCACGCGTAGAAAATACTAAAATATTGTGAAATTTATTAATATTCGAATTTCACTTGAAATCTGTGTATTATACGCGTGGCGCATGAAGTAAAATTTCGAGTTTAGAAAAGCCCAGAAAATTTGTCTCGGGTCGCTGCGCGACCCTCGACAAATTTTCACGGGGCTTTTCTAAACTCGAAATTTTACTTCATGCTTAGTCTGGGAGTGGAAAACACTCGTTTAAAGCTTCAAATTGGACTCTTTTGAAAAACAACGAATGTCAGAAAATTTACAGCTTATGCATATGTTAACCTAAATGAAAAATTCACTGTATGTAACACTGCTTACGCCAATATCCATTCTCCGGATAAAGAGTCCTCTTAGTTCATTTCTGAGATGCATCGTTTGATGAACTGCAGCCATTTTGCTGAGAAGTGAAATGTAATTGACAAATTGTGATAAGGTTTTGACATATAGGGAAAAGAGTGTTTTCCACTCCCAGACTAAGCATGAAGTAAAATTTCGAGTTTAGAAAAGCCCCGTGAAAATTTGTCGTGGGTCGCGCAGCGACCCGAGACAAATTTTCTGGGCTTTTCTAAACTCGAAATTTTACTTCATGCGCCACGCGTACAAAACACTGAAATATTGTGAAATTTATTAATATTCGAATTTCACTTGAAATCTGTGTATTATACGCGTGGCGCATGAAGTAAAATTTCGAGTTTAGAAAAGCCCAGAAAATTTGTCTCGGGTCGCTGCGCGACCCTCGAAAAATTTTCACGGGGCTTTTCTAAACTCGAAATTTTACTTCATGCTTAGTCTGGGAGTGGAAAACACTCGTTTAAAGCTTTAAATTTAACCATTTTGAAAAACAACGAATGCTGGAAAAATTACGGCTTATGCATATGTTTATCTAAAAAATTACTGTATGTAACACTACTTACGCCAGCATCCATTCTCCAGGTAAGGAGTCCTCTTAGTTTATTTTGAAGATGCACTCTTTGACGAACTGCAGGCATTTTGCTGAGAAGGGAAATGTAATTGACAAACTGTGATAAGGTTTTGACGTATAGGGAAAGGTAGTGGTATATAGGGAAATGTATTTGATAAATAGCAAATATATTTGAGATAAAGGAATACATATTCGATATTTATTTATTCCAATAGTTTACAAAAAAACTTATTACAGGATAAATTAAATAAAATGAAAGCATATTCGCGCTACATAAGATATAAAGTGAAATGCAATAGAAAAACTTTGTATTACTGCAAAATATGCAACAAAAATATTAAAGGAAAAAGTATTCGGTAAATAGTGAAACTAATTTTGTAGATCGGGGAAACTATTGGCATATATTTGACAAGATGAAAGGTATTTGGGTCATAGTGAATCTTATTTGATCAATAGTAAAATCCAACATATAAACCCTCTAACTAAAATAGAACTAGAAAAAGTAAATATTCTTTGATCCCTATTGCTGTGTAGTAATTTTACTAAAAGCAAATATGCTTTTAATACGCCCTCGCCTACTTTATGCGCGTCCTGTTTTTCTGTTAACGGAAAAGGGTGCCGGCATTAAAAAGCAAAAGGGCGGCGATAAAGAAGGGCGGTAAGGCGATACAAACAAAAATAAAAATGAGGGCTCTTCGCAATGGGGGGATGGAAGGCCCTTAACGGCGCCGAGTGAATATTCCGCCGGCGGAAAGGCCTTTATTTTTCATTTGTAACATATTAAGAGACATTAGGGGAGAAATAAACAACAAACATTGAAATAATTTCATTGGCATAATTTCAAATTTTCCTTATTGTGTTTTTGATAGGTATAGTTTTTTCAATTAGTATTTGTACGAAAATTTTGTTGTAGATTGAGAAACTGATTGCATTTTTAATATGTTATAAATATTCTACAAGCAAGGATTGACAAATTAATACATATTTTATAAAATATTCCGCATGTTTATTTTATTTTTATTATTCACCAAGTAACAGCCTCATCTATCCAATATTTATTTTTATTATTCCAAGTTGTTTGAATTTACTGATACTAGGAGTATCAGTAAATTCAAATAACTTGGAATAATAAAAATAAAATAAACATGCAGAATATTTTATAAAATATGTATTAATTTATCAATCCTTACTTGTAAAGGGTCCGCCAATAAGCGCGCTCGATCTTTAAAATAAAATAAAGCAAGTTGTGTGAGAGGTGTAAATGAAATTTATTTTTTGTTTGAAAGAGTATTCGAAGGCATTATGTATGGAAAATAATATCGTTCAAATGGCCACCTCGGCTTTGCTTGGTGGCGCGCATACGAGAAGTCCAATTTTCAATTACTCTGGCGCACAAATCGGGCTGTATTTCATCGATGGCGTGGCGTATGTTGACTTTGAGGTCATCAGTGTTTTGTGGTTGCTTTGCGTAGACCTGCGATTTAAGAAAACCCCACAAGAAATAGTCTAGTGGGGTTAAATCGCACGATCTCGGTGGCCAGTTGATGTCGCCTCCGCGCGAGATAACCATTCCTCCGAAGCGCTCGTGCAGATGATCCATTGTGGCGCGCGCTGTGTGGCTCGTAGCGCCGTCCTGCTGAAACCACATATCCTCGACATCCATATTGTCGATTTCATGCCAGAAAAATTTCGTTGTCATGGATCTGTATCGTTCGCCGTTTACCGTGATGGCCACACCATCGTCGTTCTCGAAGAAATACGGCCCGATGATGCCTCCGGCCCAAAATCCACACCAAACAGTTACCTTTGTTGGGTGCATTGCGACCTGGTGGACCTCCTGTGGATTGTTCTCGGCCCAATAACGGCAATTCTGCTTGTTGACATTCCCATTTATCCAAAAATGTGCCTCATCGCTGAAGATGATTTTGCGACCAAACTCGGGGTCGACTTCCAACTGCTCTAAAGCCCAATTAGCGAAGATACGGCGCTGTCTATGGTCGTTTATTTTGAGCTCTTGTGTCAGCTGGATCTTGTACGGATGCATGCCCAAATCCAGATGCAAGATTCGGCGAAGTGATGTTTCCGAAAGGCTGAGTTCCTGTGCGCGACGTGAAATTGACTGTCGCGGATTTTCACGCACACTATCGCGCGCAGCGGCGACATTCGCGGCAGATCGGACGTTTCGACGACGCGTCGGTGTTGGCTTATTGTTCACCGAACCGGTTGCCTCGAATTTGTTTATCAAACGACGGATAGTCGACTCAGCAGGACGACCAATTGCACCGTAAAATTGGCGGAGCGCGCGGAACGTTGCCCGAACCGATGAATGATTTTCGTAATACATTTTAATGATTTGCACATGTTGCTCGCGGCTGAATTGGTTCATGGTAATTTGTGAAGATATACTGAATAATAACAACTAGGTTTGACAACTCTACCACAAACAACATGGCCGCCATCAGCTGTCAAAGATCGAGCGCGCTTATTGGCGGACCCTTTATATATAATATTTATAACATATTAAAAATGCAACCAGTTTCTCAATCTACAATAAAATTTTCAGTGTTAGGTCGCGTTATTGGTTCCTTATTATTGTGTTTACATTTGCCAAAGACTTTTAACTCAAAAGAATACAAGTTTAATACAACTACATATGTTTTCATATCGTTAGAGATAACTGTTTTTGAGCCTAAAACTTATGATGCGCGGACAGCATTGATTTTCTGTTACCATTCGAAGAAAACTGCTGCAGAATCGCATCGAATGCTTGTCGAAGCATACTGTGAGCATGCTCTTGGTAAATCACAGTGATTTAAAATATTCAAAAAACGGCGATTTTCTCGTGAGAAACCAAGAACGTGAAAGACCACCGAGAAAGTTTGAAGACGCCACATTGTGAGCAGTTTTGGATGAGGATGACGCTCAAACGCATCAACGACTTGGGTTTCAGTTAAATGTGACACGAGAAGCCGTCTCCATACGTTTGAAAGCCATAAGAAAGATCCAGAAAGAAACTCGAAATTTTACTTCATGCGCCACGCGTATAAAACACTGATTTCAAGTGAGGTTCAAATATAAATGAATTTCATAAAATTTTAGTGTTTTATACGTGTGGCGCATGAAGTAAAATTTCGAGTTTAGAAAAGCCCTAAAATTTGTCTCGGGTCGCTACGCGACCCTCGACAAATTTTCACGGGGCTTTTCTAAACTCGAAATTTTACTTCATGCTTAGTCTGGGAGTGGAAAACACTCGTTTAAAGCTTCAAATTGAACTTTTTTGAAAAACAACGAATGTCAGAAAATGTACAGCTTATGCATATGTTTACCTAAATAAAAAATTCACTGTATGTAACACTGCTTACGCCGATATCCATTCTCCGGATAATGAGTTCTCTTAGTTCATTTCTGAGATGCATCGTTTGATGAACTGCAGCCATTTTTCTGAGAAGTGAAATGTAATTGACAAATTGTGATAAGGTTTTGACATATAGGGAAAAGAGTGTTATCCACTCCCAGACTAAGCATGAAGTAAAATTTCGAGTTTAGAAAAGCCCTGTGAAAATTTGTCGAGGGTCGCGCAGCGACCCGAGACAAATTTTCTGGGCTTTTCTAAACTCGAAATTTTACTTCATGCGCCACGCGTACAAAACACTAAAATATTGTGAAATTTATTAATATTCGAATTTCACTTGAAATCTGTGTATTATACGCGTGGCGCATGAAGTAAAATTTCGAGTTTAAAAAAGCCCAGAAAATTTGTCGAGGGTCGCTGCGCGACCCTCGACAAATTTTCACGGGGCTTTTCTAAACTCGAAATTTTACTTCATGCTTAGTCTGGGAGTGGAAAACACTCGTTTAAAGCTTTAAATTTAACTATTTTGAAAAACAACGAATGCTGGAAAAATTACGGCTTATGCATATGTTTATCTAAAAAATTACTGTATGTAACACTACTTACGCCAGCATCCATTCTCCAGATAAGGAGTCCTCTTAGTTTATTTTTAAAATGCACTCTTTGACGAACTGCAGGCATTTTGCTGAGAAGGGAAATGTAATTGACAAACTGTGATAAGGTTTTCACGGATAGGGAAATGTAGTGGTATATAGAGAAATGTATTTGATAAATAGGAAATATATTTGAGATAAAGGAATACATATTCGATATTTATTTATCGACGGCAGGAACACCGAAAAACAACCTATGAAATACTGCTCACCAAGTACAAAAAACTCTTTTCTAATCGGATTGTGACTGGCGATGAAATTCTTCCGCATGCGGCTTACTCGCCAGACTTGGCTCTATCCGATGAGTGCTTATTTGCATCGATGGGACACGCACGTGCTGAGCAGCGCTTTACTTCTTACAAAAATGTACGAAAATGGCTCGATGATTGGTTTGCCTTAAAAAATTAACAATTTTTTTGGCGTGGCATCCACAAATTGACAGAGAGATGGGAAAAAATGTGTAGCTAGCGATGGGCAATACTTTGAATAAAATATTTTGTACAATTTTCATAAATAAATGTGTATTTTCTATTAAAAAAATCCGGTTTCATATTTACAGATTAATTTTTCAATCCTTGGTTGTAGAATATTTAAAACATATTGCAAATGCAATAATTTTTGCCATCCACAACAAAATTATCTTACAAATAATAATTGAAAAAACTAAACCTATCAAAAACGCAATAAGGAACATTTTAAATTATGCTTGTGCATTCTTTAGATATTAACTGCATGATCTATTATTTAAAGATAAAAAGTGATAAGCGTTAAATATTAACGAGGGCTAATTTTTTGAATAATCCGTCTCGTATATCAAACCGCTGATTAATTATTAAAAGTTATCAGTCGGAAACAGCGCCCAGTTTTGCGTCCATCGGGAACGATCCATAATTTAAGGACGTCCGCGGACAATACCGTTCGGGATTTATTGTCGGCTATTAATAATTCGCCATTGGATACAATTACAATCAGCGCTTTAATAAAGGGGATTGTTTTTGCGCGCCCACCAGCGAAAGCATCCCTCGGGTAACGCTCTAAATTAACATCCAGCGACAGCGCCACTTTCACACAGTGCCTCCATTAAATTCTTAGCCTGGGATTATTATTGCGAATTCGTTCATTATACAATTCCACTCGCAAACATAACAAATCCATTAAAACCAGTAGTAGCGCAGCTACATTTTTAATAAATGTTTAAGTGTTCGCTGTTTTCATAAAAGCGTTCATTAAATTTTTAGCGAGTAGTTCTACTCCCTGATTAAGCATGAAATAATAGTTTCAAGTTTAGTATAAACCTGACTTGCCGGGCGTAGTTGAAAAATGTAGATCTGGCAACACTTTGCGTGCTAGGCTCGCTCCTTTACTATGTTTACATACTTAATTTATATATTTTCAATTTGGTTCTCATTAATCACTTGTTTATAATATTGATAATTAAATAACAGTCACTTGGTTTGTTTCACAACTATTTTTTATTCTCTCCGACTAGTTTCGACTTATCGTCATTCTCAAGGAGTAATACAGAAAATTATTTTATGTTTACAATATTGATAATTAAATAACAGTCACTTGGTTTGTTTCACAACTATTTTTTATTCTCTCAGACTAGTTTCGACTTATCGTCATTCTCAAGGAGTAATACAGAAAATTATTTTACAAGATATATATACATATTTTTGTGAAGGTCAGGTAATAAGGGCTTTAAGAATTGGAGAGTTCCAGATGTCTTCGTACTCATTTACAATGTGTTTTCCCTGTTTTATTGCTTTGCTTATTTCCATGACTTCTCTAAAATTTAATTCTCGTCCCTTATTACCCGAATATAATATTTTGAAATCGTCTGAATTAATTAATTTTTATATGTTTCATAAAAGACAATCTACCATTGGTGGAAATAATATGTTGTAAAAAAAAATTGTTTAGTGTGTGGTAAACTCTGGACCTTTCTTTTAATTTCATTTACATACTTTTATTGTCACTCCATATTATAACCTTTCTTTTAAAAAACTTGACTTAACCAGTATAAACTTGTTTATATTTGACATTATCCAATTTTCGATTTGTCCCAACATTTTATGTCCACCGATGGTACTTCTTGTCATTCTAATATTAAGAAGAAGTTTTATTAAACATTTGAAAACACTTGATATACTAGAATTCTAACTTACATTTGCTTAATTTATGTTTCGCTCTCTAGCGATTTTATGTTTGATCTCATGTTAAAAAAATATAACTAATGTTTTACAAATACAACAGTTAATTGTTTATGGAACTCAGTTATACAAATAAAGTTTATTTGTGTAAATTACGATGTATAACGAAGTAGAAGCCTCCACATATGTTTATTTTGTCTAGAATAATATTGCGCCTTCAAAAACATGCGCCTCGAGCAGTTTAAAATATCAATATAATATATTTTTTAAATTATTTATTTATTTATTTATTGACGGGAATTCCCTTTTTTAACAAAAATAATATAATTACATAATATAGCGATGATATATACATATATAATAAAAACTATAACAAAAAGATTATGTTCTATAACAGTATTTGTTGACACATACATATAATAAAATTGAAATAGAATTGAAATAAACAAAATGATTACAAATGTTTCCTTAACGTATACTTAAAGTGATATAAACTTGAATTAAATAAATTGAACCAGCGTTTTTCCGAGAATTGATTTGCTGTTCTCATCATTCTTGCTATTGGATTGAAATGGCAGTAGTTGCTGGTGAAGGTCTTCAACCGAAATATATGAGAATTCCTGTGGGTCCTTGAGTGAGCTGGCACGTAGAAATTGAGCTGTTCCAATAGATACGGGCTGTCTATTTTATAATTTATTATTTTCTGCAGTGTGCCCGACGATCAGCTAAGCTTCTGATATTCAGTTCGCTCATTATATCGGAATAACAGCATCCATTAATAAAATATGTTGTCGACCCAGTTTAAACTCTATTGAGCGAAGAAATTTATTTTGGATTAATTTTAGTCTATTCGAGTGAGTTATCGAATACGGAGACCAAACCACAGATGCATACTCCATATTAGAGCGAACAAATGCACAGTAGAGTCGTTGTAAAGCAGTTGGACCCAGATCTTTACCTATTCTTAATACAAAACCCCACATTTTTAGTGCTTTGTTAGAAATATTGAGAATATGTGAGTTAAATGAGAGCGTTGGATCGAAAATTACGCCTAAGTCCTTCACCTCGGATAGACTAGCTATTGGATTGTTGTCGATTTCGTATGTGTAAGACAAAGTTGAATTTTTCCGAGTGAAAGACATCTTGTTGCATTTACTCACATTAAGAAATAGATTATTATTCTGACACCAGTTGTTGATTCTGTCCAAATCTTACTGTAGGCCAACGCACTCGTCTAAGGTTTCCACTACACGATATATTTTAATATCATCAGCGTACATGAGGATCTTGCTGTTAGAAATTAAATTTTCTATGTCGTTGACAAACATTATAAATAGCAAAGGCCCACAGTGTGAGCCCTGCGGCACCCCTGATGTTACAGGAATTGGTTTCGATATATAGTCGTTAATTTTTACCATTTGGAATCGATTTGTCAGGAACTCCGATATCCAGTTAGTAGTCGTATTACTAAATCCGTATAGGTTTAATTTATCCAATAAAATCTTGTGGTTAACTCTGTCAAATGCTTTGGAAAAATCCAAATAAATGCAATCGACTTGGCTTTTTTTCTCCAAAGCACTCACCAGATGTTGATCAAAGGATAACAAAGTAGTCAGTGTTGACCGTCCTGGGACAAATCCATGTTGATTACTAGATAAAACATTTTTGCACATCCAGTACAGCTGGTTAGCAACCATTTTATCTAATAACTTAGGTATGCATGATTGTAAGCATACTCCTCTATAAATTGTAATGCTTTCACGCCTACCAGATTTAAAGATGGGATGTATATAACTTAATTTCCACGCTGAAGGGAAAGTACCCCTCGACAAAGAAATAGAAAATAAGTCATAAATTGGATTACATAATGAGTACACGCAATTTATGATGACATAAGGTGAAATTCCATCCGGACCTGAACTTTTATTAGGTTTAAGTGAAGTGATTTTATTAAAAATGTCCTCTTTTGAAACAAATAGTTTAGAATCATTAATAGTTTTATGCTCATCTGAAAGATTATTAAAAGATAAACCGTTATTTGTAGCGTAAACTGAGGCAAAAAAATCCGAAAACAGATTAACAATTTGATCACCATTAATTCCAATTTTCGATTCGAATTCTAATGCATCTGGAATAGTTTCGTTGTGTTTCAAATTTTTTACATACTCCTAAAAATAATTAGGATTACTATTTATTCTTGAATCAACATCACTTAAGAAATTTTGATATAAAGTTTCAGATAATGTTTTACATTGGGATCGTAAAGACTTAAACAATAAATAGTCATCATACCCACCCGATTGTCTATATTTGTTAACCCCTATATTCGCACCCCACTTGGCTACGGCCTTGCCGCCATATTATATGACGTCAAAAAGTGACATCAGAAGTTGAAGTGACTTGCCCTCTCTTAATTTGAAAGTTCTGCCATCTTATATAACGTTGAAGAGCGACTATAAAGTTTAAGCGATGTTTAAGCCAAAATTGACAATCGAGCACCTAACCCCCTTCTTAACTGATACGTTTTCCTTCATAAAAATATTCTATAATATGGTGAATAAATAATTTTTAATACAAACAAATTCAAAATATGATTGAAAGCTAAACCGAAAACAAAAAAAACGAACATAATTGATATATTAATCGAATAATAAAATTACGGATCGAAGCGCTGTATTTAATTTATCTTCACATAATTAACTTGCATCCATTAATCCTACACGACTTTCAGCTGTTGTTCTCACTCAACGGCAACCGTTTCATTATTTTAATTATTCCCAAGTTATAATCCACTCAATATTAATAAGTTGAATTTTCAGAATTAATTTACATTACAGGCAATGATCGCGTTTGGAATTTATAATTTAAGCAGTGTGTGGTGCGGCTCAGTGAAGCAACATAATTAATCATCCGTGAGAGGAGCAATGGGGGATGATTGGCGCGCCCCCGCGCCCCCCTTTTCCAGGAGCATAATGGCGGTGCTAAATCATGACAGACACCTACGGAGATGTTTCGCGTTTCGCTCCAGTAAATCCCCCTCCGTTTCCGCTTTCCCTTCCAGAAAGGGCCAAATGTCGAGCGGCGGGTGATCGATTGCAATTACCCACAATTAGAACCGATGTTTCCACTAAAATTCACCGTTGACATGCCCTAAACGTAACGTACTAATTATTTCTCAACTTTTAAGTTTATTTGTCATGAATAGTTATTTTAACAAATTTATTTTATACAGTAATATCTTTGAGTACAATGTTTTTTCTTATTACTTTCCTCCATATGCAAAACAAAGGTATTGTTTTCGCGAAAATTTTCAAACCAAAAATGTTAGTGGATATATCCATTTTGCGGTCCCCCAGACATCATCGTGGCGACAGACAGAACGACAGAATTAGCAACTTTTCCATATTGTTTATATTTAAATTATCATATCTTTAACAGGGAAAGTGCTATGATGGACACATCACCATTTTTAATTACGTTATCTATTCTACATAACATATATTTGTGTTATGGCATGCTTATTATTTTTATTGTACCAATACAGGTTATTTTCTTCTAGGTAATAAATGCTTACCAATTAAATAAAAGTATAATAGATAATTTTCTTATTATCATCATTACAAGAGTTTATATTTTAAACACGCCTATTTACTTTTAATAACCTTATTTGCATGATACAGGCCATAACACTGACGCTTATTGCCATCGATAAAACGTCAAGCAAGGGGCCATAAATGTAACGTCTTCCATTACCATCTGAAAAGAGCTTTTGAGGCGCCGCGGCTCCTGATTTATTCTTTTATGCCTCCGCCCCGATCTTGACGTATTCTTCCGATCGAGTGCAATCGCGGCTTCCGATATCAGAGAGAGTAAATAAAGTAAATCGCAGATCCTATAAATGTTACCTGCTCGTATAGGTGATGTAAAGAATGCTTTCTAGGAAATTTATTGATGGAAATAGCAGAGTTAGTTTTTTTGGGTAGATTATACGGTAGCGGCTTCCGATACCAGAGTAAATAAAGTAAATCGCAGATCCTATAAATGTTACCTGCTCGTATAGGTGATGTAGAGAATGTATTCTAGGAAATTTATTGATGGAATTAGCAGAGTTAGTTTTTTTGGGTAGATTATACGGTATTCTATAAAGATTAATAGACGCGTTTCGGACGCGGTACTCATCGCTGTAGTCTATAGCGATGTACAGATGTATAACTCAAATTAGGCACTTGCGCGGCACAAAAGCATTTCCCGAACGTAGGCAAGACAGTCCTGAAAACGTTGGGCCGTAAATGTACCATTCGGCGCTGGCTCTCGCAGAGATAACACCATTGAAATCCCGAAGGGTCCTCATTCGATGCACTATCTGGCATGTGTGCACAAGTTCCTTTCTTTTAAATAAATGTGCGCCCAACGTAGTCAGGTTCCACTTTCTCATTCACACACATGTTTCTCTGATGCATAGCAATGATCCAGTCCTGGATTGCTATGCATCCTATGCTATGATCCGGTCCTGTTCTAATAGATTATTAATAGATCATAAAATGTTTTATCTTACTGTGAAAATACTAAGTTAATTATGTTTCTAACTAGTTTTGGGGTCGTACACACTTTTTTCTGATGGATAGCAATAATCCCCTCCTGGATTGCTATGCATCCTGTGCTATGATCCGGTCCTGTTCCAATCGATAAGTTATAGATCATAGAATGTATCATCTTCCTGTGAAAATACTAAATTAATTATGTTTTTAACCGGTTTTGGGGTCGTTCACATTTTTTTCTGATGCATAGCAATGATCCAATCCTGAATAGCTATGCATCCTATGCTATGATCCGGTCCTGTTCTAAGCGATGATTTATAGGATCATAGAATGTTTCATCTTACTGTGAAAATACTAAATTAATTATGTTTCTAACTAGTTTTGGGGTCGTACACATTTTTTTCTGATTTATAGCAATGATCCCCTCCTGGATTGCTATGTATCCTATGCTATGATCCGGTCCTGTTCTAATCGATGAGTTATAGATCATAAAATATTTCATCTTTTTGTGATAATACTAAATTAATTATGTTTTTAACTGGTTTTAGGGTCGTACACATTTTTTTCTGATGCATAGCAATAATCCAGTCCAGGATTGCTATGCATCCTATGCTATGATCCGGTCCTGTTCTAATTGATGATTTATAGATCATAGAATGTTTCATCTTACTGTGAAAATACTAAATTAATTATGTTTCTAACTAGTTTTGGGGTCGTACACATTTTTTTCTGATGCATAGCAATGATCCCCTCCTGGATTGCTATGTATCCTATGCTATGATCCGGTCCTGTTCTAATCGATGAGTTATTGATCATAGAATATTTCATCTTCTTGTGAAAATACTAAATTAATTATGTTTATAACTGGTTTTGGGGTCGTACACATTTTTTTCTGATGCATAGCAATGATCCAATCCTGGATTGCTATGCATCCTATGCTATGATCCGGTCCTGTTCTAATCGATGAGTTATAGATCATAGAATGTTTCATCTTACTGTGAAAATACTAAATTAATTGTTTCTAACTGGTTTTGGGGTCGTACACATTTTTTTCTGATGCATAGCAATGATCCAGTCCAGGATTGCTATGCATCCTATGCTATGATTCGGTCCTGTTCTAATCGATGAGCTATAGATCATAGAATATTTCATCTTATTGTGAAAACACTAAATTAATTATGTTTCTAACTGGTTTTGGGGTTGTACACATTTTTTTCTGATGCATAGCAATGATCCAGTCCAGGATTGCTATTTATCCTATGCTATGATCCGGTCCTGTTCTAATCGATGAGTTATAGATCATAGGATGTTTCATCTTACTGTGAAAATACTAAATTAATTATGTTTCTAACTGGTTCTGGGGTCGTACACATTTTTTTCTGATGCGTAGCAATGATCTAGTCCTGTATTGCTATGCATCCTAAGCTATGATCCGGCTCTGTTCTAATGGATGAGTCACAGATCATAAAATGTATCATCTTACTGTGAAAATACTAAATTAATAATCTTTGTTTTTTTTTCTGTCTGAAAAGTTTGTGAACAATATTTACTCGATTGTTCATCATATTCCAGCAAGTGATGGATGACCGTGCAATCCCTAGTTTAACTCTACTCCGACCTCATTAAAATTAAGCGTCATTAATAATTTCATCTTTCCCATTAAATTTCCTCCCCGATGATAGCTTTCCCTTTTTAAGGGCCGCAGCCGTCCGGACGAGAGACAGTTTTATCGCGAAATAAATTACGGCGCCCACTTCCCGAGATAGCAACAATGGCTCCTCCGGATGAATTGATGATGGATTACGAGACACACGCACACGCACACATATACACAATTAATTAATCGCTAAAAAGTGGCCCTTTGTTCTTTCCGGGGGCGAGAAAACATCGGGGGTTCGTGAAGGAGCGCCGGAAGGAGGTCATCCCTCAAGTGCATGGACACGCAGAAGCCGTCCGTTATTCACCCTCCAGTGGATCTCTCGGGGAAGGCAGGATGTGTGGATGGGGAGAATGGAAAGGGATGAGGAATTTGAAAATTGGAAAATCTGCGTGTTGTAATAAAGAAAAACGCGTATAAAATATTAAAATATTGTGAAATCTATGTATATTTGAACCTAACTTGAAATCAGTGTTTTATACGCGTGGCGCATGAAGTAAAATTTCGAGTTTAGAAAAGCCCAGAAAATTTGTCTCGGGTCGCTGCGCGACCCTCGACAAATTTTCACGGGGCTTTTCTAAACTCGAAATTTTACTTCATGCTTAGTCTGGGAGTGGATAACACTCGTTTAAAGCTTCAAATTTAATTTTTTTTAAAAAACAACGAATGTCAGAAAATTTACAGCTCATGCATGTTTACCTAAAGTTTACTATGAAGTAACCATATTTAAATTCAGCGCGCATTTGTGACGTAAGTGATCTCTACCCCCACTCCCAAATCTTTGATTCTGTCGATCCTTCTTACCGTATACTCGACCGTCCTTCGTTCATGTATCGTTTTATATAACATTTGGTTGGTTATATACTAGTTTGTGTTATTTATCTAATACAATGTTAAAGCGACATCTTTCTATGATTTATTTCAGCGCATATTTATATTTTATAGGCTCCAGTGAATCTCTCGGGGAAAGCAGGATATGTGGATGGGGAAAATGGAAAGGAGATGAGGAATTCGAAAATTGGAATATCTGCGTGTTGTATTAAAGAAGTTTCTGCTGCTGTAATGTGACATTTTTTATTTTATTAAAATTACATAAATAAAATGTAGCAGAATACTCATATTCACGTTCAGATAAAATCTTTTCGACACTTCCAAGATTTCACTATTTATTCATCAATTAACTTAAGCATGCTAGGATAAGTTGAAACGATATATTTACCACAAAATCGAAAAATATGATGTCCAGTAGAATTCACGAGAGGTGTCTTATGACTCCCTGTAATTTTTTCAATTTATTTCAATTTCCTGTTGGTTCATTTAGTTTGGTGAGAGAATAATTTGACCTGATGTTGCATTTTGCATATAAATTATGCATAGAACAGTAAATCTGTCGTGTAACTCAAATAGTCATTCTATATATTCTAATATCTGTCAGAGTATTAGCTCGAGAAGTAGTTGTTTCAATGAATATTTGGAGACGTCTCAATGAGAGTAACTTTTTGCAGAAAGTCGATACGAGGGTTGTCTTTTATATTTCGGGATTGTTCAACCCTAGTGTTGCAATCTGGCAACTGAGAGCTCTATCGTAAAGTTTGACATTTTTGAGGTTATACGTACTCAGAACGTTTTGATATATGAGCGTTATTTGTGTCGTTTACACTAACTTAAAAGATTTATCTCGGCCAAAGAATGGAATTAAATCGTGAACATTTTAGTGCGATTATTTTTTACAACTTTCGACGTGGATTAACTCAACAACAGTGCATGGATGAACTTAATTCAATTTTTGGCGATGAAGCTCCATCAAGGACCAGTGTTTATCGATGGTATGGTGAATTCAACCGAGGTCGTAGTTCACTCCAAGACGAATTTCGTGGAGGTCGTCCAAAATCAGTTGTTGTTCCGGAAACCATTGATGCTGTGCGCAAACAAATATTGCAAGATCGTCATGTGACCTATCGTGAGATTGAGACAACCTTAGGCATTAGTGGGACCAGCATACATTCAATATTGCATGAACATTTGACTGTCAAAAACTGTTTGTTCGCCTTGGATCCCACACAATTCGTCAATCGCTCAAAAAAAGGCTCGTGTCGATTGGTGCAAAGAAATGCTCAAAAAATACGATTACGGTGCTTCGAAGCACGTCTATGACATCGTGACAGGTGATGAATCATGGATTTACGCGTATGACCCCAAAAGTAAACAGCAGTCGACCGTATGGGTGTTTCAAGATGAGCCAAATCCAACAAAAGTTGTTCGCGCACGAGGCACTTCCAAGCAAATGGTCGCCTGTTTTTTCGGAAAAACTGGACATGTCGCAACCGTACCACTAGAACAACGCAGAACAGTCAATTATAAGTGGTACACAACCATTTGTTTGCCAGATGTCATCCAAGAAATCAGGAAAACCAACCGCCGAAAACGGATCACTCTTCACCACGACAATGCGAGCTCTCACACATCGGCTCAAACAACTGCATTTTTGAGCACGCAAAACATCGATTTGATAAGTTATCCGCCATATAGTCCTGACTTGGCACCGAACGTCTTCTTTTTATTCCCATCCATAAAAAATAAAATGAGAGGTCAACGTTTTTCGACACCTGAAGAAGCGGTTGATGCGTTCAGAATGCATGTTTTGGAGATACCTCAATCAGAGTGGCAAAAGTGCTTCGACAATTGGTTCAAACGCATGCAAAAGTGTATAGATCTTAATGGGGAATATTTTGAAAAACAATAAAGCGATTTTCAATGATTAATATTTATTTTTGTTCTCTAATCCCGAAATATAAAAGGCAACCCTCGTATTAATTTTATTTTGTGTTTATATTTTATGATTACAGATTTGAAATCTATGGTACAATTTATCTTTTAGGTATTTTTAAGTTACGAGGGGTGATTAAAACGTGAGGTTACAAATTGTATACGTTTCATTGCAGGCTTTTAAAGAAAGAAAGAAACCATTTATACAAAAAATATTGGTACATATATATGTAAACATTACAAAGAATATTGTTACAAACAAAATACATACATATATATAGCTCAAAAATGATAATCTTGTACAGTATAGAGCTCGTTTCCTAATAGCTAAGTTTGTATGTCGCTTTTAAACGTTTTAATATTATTTAGAATCCTAAATTTCACTGGCAAATTGTTAAAGAATTTCAGTCCGCTGTATAGTGGCAATTTTTTCGAGATATTTAGATGGTGTATCGGATATGCGTATATATTGTCATGTCAAGTGTAGTAGTTGTGATTTAAGCTATGAGTGTTGAATTTATCTCTGTGTTTAAAATTTAGTATAAGTATTTCATAGACGCACAATCTGTAAAAAGTTGAAATATTAGCTTGGCGAAAGTGTCCTCTATATGACTCCGCATATTGAAGGTTAAGTATTACTTGGTAGAATTTTTTTTGCATAAGAATTATTTGGTTGGCTAAAGTACTGTTCCCATAAAAAATACCGCATAAGCGACAGAAAATTCGCTTTGTAAACAGTAATGAGTGTTCTTGTGTCAACAAGGGGTTTTAATATTCGTATCGCAAAACAAATTGAACTCATATCTTGAACAAGTTTCTCATCTTTCATGTGGTGATTTAATAAAGAAAACACTTGGTTAAATTTCACTAATATTTTGGTTTTTTACTCCTTGAGAATGACTCAAAGTCGAAACTAGTTGGAATAAAAAACCAAAATATTAGTGAAATTTAACCAAGTGTTTTCTTTATTAAATCATAAAATTTAACTCAGTTTTACATACAAATTATCACAATGACTTTTCCAATCAATTTTTATGTCTATGATGACACCTAAAAATTTGACAGAATTGCATGCCTCGTAACCTTACCTTTTGATCACCCCTTGTAAAATTATTTCTTCTACTTCTGTGTAGTCAATTGGCCACGTATTTTAAATTTAAACTGCGTAGCGAAAGGGTTAAGAGGGTTTAGCATAAGTTGCTAAACCCTCTTAACCCGTTCGCTACGCAGTTTGAATTTAAAATACGTAGCCCGTCTACGGTGCTCGAAAACACAATGCGTATCCGTACGTATTTCGTACCACAGGCTCATTCTGGCATACAGAGAGTTTTATATAAGATCGAACATTTTCAATGTTAATTTTCATTCAGACATTTTTTCTTTTAAGTACACATATGCATACGTTGTATATTTTCCAACTCTCGGTTTATTAAATGAATTTATTTTGAAGCTTTAAACCAGTGTTTTCCACTCCCAGGTTAAGCATGAAGTAAAATTTCGAGTTTAGAAAAGCCTGAAAATTTGGTTTGGTCGCGTAGCGCGAAGCGCAGAGCGACCAAACCAAATTTTCAGGCTTTTCTAAACTCGAAATTTTACTTCATGCGCCACCAGTACAAAACACTGATTTAATGTGAAGTTTAGCGGTGTGTTTTAAACTTTGTAATATGTCAGTGTTTTTTACCGGTGGCGCATGAAGTAAAATTTCGAGTTTAGAAAAGCCTGAAAATTTGGTTTGGTCGCTCCGCGCTTCGCGCTACGCGACCAAACCAAATTTTCAGGCTTTTCTAAACTCGAAATTTTACTTCATGCTTAGTCTGGGAGTGGAAAATACTCGTTCAAAACTTAAATTGAACTCTTAAAAAAAGTATATTTATATATAAAGATTATGGCACATACGCTGTAATTAGGACATGTATACTTGAAAGAAAAACTCCCTGTATGTACAATTTGTATTGAAATAAGTTTAGGCGTTGATTGGGATTGATTGGCTACAATTTGTAATGCAACCGAATTTACACATAACCTAAAAATTAAAGCTGTAAATTCGTATTTAATTTAATTTACTTTATTGACGGCTTGTCACCATTTTACAATAATACAATATAAATTTAATTCATGATACTTAATGATATAAAAAAACAAATAGAAAATAGATACAAATGTAGGCATTGAATGCTTTGGTTTGACAAATCGTTCATACGGAAAAAAACATTGAAAATGTTCGGTGTTACATAAAACTCTCTGTATACTGTGCGTAAACATTTTATAGGCTTGCATTACATTTTCTTTGAGGAAAATGCAAAAAACAAAACAAACGAAAGATGGCCATAGCCTTTTTTAATTATACTGTATAGACTATTCATTGAAGAGGTACACAAACTTCGTGTGCTCTCCGCTCACGATTTACAGACATTTGAAAATATACGCTCTTCGGACATGGAGCACGTAAAAACTAAACGTATGGATACGCTCCTCGTAGAAAACGGTCAATTGGGGATTTAATTTTATTATAGTTATTTTAATTTGAACTTAAATGTCACAGGACACCTCTCGTGAACTGGAGTACATATATGTACAATAATCTTGTTTAAATTGACAGACTTGAGGCACCTAATATTGTGAGACTCAGAGAATCTACCCCTCTAGTGCCTAGATGTTCCATATTGTGCTCCTCGTAGTGAAACGGTTAACTGAAGAGTTTATTTTATTATACTTATTTTAGTTTGAACTTAAATGTCACAAGGACACCTCTCGTGAACTGGGCTAGATATATGTACAATAATATCTTTTAAATTGACAGACTTGAGGCACCTAATATTGTGAGACTCAGAGAATCTCCCGCTCTAGTGCCTCGATATTCCATATTGTGCTATTATAAGAAAAACTTAAAAAAAAACTGTATACTAACAAGTGTCCATAAGCTGTTGCCATCTCGGTTGCTTTGAAAAACAAATTACATATCTCAGATAAGTCATATGATTCGGTGAGTCTCGGAAACGTCGCATAAATTTAATTACATGTCTAATTACAACGTATGTTTCTGAACTCAGAACCTACTGGGATACCGATAGTTTATAGACGCTCGTTATAAATAAAACTATTCAAATACATTTCGCAAACTAATTTCTCCAACTCATCTATCAGCAAAAGTTTAATAAAATATCCCGCGATAATTTCTGTTAGAAAAATATGCGGAAAAGTTTGAAATTCGCTTTGAAAATTAAAATATAAACATATATTTCGTTGTCGAGTGCTTTTGTTGAATAGTTTTCGTTGGAGCTTTTGGGAACGGCGTAATCGCCAAGTGAGCAGCCATTAACAAGCTTACACATACTCGTATGGGCGCTTTTGTTAGAGGTGGAATTTAAAACATAACACATCGTTTTTATCCCCTGTTCTACTCGTGTTTATAATATCAAGTCGAGTTTGTTGAACACTAATAAAACTTCACATGAAAACTGAAACGTTTAATAATATTTTTTGAAACATGTCGATTTTGATGAACTTTTATAAAAGTGGTTTTAGGGTAAAGTCGTACATATTTTTACTTTTTGACACTAACGTGTAAAGAA
Source organism: Philonthus cognatus (assembly GCA_932526585.2). NCBI lineage: Eukaryota > Metazoa > Arthropoda > Insecta > Coleoptera > Staphylinidae > Philonthus > Philonthus cognatus. The sequence goes on from OW052245.1 coordinate 78,229,243, forward strand.
AGTATAGTAATCATGCCAAAAATCCAATTACCAAAGAACTATTCGTGAAAATGCAAACAATGTCATTGACTATTAATGATTTCGATAGCTAACGCCATCTAATGCTTCATAGTGGCATCGTCCACACTAAAGAGGACCTTGAAGTCCGAAACGCGTCTGTGGGTACCTGGTGCCGGAATACTGAACACAAATTCAATTTTAATGTCATTGACATTGTTTGCATTTTCACGAATAGTTTTTTTATAATTTTATGTTTTCATTTTGTTGATATTTATAGGTAGAAAAGAGTTATAATAAAGTTCTCCGAGTTAATTTATCTAGTCCTGGGCAAGTTTTGCATTGTCCGCCGGGCAATAATTCAGTGGGGAGACAGGCCCTTATTTACGGCTATACTTCATCCTTTCTTGAATTTTTTTTGTCCTTTAAATTTCCACGAGGACCCATTCAGATTTACATCGCGAGGCCCGGGACGAAAATGGCCACGATGCCGTCAAGAGACCGCATAAATCATACGTGAAACTTTCCTAATAAACTGAGCGTCGACCTTTATTAATGCATTTATGGCTGATATATTTGCTTCCTTATTACATGAAAATTAAACAATATGGGTCGCCTTTCAAACGAACCAATCTTTGAAGTAATATTTTTTAAATTTTTATAAAGTTCGCCAATAAAAACATATTTTAGTTATTATGTTGTGGTACTACCGTTATTTAAACTTTTTGTCAATCAATGATGGCCGTAGTAATTTAAATGATGTTATGATAATCAACAATAATAAATTTCAGTCAAATCGAACATAGCGCTCAATCGTTACAAATAAAATTAATAATATTTTTTTGAACTTCGAAAACTAATTCCGGCTTAGCCGTAAATTTTTGGATATAGATACGTTCTGTCGCATCACCATATTTTTATCCCAGTAACCTATGGTTAAGCCAGTTCCCCACATTAATGGGACACCCTGTATAGTTATAATATTTCGTAGATTGAATATATTGCTTATTTAAAGTGTTTTAAAGATTATATATCTACATACATCGAGTTTTTTTCTTCTTTAATTTAAAGATTTTAATTCTATGCAGAATGTGCTTGAGTTATGTTAAAATTTATCAAAAATCAAATTGATCATTTTGTAAGTGACTTAACTCTATTTGTAGGTAGAACATTTTAATGATTTACTTAATAATTGCTATTATTTTAATAGGAATTGTAAATGTAACTCTCTTGAAAAAACCCAAGCACTGCTACACATTGATATCATAATTTTGCTTTACAATTTTAATTAACTTAAGTGAATGAAATCATGCGGGATTAGATTTCTTTTTAAAATAATCAACAACACTGAAATAATCTCCTGATGTTCATCCTTCTCCATTGTCTCGACTGGGAAACGCATTCAGCGAAAAGATAAGTGCTCAAAGCGACCATTGTCTGCCGGCAACTTTTCATAATTTCTAGTTCACGAGACGCCTTCCGGGCTGGAAAACTGCGCGAGAGAGAGAGAGAGAGAGAGAGAAAGGGAAGAGATGAAGCTCGTTTACCTGCAGATGAAATATCCGGCTAGGAAAAAAGCCAATGGAAAGGGGGCAAAAAAGGACTGGAAACGTACGATGCCGCACTGGATGTGGCTTTATTGGAATCCGACAGTTCCGCTTGCTTTTGGCGAGATGTGAAGATGTAATTACTTACAATGCGTAATTTTTAGATAATTTTTACCGCCGTTTTCTAATTGGTTTTTCAGTAATAACTTTTTGTGTATATACCTGTTTTGTATCTAGTTTTAGTCACATCATGTTTGATAATGCCAAACTAATTTGCTAAAACTGCAGTCACTTAAAAATAAACAGTGTTATACAAAGTTAAAACTATTTTTATTGATAGTTTTGGAGAAATTAATTTGGAATTATAAATCAAAAGTTTTTCTCTCTCCTAAAACAAATAAATGTGAAAAAGATAATATCTCAAATACCAAGAGTTAGAATAAATAGTATATTAGTAAATAGTAAACATTTGTAGAATGTTACTTAATGTCGATTTTTACAAACTTAGATAATAACATGTTTTAGTTGTGTATTTATATTTTATATTTATTTAGTATAAATGAAATTGCCAATTCTTGGCTGCAGAATACTTCAAACATTAAAAGTGCGATTCTTTTCGCAATCTACAACAAGTTAGGAGAAGGTGTCAAATTGTTTGGAGTTAATGGCAAAGCTATACTGAGGAGAGATAAATCTCGAAGCGCGTCTATAGATGGCCTGAATAATTTGACCCAAATTGTTACATTTGCAGTAGGTTGCTGTATGTAACAGCGAGCACTTGTTGTATAATTCAATGTCCGTCGGGGTATTAGCCCGGGAGGTAGTTGTTTCAATGAGTGTTTTATATAGTCTTTGTAAGACTAACTTGTTGTAGATTGCGAAAAGAATCGCACTTTTAATGTTTATATTTATTTTCTAAATTATTATAAAAAAATAAAACCAATGCAGTGGCATCAGATGGTCTTAGTGCGACAATAAAAACTGTTGCTAAGAACAATGCATCTCTCCACAGTCCTGGAAGTTATCCACCGTTATTTAAATACTCAAAAAATAAAATCCTAAAAACATGAAAGATCTAAGGCCAATTAGTATTTTACCTATCTTATCTGAAATTCTGGAATTTATAATAAAAAACCAATGTTTGCAGTACCTCTGTTTGTAGAGACTCATTGTATCCTGCTGTTATAGGGGTGCGGGACGTCGCTTGCTGTTTGTGCTAAATTTGATAGATAATTTGAGAGAGCATGAGTTCTGCATAAAAACAACGCCTCTCCGTAACAACTCCGATTATCTCAGTACTTCAACACACAAAATAACAAAAGAAACTTACCGAATCCTAGTTCAAAAGACACTTACTTTTATTATGTTTAATTTAAAATGATTTGTAAATTAACCTCTGACTTCCAAAAACAAGGATAAAAAATTTATTAACGACACACAAAGCAAAATAACACAAGAATGATAATGAATGAAATAAATGACACAAATAAAAGAAAAGAAAATAACAATAATAAACAATGAACGAACGCAACGACTTACGAACTGACTAATTCGTGACACTTAATGATTTGATGGAAACTTGGTGAAACTTTGTTGATGATAACTCTGATGATGATAATTTCGATGATGATTCGAGCTTGACTCGATGATGTCAGAAGTTCCGAACTGTACTGAAGTTCCAAACTGTACTGACTTTCCGAACTGTACTGACTTTCTAAACTGTACTGGCCTTCCTCTGTCTTCCGCTGTCTCTTAGCTTCCCAACCACCGCTGTCTTCACCCCCGCCATGTATCTTGGGGTGGCGGTGATTGGTCGAGAACGTGGTGGAAGAAGCAGAGGATGGAGTTTTCATGTCTACCTGAGGCCAACAAGTAATGGACCTCTGGTTTTCAACTGCTCCGGCGTATCTATGTTTGTGCTGCAGATGTTACGACCATAAACCTTTGTTCTCGCTGTTTTTCCGAAATTTTAAGAAATTCCCAAAGGCTTTGTTTTCATGGTCGTAAACATCTACAGCGCGCCGTGGGTTTTATGGCGCTGGTCCTCGGAGGTGTGGAATTTTATGACCTTCCTCGGGGTTGTAAACATCGGCCGGTGCTGGTCGCGCGGTTTATGATGGGGTGGTTTGCAAGTCGTCATCGTTGGTCACGTTCGGGGGAATTCAATGTTGGAATAATTTACATATTTACAAGGAGAAAATATATACAATAGAACACCGAATGATTTGTAACGAACTTGAGACATTTGGAATTAAATGATTATGAAATGAAATGAGCAATAACAAATGGAGTCCGGTGTTTTAGTTAATGTGAATAAAATAATCGAGTTCCGACGTTTTGAATAAAACGCCTATAACACTGCCCACGAATCAATCAGGATTTAGAACAAACTATAGCTGCTCTACTGCTTTACTGAATGTCCCTGACTATAGAGGCTTCTACTTCGTTATACATTGTTGAACATAAATAAAACACTGTTTATCACTTTGTTTGTATAACAATTGGTTTATTTGGTGACTATAGTTTCGATACTACACGTATCATTATCAAACCGTTAGTGTTATATTAAAAAAAAAAAGACCTTTATTGGCATATCTCCACACTTTACATTACATTTACCTTTACATTAGCTTATCTCATTACCCTCCCGTATCCCTCTTACCCTCCCTTCTCTTTTCCCTCTCCCTCCCCAGCTTTTCCAACGTCCTTACCCCGCTCCCATCCTCCCTCATCCACTCCACTACCCTTCTATTCCCTTTCGCTCCCAGCCACTCCTCTTTCACCCCCTCACATTCCTTCGCCAAGTGTCCCCACGTATCCCTCCCCTGTCCACACAACACACACCTTCCATATTCTTCCCCCATCCATACTTTCCTTCCTCTCTCCTCCGATCCACACCTCGCCCTTGCCACAATCATCCTATCCTCTCTACCCCATCCCTTCCTTATCAAATAATTCGGCACCTTCCCATACACCTGCCACCTCCCATACATATCGTTATACTGACTTCTGTCTATACACCCTTGCCTTTCCTGCCCTTCCACCTCCTTCCCTTTCCCCCTCACCCACTCATCCATCTTCACCCCATTTCCTAGCCATTCCATTACCTTCGCCTCCGACAGCCCTACCCTCTCATACATTTTCCTCCTCTCCCCCCTCCATCTACCCTCATGTTATATTATTTATTTATTTATTTACTGAATGTCACTGATGATATTATCAATGCAACTGACAGAGGATTACTCTCTTGTTTAATCCTCATTGATAACAGTAACGCATTCGACACAATTAATCATGATGTATTATTAGCAAAAATGAAGTACATTGGTTTAGAGTCAAATGCATTAAAACTTATAAATAGTTTTATCTATGGCAACCAGCAACAGGTCAAAATTGACAACATGACGTCGGATGTATCAGAAATAAATGCCGGTGTTCCTCAAGGATCAATTCTAAGCCCACTGTTATTTTTGGTATACACGTTATTTATTAATGAGACTTTAAAATTCTGTACCTATTACCTCCATGCAGATTATACCCAACTACTCTACTCCTGTCCCTTCAATGACATATTGACAGCAAATCAAAAGTTAAATCTTGACCTAACTAATATTTTAACAGCTTCCCAGAAACACTTCTTATTGATTAACCCTAGCAAAACTTCAGCTATGCTGTTCGCCCCAAAGAAAATACTCAGCGCTGCCAAAGGTTTACTTTCACTGAAATTGGACAATACAGCTATACCTTTTATAGACTCGGTGCGTAACTTAGGCTTATTACAACAAATAATACATTAAATAATAAAATTATAGATTAAACATAAAACATAAACAATGATATATGATTCTTTCTACGTTTCATCTGAGAAAAATTGATATATCCTAAGGTTGTATCACATTTTTTTTTTATCTCCTGCCCCTCCTTGTTAAAAATCCTGGATACGCCTATGTTCGTATAGCCATATTTTCATTAATAGCTTACCTAGTAACACCGAACCTATTGAAATGTCTCTCTCCCTTTGGCGTTATTAAATGTTGTAGAATCTAGGGCGTCCACAGAGCGAAAACAATGCAAATTGGATTTGTTAACGTCACCGTTTAATCCTAGCCCTAAAGGAGGGACCATCCCTTGTAAATCGCACACGGTGCCGCAGCACCACAGCCAATGATTAATGCTGGATTTAAGGGGGTGCAAAACTATTAACATCAACCCCCATACAGCATCTCCGGCAATTTGTTCGCTTTCGCTTTAGCATCCGGATCTTCCCCAATTTGGAAATCTTCAATTAATTAAACTATTAAATTAACAATTAAGAAGAAATATTATTTAATAATTTATAAAACATTTATATTTGTTAGGTAATTTAACTAAATCTGCTATTTTCAAGTTAATTTCATTTACACTAACATGAATTGGTGATGTCACAAATCTGAACTCAGTTCTTTCCAGAAATTTGTTTTTCAAGTTTATTTCATTTACACTAACATGAAATGATGATGTCACAAACCTGAACTCAGGTCTTTTCAGACATTTGTTCTTTTTTTTAAACGTTCAATCTGAAGCGTTTAACGAGGGTTTCCAATCCCAGATTAAGCATGAAGTAAAATTTCGAGTTTAGAAAAGCCTGAAAATTTGATTTGGTCGCGTAGCGCGAAGCGCGGAGCGGCCAAACCAAATTTTCAGCCTTTTCTAAACTCGAAATTTTACTTCATGCGCCACGCGTAAAAACACTGATTTTAAGTGAAGTTCGAGTATTAATAAATTTCACAATATTTTTGTGTTTTATACGCGTGGCGCATGAAGTAAAATTTCGAGTTTAGAAAAGCCCAGAAAATTTGTCTCGGGTCGCTACGCGACCCTCGACAAATTTTCACGGGGCTTTTCTAAACTCGAAATTTTACTTCATGCTTAGTCTGGGAGTGGAAAACACTTGTTTAAAGCTTCAAATTGAACCTAAAAAAAAACAGGGAATATCTAAAGAGTTACAGAAATTAGGCTGAATTTGGAATACGTATACTTTAAAGAAAAACTCTGTATAACTCGAAATTTTACTTCATGCTTAGTCTGGGAATGGAAAACACTTGTTTAAAGCTTCAAATTGAACCTAAAAAAAATCAGGGAATATCTAAAAAGTTACAGAAATTAGGCTGAATTTGGAATACGTATACTTTAAAGTATATAAATACATATTTAAGGAAGGTGCAAAAATTCAGTGTTACCTAAGTACAAATATGCAATTTAGGCTATGTAAAATCTATTGCCAATATTTAAATACTTCAAAATTACCATGCGATTTCCTATGTTAATTTTGAAGTGTTCAAATATTGGCTTCCCTATTTATTTTAGAGACAAAATGTATTTTACTTTTTTGGAGAGGGAAAAATTTTAAATTTATGAATGTTCACACTTAACACTTTACGTTTCTCTGAGTTAAAATAATTAAGAAAAAGTAATGTGATTTTATAAAAATACTGACATACCATGGAATTGATACAACAATTGCGGATATTCCCTGTTTTTTTAAAGTTCAATTTATAGCTTTAAACAAGTGTTTTCCACTCTCAGACTAAGCATGAAGTAAAATTTCGAGTTTAGAAAAGCCCCGTGAAAATTTGTCGAGGGTCGCGCAGCGACCCGAGACAAATTTTCTGGGCTTTTCTAAACTCGAAATTTTACTTCATGCGCCACGCGTATAAAACACTATAATATTATCAAATTTATGTATATTCAAACTTTACCTAAGATCTATGTTTTATACGCGTGGCGCATGAAGTAAAATTTCGAGTTTAGAAAAGCCCAGAAAATTTGTCTCGGGTCGCTGCGCGACCCTCGACAAATTTTCACGGGGCTTTTCTAAACTCGAAATTTTACTTCATGCTTAGTCTGGGAGTGGAAAACACTCGTTTAAGGCTTCAAATCAAACTCTTTTCATTTTAACGAAGGTCAGAAAATTTGCAGCTAAAATAATTAAGAAAAAGTAATGTGATTTTATAAAAATAATGACATACCATGTAATTAATACAACAATTGCGGATGTCAAAATAGCACAAGATATTGCTGTTACTTAATTAACGACAAAAAACATAACGCAAACATTCGAAAACATTTACTTTAATCAAGTGACTGCGATATCTCTTGCCTTTTTGACATCCGCAATTGTTGTTTCAATTCCATGGCATGTCATTATTTTTATAAAATCACCTTACTTTTTCTTAATTATTTTAACTTAAAGAAACGTAAAGTGATAAACGGTAACACGAATGAATTTAGAACTTTTCGCTCTACAAAAACGGTAAATACATTTTTTTTCTAAAATAAATAGGGGAGCCAAAATTTGAACATTTCAAAATTTACATGGGATTTCCTATGTTGCGTCCGCCTAGTCAACACCCGGTATATAACAATATATATACCGGGTGTTGACTTGGCGGACGCAACATAGGAAATCCCATGTAAATTTTGAATTATGCTTAGATATTTTTTGTACATTCCTCCTTGAAGATGACCAATGGTCGAAACTAGTCGGAAAAAAAAAATTAGTGAAATAAACCGAGTATTTTATTTAATATTCAGAATTTAAAACTGTTTGTAAAAGATAATTGGCGGACGCAACATAGGAAATCCCATGGAAATTTTGAATTATGCTTAGATATTTTTTGTACATTCCTCCTTGAAGATGACCAATGGTCGAAACTAGTCGAAAGTGAAATAAACCGAGTATTCTATTTAATATTCAGAATTTAAAACTGTCTGTAAAAGATAATTATCACTCCTTCAACCCTCAAAATAGCGCTCCTGCATCTATACCTATACACATAGCAACAAAAATAAAAATACTTAGATCATATTCCAAGTCATGAATACAAAGTACGTGAGTGACTTTATCTTTTATCCGGTCTCCATCGCATTTTAACGCCTGGGCGTTTTCTGAATCACCTCTTTCTCCTCTCCTTTCCTCCCGGATTCCCGAAACTTCGCCCCGCCAACTATTTATCAAAGTCCTTTCTGCAGCCTGACCGCAGCCGCAATGCATCCCTAAAACTTTCCTTCCTCGCTGTGGACGAATTCCGGGAACAAACAAAAAGAGACGTCCCGTGGTTTTGAAACAAACGGGGTTTATTAAGATAACTCATCGATTGAAACTTTCTGTATAACCTGAACAAGTCTATAGTACAGTATAAAAGAAAGTAGAAGAAAAAAAAATAGTTCCGGTAAAGTTTTACTTCGATTTCAAGTAAAACTAAAAAACACTTTTGTAGACATGTCGAATCCATGTAACATGGCATTTTTGATGAATAAAGTACAGTGCGATCGTTTAAATTATGATTTAGAGTAGGCGGCATTTTGTTGTGCAGTTGCCCAGAATGCTAATTAAGTAATAAAATAAGTTTGAGGTTATGGTAAACTGTGTGTTTACAGTCAGTAGTGCCTATCTAATGTAAAATTCAAAGCCTACTCTAATCATGTTTTCAACGATCTCACGGTATATTGTTACTTATACAAAAATGGAATTGGAAAAATATTGTTTGGTTGATTTTTTGTGAAATGTTTTTTTATATAAAAAATAAAAATTGTTGATTTTTAATATCAAGAAGAAACACCCAAGTTTTTTTTCAGATTTTTCCAAAAACAAAAATTTTCATCAAATAATCGCAGTTTCTGCAAGGCTTTCATTTGATGTATACCTAGATATCGTTTAAGACTTAAAAATTGTATTCATGAATTCATTTATACTTATGTTTGAACGGTAACGTGACCGCCAGTCTAAGGTGTCGAATTGTTTGGAGGGAGTGGCAAAGCTATACTGATGAGAGATAAATCTCGAAACGCGTCTATAGATGGCCTGAATAATTTGACCCAAATTGTTACATTTGCAGTAGGTTACTGTATGTAACAGCAAACACTTGTTGTATAATTCAATGTCCGTCGGGGTATTAGCCCGGGAAGTAGTTGTTTTAATGAGTGTTTGATATAGTCTTTGTAAGACTAACTTGTTGTAGATTGCGAAAAGAATCGCACTTTTAATGTTTAATGTTTAAAAATTGTACTTAGAACGACCGCTCAAAATCAAATTTTAGTGGGTTTATTAATTTTCCGACAACTTTAAAATGGAGAAAAGTCCTAGAATTATTTTTTCTTGAGAAAATAAATAACTCAGATTGTTTCTAACAGTAGTAAAAGCTGTTAACGGTGGAGGCTTTTACTTCGTTATACATCACAATTCACAATTGAAACACGATTTTAACTTTGTTTGTATAACTGAGACTTTATTAAGTGACCATAGTTTTGACAACTTTAACTTGTCATATTCAAACTCAAAGTTAAAATTGTGTTTCATTTGTGAGTAGTAAAAGCGTCTGTGTTTTATTTTTTATTTTTATGACAATATTTTTTTGTGTAAATATCTTAAAAAATATTTTTATAAAAATCCTAACAAAATCACAGACGCTTTTACTAGTGTTAGAAATAATCTGAGCTATTATTCTCTTAAGAAAAAATAATTCTTCGACTTTTCTCTATTTTAAAATTGTCGGAAAATTAATAAACCTACTAAAATTTGATTTTGAGCGGTCGTTCTAAGTACAATTTTTAAGTCTTAGACGATATCTATACATTAAATGAAAGCTTTTTTATCCTGAATTGCTTGCTTTTTAAATAAATCAAATCAGTTGTATACTTAATGAAATGTAGCACTTTAAACACAAAAAGTGAAAAATCGACTCATTGTTCGTTTCGCATAAAAACTGAATTTAAAGTTAAATTTACTTAACAAATGATGTTTGGTTTAGGATGATATTTTTACGAACAAAATAAACTTGAAAAAAATGTTACTTGCGTATTCGTATGTCGAAAATTGTGCTTATTACGGATGCTTAATTGTAGTCACATTGTTTTTAATCAGTTTTAAAATGTTGTTGAATAGCTGAATTTTTTGGAAAAAAAGTTTTTATTAAAAAAAATAAAGTCCAAGCGATTTCTAGTATCAAAAAGAATAATTGAGATATTTTTAAGATTTTTTTTAATAATAAAATTTTTCATCGAAAAATCGCAATTTTCGAAAGGGGTATATGCATGGAAAAAATCTAGATTTTTATACATAAAAAATATTTAATAAAAATCCCGAAAAAATTACAGGCTCTCTTACTAATACTAGAAATAATGTAGGCTATTTATTTCCTTAAGAAAAAAATTATTCGTCAACTTTTCTCAACTTTTAAAATTGACGGAAAATTAATAAACCCACTAGTATTTGATTTTGAGCTCTCCTTTTAAGCATAATGTTTAGGTCTCAAATAATGTTTTTGCAGAAACTCTTGACATTTTCCCCTAAAATAAAACATTAAATTAAATCAATATTACAGTATTTATTTTAGATGAAATAAAAATAACAATACAAACAAGAAGTTAAACCCTCTTAACTGACGTGTTTCTTTTCTTGAATTAATTTCTCATCTGGCACTTGGTGAAACATATTAAAATATGTAAAGTTATTTAAATTAAAAGCACTTGGTATTGTTTCATAAATTTAAACTTTATTCCGACTAGTGTCGGTTTGTTAGACCATTTTTAAAGGAATGTGCTTTTGAAAATGGTCTAACAAACCGAAATTAGTCGGAATAAAGTTTAAATTTGTGAAACAATACCAAATGTTTTTAATTTAAATAACTTTATATATGAAAACTATTAATGGATATCGATAGCTAACGCCATCTAATGCTTCATAGTGGCATCGTCTTTATATATGACGTGTTTTTATTTGAAGTGTTAATAAGAAGTTACACCATAAAAATGAAAAATGAAAGGAGAAATTACAAGAAATTAGAAATGAAAGGACTTGGATTAAAACTAATGTCTTAGGCCATCTATAGACGCGTTTCGAGATTTATCTCTCTTCAGTATAGCTTTGATTATGACTTATTTAAAAAAAATGGAATAAAATTGAAATAAACTTAATTGAAAAAAGTATTGTGTTTAGAATGAACAGGTACACAGAAATGGATTGAGAGAAAAATATAGTCGGTATTTATAGGGTAAAAAGGGGATTATGTTATTAACAGGTATGTAGAATATGAGACCTGATTATTTATCTTACGTTACGGATTTTCATCATGTATCCGCCTTTTTTGAAATACATTTTCAGGCAGTTTATTTGCAATCAGCTAGTCAAATTACCTTCATTATTGAGACTTTCTTAACCGCAAATTTGCAAAATAAAAATGAACACTACTTATGTTAACGTCTAATAATTGCCGCGATGTTATCACAAAAGTAATAAATATAAACGAATCAACAGAATTATGACTAGATTAACTTTAAAAGTTGAAATATACAGAGTGACCTATTTTAATCTATCCACTGAAATATCTTGACAAATATGCATCTTACAAAAAAATGTTCTGAAAAAAAGTAGAATGGTTTCGAGGAGGCCATTCGATCCTATGAAATTTTTTTCACCCACGCCCCCTTGCGGGTGGCGGTGAAAGAAAAAGTGGTGCAACTTTGATATCTTAAATAGGAACCCCTATTTTTTCTGATTTGATTTTATAAATGATTTTTTCTAAATTGTGTAATGAATGAAAATACCTGAAAAAACGGCCTTTACGGAGACCGTGAGTCCTTGTATAAAAACAAGTATATAAAATTTACTTCTATGGTTTTCTAACAATTGATAGATGGTAGTAGAATCGTCAATATTAGATTTTTTTTCAAAAACGCCAATTAGACAATTCGATTTTTGGTAAATATAAAATCCTTTTTGAATGCTACCAAAAATATTTTTTTCTACGGCGTGTATGCTATTTTTTGTTTTTTGGGCTTCAATAAGTCATAAGAATAATGAATTTTATAGTAATATATTATTTTAATTTGAGGTCGGTACCTGTGTTGGCCACAGCAGATGTTTTAGGTTTATCGGGAACTATTAAATGTTTGCGACTACAACGCCATCTATCGCGAGTTTAAAGACATTTTTCGAATAAAACCTCTATCATTTTTGGTGTAGAATATGAATTTTCAATTAAAAATAGGGGTTCTTGTTTAAGATTTCAGTTTCCCCCCTCCCCTAGCCCCTGAGGGACGGGGGTGATTAAAATTTCATAGGATCGGATGGGTCCCTCGAAACCATTAAACTTTTGTTCGAAACATTTTTTTGTACGATGCATATTTGTCAAGATATTCCAGTGGATAGATTAAAATAGGTCACTCTGTATATTTCAACTTTTTAGGTTAATCTAGTCATATTTTATGTCATAATTCTGTTGGTTTGTTTATATTTATTATTTTTGTGATAACATCGCAGCAATTATTAGGAATTAACATAAGAAGTGTTCATTTTTATTTTGCAAATTTGGGGTTAAAAACTTCTCTATAATAGACTAGCTGGTTGCAAATAAAGTGCTTAAAAATGTAGTTTAAAAAGATCAATTTTCTAGACTGTTTCATTTGTTTCAAGGTTAAAACAAACTTACATATTTCTATTTTAAATTAATTTCTGTTACGATAATCAAAATCGCGTCAGACTATAATTTATTTAACACAAGTAAGAACTTAATACAACATTCAATTATAATCTGACCTTCAATCGTTTTTAATAATTTCCAAATAAAAAGACAGCATTTCTGTAATTTTAAATAATGTATTGGTTGGATTTCAGCGTAATTCATTTTAATACAAAACATGAAACCCGGCTCCTTCACCATTTTTACGTTCGCTGCGTGCGATGCAGTGAAAAAGTATTGTATTTGTAAACATTTTCCAATAAAATATTTAAATGGAAATAGCCGTTGGTGGGTATATTGAGTCGATTACGACTATTTTTAAAAAATATCTGTCTGTTGGTCTGCATTGAGATGAAACTCTAATAAAAAAATCCGGATTCCGCATTTACACTTCAAGATTTTTAGATCCTATGATTGTAACATAACGCTTAAGGTTGTGTTAGAATTATAAGATATAAAAATCTTCAGGTGAAATGCAAAAACCAGATTTTTTCCTTATATTTTGATTATTAATCAAAACGAAAGATTTTTAAATAAAAGTTATAAATAAAGTAATGCAACTACAAGAAATGCAGATATCTTGCTGTGGACGATATTTGATAAATACGTCCTAATGTCCTGTGTAAACGCTGTAAATTTTTAGGCAGTCGTATTTCAAAAGCGATTCATTGTAAACTTCTGTTTCCAGTCCTTGATAAAGCATGAAATAAGATTTCGAGTTTTATATGCTGTAAATTTTCAGATACTTGTTGATTTTTGTATCAAGAGTTCAATATTAAGCTTTAAACGAGTGTTTTTCAGTCCCAGGCTAAGCATAAAGTAAAATTTCGAGATTAAAATAGCCTGAACCAACCAAATCTTCAGGCTTTTCCAAACTCGAAATTTTACGTCATGCGCCACGCGTACAAGAAGCTTATTTTAAGAGAAGTTTACTTGTTTGCAATATTTCAGTGTTTTTTTGTAATTAATAGAAAAGAAAAAACCTGAAAATTAGGTTTTATATGCTGTAGATTTTTAGATACTTGTTAATTTTTTTAAGAGTTAAATTTTAAGCTTTAAACGAGTGTTTCCACTCCTAGGCTAAGCATGAAGTAAAATTTCGAGTTTAGAAAAGCCTGAAGATTTAGTTTGGTCGCTCCGCGAAGCGGAGTGACCAAACCAAATCTTCAGGCTTTTCTAAACTCGAAATTTTACTTCATGCGCCACGCGTACAAGAAGCTGATTTCAAGTAAAGTTCACTTGTTCACAATATTTCAGTTTTCCGTGATTAATATGCGTGGCGCATGCAGTAAAATTTCGAGTTTAGAAAAGCGTGAACATTTGGTTTGGTCGATCCGCTTCGCCAAACCAAATTTTAAGCCTTTTCTAAACTCGACATTTCACTTCATGCTTAACCTGGGAGTGGAAACCATATGTACACTTAGGAGAAAAAATTACAGTATTCACTAAATTTAACACTTTGCTTAGGTTTTTATATGCTGTAAATTTTCAGATATTTATTGATTTTTTTCTCAAGAGTTCAATTTAAAGCTTTAAACGAGTGCTTTCCACTCCCAGGCTAAACATGAAGTAAAATTTCCAGTTTAAAAAGCCTCAACCAACCAAATCTCCAGGCTTTTCTAAACTCGAAGTTTTACTTCATGCGCCACGCTTACAAGAAACTTATTTCAAGCGAAGTTTACTTGTTTACAATATTTCTGTGTTTTCTGTAATTATTAGAAAAGAAAAATCTGAAAATTAGGTTTTATATGCTGTAAATTTTTAGATATTTGTTAATTTTTTTTCTTAAGAATTAAATTTTAAGCTTTAAACGAGTGTTTCCACTCCCAGGCTAAGCATGAAGTAAAATTTCGAGTTTAGAAAAGCCTGAAGATTTGGTTTGGTCGCTCCGCGAAGCGGAGTGACCAAACCAAATCTTCAGGCTTTTCTAAACTCGAAATTTTACTTCATGCGCCACGCGTACAAGATGCTGATTTCAAGTAAAGTTCACTTGTTCACAATATTTCAGTTTTCCGTGATTAATATGCGTGGCGCATGCAGTAAAATATAGAGTTTAGAAAAGCGTGAACATTTGGTATGGTCGATCCGCTTCGCCAAACCAAATTTTAAGGTTTTTCTAAACTCGACATTTTACTTCATGATTAACCTGGGAGTGGAAATCATATGTACACTTAGGAGAAAAAATACAGTATTCATTAAATTTAACACTTTGCTTAGGTTTTTATATGCTGTATATTTTCAGATATTTATTGAGTTTTGTTTCAAGAGTTCAATTTAAAGCTTTAAACGAGTGCTTTTTACTCCCAGGCTAAACATGAAGTAAAATTTCGAATTTAAAAAAGCCTCAACCAACCTAATCTTCAGGCTTTTCTAAACTCGAAGTTTTACTTTATGCGCCACGCGTACAAGAAACTTATTTCAAGCGAAGCTTACTTGTTTACAATATTTCTGTGTTTTCTGTAATTATTAGTAAAGAAAAACCTGAAAATAAGGTTTTATATGCTGTAAAGTTTTAGATATTTGTTAATTTTTTTCTTAAGGGTTAAATTATAAGCTTTAAACGAGTGTTTCCACTCCCAGGCTAAGCATGAAGTAAAATTTCGAGTTTAGAAAAGCCTGAAGATTTGGTTTGGTCGCTCCGCGAAGCGGAGTGACCAAACCAAATCTTCAGGCTTTTCTAAACTCGAAATTTTACTTCATGCGCCACGCGTACATGAAGCTGATTTAAAGTAAAGTTCATTTGTTCACAATATTTCAGTTTTCCGTGATTAATATGCGTGGCGCATGGAGTAAAATTTCGAGTTTAGAAAAGCGTGAACATTTGGTTTGGTCGATCCGCTTCGCCAAACCAAATTTTAAGGCTTTTCTAAACTCGACATTTTACTTCATGATTAACCTGGGAGTGGAAATCATATGTACACTTAGGAGAAATAATTACAGTATTCATTAAATTTAACACTTTGCTTAGGTTTTTATATGCTGTAAATTTTCAGATATTTATTGATTTTTTTCTCAAGAGTTCAATTTAAAGCTTTAAACGAGTGCTTTCCACTTCCAGGCTAAGCATGCAGTAAAATTTTGAGTTTAGAAAAACCTGAAAATTAGGTTTTATTTGCTTTAAATTTTCAGATATTCGTTGGTTTATTTCACAAGAGTTCAATTTAAGCTATAAACGAGTGTTTCACTCCCAGGCTAAGCATGAAGTAAAATTTCGAGTTTAGAAAAGCCTGAAGGTTTGGTTTGGTCGCTCTGCGAAGCTTTCCACTCCCAGGCTAAGCATGCAGTAAAATTTTGAGTTTAGAAAAACCTGAAAATTAGGTTTTATTTGCTATAAATTTTTAGATATTCGTTGGTTTATTTCTCAAGAGTTCAATTTAAGCTATAAACGAATGTTCCACTCCCAGGCTAAGCATGAAGTAAAATTTCGAGTTTAGAAAAGCCTGAAGATTTGGTTTGGTCGCTCCGCGAAGCGGAGCGGCCAAACCAAATCTTCAGGCTTTTCTATACTCGAAATTTTACTTCATGCGCCACGCGTACAAGAAGCTGATTTGAAGTAAAGTTCACTTGGTTACAATATTTCAGTCTATTTGTTGTTTAACACGCGTGGCGCATGAAGTAAAATTTCGAGTTTAGAAAAGCCCAGAAAATTTGTCTCGGTTCGCTGCGCGACCCTCGTCAAATTTTCACGGGGCTTTTCTAAACTCGAAATTTTACTTCATGCTTAGTCTGGGAGTGGAAAACACTCGTTTAAAGTTTCAAATTGAACTCTTAAAAAAACCGTTTGCATATGTATACTTAAATGAAAAATTCCCTGTATACATTAAATTGAACACTTTGCCTAAGCAAAATACTTTCTTATGTTAACCTTAAATATTCAAAGTATTACACAATAAATCGACCCATTTGCATAATATAAATATACTGCATATTAAATTACAAACTTCTCCGCGATCCTCTCGTTTCGCTCCCTTTAAAAGTTAACCGAAATATAAAAGAGACTGCGGAAATACTTTATAAGCACTCCATATTTAATGGTATACCTGTATTATATACGCGGTACGAGGTTCTATTTGCATCGTTTCCACCCGGCGTGAAATGGGAAAAAGCCTAAGAAGAAAAGGGAAGAAGGGCGCGTGTCGTAAAATAAGGGCCGCGGTGATTGCGGGGATAACGTTATGTATGATCGTAAGGTTTTAGGGCGCGCCGTAAAGGGATTAATTTAATTCGCGACGCGTGTTTATAACTTTTCAAGAGGGACTGCAGAAGGGTCGAGTGTTTTGGATGAAATTCATATAAATTTCTCCAGTTAACGTCAGGGTTATGATCCGGATTATCAATTTTAAGGGTTTATATTAAATCATATTTTCGAGTAATTAATATTTATATTCACAAACGTGTACAAATACAGCAATTTCAATTAAAAAACAAAACAAAATGTAATGTAATGTTAGTGCTAATAGAACATCAACATGGTTTCAGAGCTGGTTGCTTGACTGCAACCAACTTGTTGGTTTATAACTGTATGTTTTTGAGTTTTCGTAAAGTAATTATTACACTAATAAAGACTGTTATTCCTTACTTAACTTTTTATTTTTATCGTTAGATGTACATTTCGAGACACAAAGTGCTCATTATCAATATCAAACTGTTGGTTTATTGTCAGTATATTGCGGATGCCTTGGAAAATAGGTCTTCAGTTGACGCCGTCTATACTGATTTTTCCAAGGCGTTCGATACCGTTGACCATAAACTTTTGCTACGGAAGCGTCACCATATTGGTATTGGTGGTGGTTTATTTATTTGGATTGAGTCGTATCTAACAGTCAGAACGCAATCTGTTTGTATTGGTAATCTAATATCAATCCCTATTAAAGTTACCTCAGTAGTGCCTCAAGGGTCCCACCTGGGGCCTTTATTATTCAATATATTTATAAACGACGTTTTCAACTGTTTTAAATACTGCCAGTACCTACTACGACGTTTCCAACTGTTTTAAATACTGCCAGTACCTACTATATGCCTACTACATGAAGGTATTCCCTAATATTAAAGATTACACTGAATCGCAGAATATACAGGAGTATCTAAATAGATTGAGCTAATGGTGCATCTCAAATAGACTGAGATTAAATATCGCTAAATGTTTCACTATATTTTTTTCGCGAAAACAAACTGCAATGCGAAGTGTTTATAATGTCGGTGGTATTCCACTAAACTGAGTATGCCAAATTAAGAGCTGAGGGTTGTCCTAACCAGTAATTGGTCTTTTTCAGTTTATATTTCCATTATATCATCTAAAGCAAACCAAATGCTTGGATTTATTAAGAGAAACACTGCTCATTTCACTAACATTGAAACAGTATTATATCTTTACAACACATTGGCTAGGCCACACCTGGAGTATTGCTCTGTTATATGGTGCCCTTTCACAGCAAAAGATATCTCGGTCTAAAAGAGAACTCAGCGGAGGATTTTAAATTATATCTCTGATAAATTTAATATTTTAGGAGCCTACGATGTTGTATTACAAATTGTCGGTATACAACATCTCGTAAAACGACGAAGAAATAGTGACGTATTACTCGGTTACCAATTAATTAATGGTATAATTGACTCTTCCACTCTTGTTAATTTTTTTAAATTTATTTGTAAAAGGACATATATACAATATGTATTACAATGGTCATCGAATAGAAGTGGTAAATCATCAATTAAAATAAATAAATATATAAACAAAGCTACAGATAACAGTAAAACAAGGTAGTACTAAACAGTGCAGGCAGAGAAATGCCTGCAGATGTCTTGTGATTAGAGGAAGAATGTTACTGGTTAATTTTCTACTGGTTTAAGTTTCTGTCTTCGTTTGGCATTCATGTTGCGAGTAGAGTAGTTCGCAGCAGAAGTACCTTTCATATACCTTTAATAAGAAAGGACTATGTCAGAAACTTAGGTACCGTCAAATGGGGTAAAACGGATCATACAGGGTAAAGCGGATCACTTGTACACTATTTTACTAATAATTATGCCACCTCAAAGTCACGCCACTGGAAAGTGCGCGCGCATGTGGTCACTGATCACCTTATGTCTATTGTGATTTTGTTACCAGTTGTTGAATTATAACCTAATTCGAACGTCCGGAATTAATTGAAAACAATTGTTGTCAGATTTCGAGTTTTCCACAAGTGGTGAAAACAAACGGTTGTACAAGGTGAATGGAAACAGCAGTGAATTTGTTGCAAGACATGTTTATGTAATGAACTTTCCGCAACTAGTCATAACCTTAGTTTTTCGACAGACTGGAAATTTATGTAATTACAGATTTTTTATTGAAAAATTGTATTTTATTGGGGTAAAGCGGATCAGGGTTTATTGAAATCCAGAATTTATCTTTCAGACGTAAGGATGCCTCGAAATTATCGGAAGAAGATTGGACCGCGTGGAAATCGGAATTACGATATAGAATATCTCAAAAGGGCAGTGACAGCGGTACGTCGAGGAACTTTTAGCTTGAGACAAGCATCCGAACAGTTTGCAGTTCCTTATACAACATTGAATCGATGGGTGAATGACAACAACAATGAACTCTCGACACAATAAAACACTTTTAATTTTGTTTGTATAACACAATTTATTTTTATGTGACTGCAGTTTCGGCAAATTCAGCTTGCCATTATCAAACATGAACACTTCATGTTTGATAATGGCAAGCTGAATTTGCCGAAACTGCAGTCATATAAAAATAAATTGTGTAATACACACAAAGTTAAAAGTGTTTTATTGTGTTAAATTAACATGTATAACGAAGTAGAAGCCTCCACAATTCAAAAAATGAACTTTCGGCTTATGGTAGGCCGCCAGCGCTTAACACTTTGGAGGAGGAGAAATTGGTTAAAATTGTTTTGATTTGCGCCTAACGGGGATTTCCGACGAAAAGTTACGATGTGAGGTATATGGTGCAGCAATATTTAAATCGCAATGGAAAGCGGGAGGCAAGGTTTCGTGAAAACTTACCTGGTTTAGACTGGTTCAAAACTTTCATGCTGAGGCATCCAAATTTAACAATTAAATTAGCTGAGAATACAAAACGAGTTCGAGCAGCTGTTTCTTATGAAATTATAGAATCATATTTCAGTGAATTGAAAAACACTTTGAAAGATGTATTGCCGTCTAACATAATCAACTACGATGAGACGAACTTCTCTGATAATCCGGGTTCTGTGAAAGTTGTAGTTAAGCGTGGGGTAAAACATGCCCATAGAATAATAGACACTTCCAAATCTAGCACCAGTGTAATGTTTGCCATATCAGGAGATGGACAGTTACTACCACCCTATATTGTATATAAAGCCAAGCATTTATATCCTGGGTGGTTCGATTCATGCACATTTGAAGATTGGTTTACAAGAACTGTTTTACCTTTCATGCGTAATCTAGATGGTCCCAAGGTCATTATTGGTGACAATTTATGTAGTCATTTGACTATCAGCGTTATTGAGCAATGCGAAAATAATAACATTAGATTTGTTCTCTTGCCACCTAATGCCGCATTCTTCCGCCCATTCAAAGGCGCATGGCGCATGGCGCGATGTCTTAACTGAAGGTTGAAAAATCGAGGAGTGTTGCCGAAGACAGTGTTTCCAAAATTGTTGAATAAAACAATTGAAAAAGTTGGAGGCAGAACAACGGCTAATGTTGAGCCAGGATTCAAGGCTTGTGGCATCATTCCATTTAATCCAGATGCAGTTTTGAGAAAAATTGTTCGCATAAGACCACAGGAAGAACAACAAGATATTGAAAGAGCAATGGAAACAACGTGGTCCGATACTATTGTGACACATCTCAATCAGATGCGATCTGGAGGTGAGCAGGCTCCAAAAAGAGGTAAAAAAGTTAATGTTTCAGCAGGAAAGAGCATTGGAGCAGCTGATCTTCTACCAACAATAATTGAATCGGAGCCAGACGAACTCGAGTATGACAACCACTCGGAACAAGACATAGAAATAAACGACGACGAAGGACTGAACGGAATATCTGAAGATAATATTTCCGAATGAGAGGAAGATAATATCATAGATAAAGAAAATTCACCCTCAACGTCAAAAGAAGATGAGCCCCAAGATATAACCAAAACTATAAGCGTAGGGGATTTCGTCATCATCAAATTCGAAACAAATAAGAGGGATAGGCTGTATATTGGTAAAATAGAATCGCAATAATGAATACACAGTCAATGTGCTAAGAAAGAAGAAAGTGACCAAACAAATAATGTTTGTCTACCCAGAAGTTGAAGATGTTGCGATCGTGAAGAAGTGTCAAATATATAAGAAAGTGGTTGGTCATGCTGAGAGGAGGGGAGCATTCTCATTCAGAAATATTTCCGATTCACTTTCATTATAGTAGTCTGAAGTTCTTCAGTCATTTATATAAGAGAAAACTATTTTATTTTCATTAAAATGTTTGTGAATAACCGACTCTACATTTATTTCACATGGTTTTGTCCCTCTCTCTCTCCCTCCTGCGGTTTCCATGAAAACCTCGATGGAAACAATTTTAAAAAAAATTTCAGTGACCCGCTTTACCCGCGATGCGTTCAAAGCGGTTTTGCAAGCAAATATTATGGGTGATCCGCTTTACCCCCCACTATGGGGTAAAGCGGATCACCCTAAAAAAAAAAATTTGAGGTGGTACGTGCATCGCAAAAAAAAACTAATGGGTGTATCAGAGAGCAGAACAATGCACAATTAATATATATTTTTTTGCAGAATTTAAGTAGGTACCTAACAATGGAAAAATGTTGAAAAACGTTAAATTTTGATCCGCTTTACCCCGTTTGACGGTATTCAGTGAGTTTTATGTAACACCGAACATGATAGAATGTACTCAATGTAAATTTTCCTATGTTCGATGTCTGTAAAATTGTGTTTAATATGTTAAATTTAAGAATGAAATGTTGCGAAAAATTATGTTTACTGATGAAGTGTTTATATCTTCTTACCTTCTTTAACTAGTATTGTACTGATTAAAAATATAACAAAAGTTGATAAGCATTCCGTTGAATTAAAATATTCATAATACAACATATTGTGGTTGGCATAATTAATTTACAAATTTAATTTGTATTGATGGGAAGAGTGTACATTGAGTTGACTATATTACTATTAAAAATCGTAGCCAATCACATACTATCTACTTACTCAATGCTTTGATGCGTCCCAGTACACATCGAACATAGGAAAATTTACATTGAGTACATTTTAGCATGTTCGGTGTTACATAAAACTCTCTGTATGTAGAATAGCGGCCAATTGCAATGCTTGCAGTTTTGACTTTTTTCATAACGACATAAAGTTTGTACGTCGTTACCTTAAGCAGTAGCGTACTCTCTAGTAATTTGTTTAATGTTATGTTAGTAATTAGGCATAATTTTAATATGTATTTTAATTTAAGCTCGGTGAGCAATCACCTCTTTTTGTAAATGGTGTAACCCGTGTATTTGAATAAAATAAAATATAAAATCTTGTTTAAATAAATTTACAATGAGAAACAATTTTACATAAAAATCTATCATAGTATATTCCTATGAGGACATAGGGTGAATTAATTAATAAAAATATAGAGATGTGTTTAATGCCATTCTTAAGTTACACAATGCAATATTTATAATTAACACATCCAGTTTAACCCAACCCTTCAAACTAAACAAAAGCACTAAATAACTGTACCTCCAAATCCTCGTTAATGAAGCAACTTCAAACAACTAACAGTGTTCTCGAATTCTGCGTTGGGTTCGACCCCACGACCGCAGCCAAGACCGCCATTCGTCACCAACTCATGGCTAATTAGAGATGATCAAGTGAAACCGAGTAGTTATCGGCGGAGCGAAGGGCGTCTCGACGCCCTGATTAAAGGGTCAGGACATTCCCTGAAAGTGGGGAACTGGAACAATCAAAGGAGTACAGAGGAACCAACACTACTGCTTAACACACATACAGGCACGTTTCTGTAACCGCAATTATTCACAGTTCGCTGCGCTATTTTAGTTTCTAGTCCCATGTTGAAGTTTTCAAATAGAAATATTTGCGTTAGTTTCGGTGAAAGGGGGTGTTTGATTTGTTTAAACGTTACCGTTTTAATACTATACTAACTTATAACGATCGAAGTTAACAGAATTTACATAAAGGATGAAATTAAATACATATAAGCTTAGTTTATATTTCATATGCTCTAGTATTAACATATGTAAATGGTTTTATCAATATGTACACATATTTAATAATTGTATACATACCATAATATTCTTAGATAAAATTGTTAAAAACATTTTCAAAAAATTGATTGATAAGGCTGAACTATGTTAAAAGTTCATCTTCACTTTTATATAAATAAAACAATTTAAACACTTTCAAATATATATTGTGCATTCGCTACAATTGTTTCGCCATACTGTGGCTTCTTCAGGCGAAGAAATGATTAATAAAATCTGTTGGCTCATCATTAATATTTAGGAGGGGCGAATTTGTTATTATTTAAGAGGAGCGAATTTGTTAAGTCCGTTTGGTCGTTGAGAAGATGTCCCGTGTATTTTCTTTTATTAATTTCCATAGACTCCATGATGTTAAGTTTCCGGCCTTTTCTTTCTTAGTGTAGGACTTTGAAGTTTTCATCGAAGTGGTGTTTTTCTTCTACGAGGTGGTTAGAGTATGTGGAGTTGGTTTTATTTTGTTGGAAGCTACTTAAGTGCTCTTTTGGTCTCTCTTGGAACGACCTTCCGGTTTGTCCTACATTACTTTAGGGCAGTCTTTGCAATTCAGTAAATAAACGCCACTTTGTTGAGTTTTATTAACGTTCTCTTTATTGTTTTTAATTTTCCTAAAGGATAAAATTCAAACTTATAAGGCAGAGCTGGGACAAATCCTCGTAAAAAGGATTCGAATCACGAACCCGAATCACTTAATATGATTCGAATCACTAATACTCGAATAAAGGATTCGTAAGAGATAAATATGATTCGAATCAATGATTCGAATCCTGTTTTTTTTCGAATCACAAATGCAAATCCTCAAAGAATAAATTTGATTTGATTATTTTTTGTAACCATTAATATATAAATATCGTTACCAGTTGTTTTAACAAAAATATTCAAAACCTAATTATTTATTATTAACACTGAGCATCTTTGATAAACAGACTGAATTTGTAATTCCCTGTTACTCTGATTAAAGATGTATTTGTGTGTTTCTGAACTTCAATTCAAATCAGTGTTTTGTACGCATGGCGCATGAAGTAAAATTTCAAGTTTAGAAAAGCCCGAAAATTTGTCTCGGGTCGCTGCGCGACCCTCGACAAATTTTCACGGGGCTTTTCTAAACTTGAAATTTTACTTCATGCTTAGCCTGGGAGTGGAAACACCCGTTTAAAACTTCAAATTAAACTCTATTATAATATCGACGAATGCCTGGAAATTACGTAAATAATTTAATTTAAATTCACTGAATATCATTAAAACCGGGAAAGTCAGAGAAAAGTTATGGAATTTTATTCTAATTGACCAAACACTAACGAAAAAGCCATATGATATTATAAAATTTATGAATATCAACAGGCAAATTACAAAACACGTACAAATTTATAAAATTAACTTAAATATTCAAAAAAACAATGAATACAATTTAACAAAACAGGGGTTTCCAACAGAAATGTCGGAAAATTTAACACTTCAGATTGTGGTTACCATGTCAGTTTTACTTCAAATAATATTAAACAAAATGTTGAAAACTAGATTATTACCTCTAAAAACATGTTCAGTCCTTTAATGTTCTTATCAAAACATTTAGTTAGAAGTTTAGAACGAGCGTTTTCACTCCCAGACTAAACATGATGTAAAATTTCGAGTATAGAAAAGCCCCGTGAAAATTTGTCGAGGGTCGCGCAGCGATCCGAGACAAATTTTCTGGGCTTTTCTAGACTCTAAATTCTACTTCATGCGCCACGCGTATAAAACAGTAATTTTACATGTTAATCCTCACAAATAATTCGAGTTATTTTTGACGATTCAAATCCTATTATAAGTATTCGAATCCTTTTATAAATATTCGAATCCTTTTATAAATATTGGGATCGCTGTGTGGATGTCTGCATTGTTTTGCAGGATTTTAGATCCTGGGAAATCATAAGGATCTCCGCTATTTCTCATAAGAATCTCCGCTGTTTCCTTACTTTTCAACCTTTTTATAAATGATCTTTCTTTTTTATTAAAGTGTATACACCTCTTATACGCTGATGACTTAAAGATTTACTAAACAATTGCTAGCTCTGCTGACTGTCAACGCTTACAAAATCAACTTGATATTATTTAGAATTGGTGTAGTTTCAATAATCTCAATTTGAATAGCAATAAGAGCATATCTTTTACCAAAACATCTAAACCAATCTCTTTTGATTCTTCAAAGATTTAGGTATTTGATTTGATGACAATTTTACATTTAATCCTCACGTTCAAACACTTGCTAAGAGTTCCTTCAAAGCATTATGATTTATATATCGTAATTCTGCAAATTTGCGAAATCCGAATGCTTTGAAATCTCTATTTAGTTTACTAAATTTTAACAATAGCTCTATTCTGTTTACTGAAGATTTTGATTGTCTATTTCATTCGATTGTTAATATGACAGAAATAGCACTAACTATTTTAAATGCGTGTACGTTTCTAGGATTGCAACAATTCAATGTGATTAAACATTGTTTTGATAACATTCTTGATTTGATATATTTCAACTTAGACTGTAGCATTCGAACAGAACTTGATCCGTTAGTATACGATTCAGCGGGGTAAATTGATGTAATATATACTGATATGTCAAAAGCTATTGACAGGGTGGACCATTAATTGTTAATAGGTACACTTAGCTACTTTGGTTTTTGTAACAATCAAATTTGGGGGGGGGGGGGGGTCTGCGTAGTACTTTGTTCTACTTTCGGCCACCATATGGTGCATTCGTAGGTGAGCATGGGTTTTACTTCTGTAATTCATATCAACATAGTAATTTTTGGATTGAGGCTGTATATTTTTTCCCAGAGCTCGCTTTATTGTCATAAGCGTCGTTTTTGCTCTGTCGGTTGCGTGTTTTAATTGACGGTACCATGTGAGTGTTGTAATGAAGAAGGTTGGGAGTTTGAGGCCCACCAATTTCCTTCTGTTAGTGAACGGGATGACCGCAGTCTTTGTGGGGTTAACGATCAGCCCCACGTCCCCACATCATCGTTCTACTGTTTGTTCATGATGCTTGTTATGGTAGTTGGATATTTTCCCGTGATGAGAATGACAATATCATCCGCATACTACTAAGCGTAATACCCTGATTCGTTTAATAACGTTAGTAGCTCATCCACCACCATGTCCCATAAATGAGGGGACAGAGCGCCCCCCTGGGGCCATCCCCCTTTGGCTTTTACGCTTATTTTTTCATCATCTCGTTCCGTAAGTACTAGTCTGTACGTCAGCATGGATTGAACCCGCAGACTTATTGTGGTTTCCACAACATGACTTTCGACTGCTCTTACGATCGTTCTGATAGAGGTGTTGTCAAATGCTCCCTCAATATCTAGAAATGTGGCCAATGCCACTGTTTTTGTTTTTCAGCGTATCCTCTATCTTCACTACCCGTTGGTGTAAGGCAGACTCACATGATTTTCCAGCTTGAAAGGCGTGTTGAAAGGGATGAAGAGGCCTCTCTAATAGTGAGGTTTCCGTTATGTGTCTTTCAAATAGTTTTTCCATCGTTTTAAGAATGAACAGTGTGAGGCAAATTCGTCTGTATCCCTTTGGCTGGGTTAAGTCCTTCCCAAGCTTAGGGATAAAGACCACCTTGACTTTCTTCCAGGTAGTAGGCACGTGTTTCAGTGCCAAGCTCCCCCTGAAAAGATTGCTCAGCACCGGTAGAAGATGGTCAAGCCTTTGCTGCAAAAGCACTGGGTAAATCCCATTTTGTCGTGGTGATTTATATCGATGAAATGTCCCAATCACCTACCTGATTCGTTCAAAGTTTATAACTTTCTTTGAAATTTCCCAGTCTTGTTTTGTGGCCGCCTTACTAGGGGTTACAAGCGCTGTGTGGATGTCTGCATTGTTTTGCAGGATTTTAGATCCGGGGAAATCATAAGGATCTTCTCTATTTCTCATAAGGATCTCCGCTGTTTCCTTACTTCTCAACCTTTTTATAAATGATCTTTATTTTTTATTAAAGTGTAAACACCTCTTATACGCTGATGACTTAAAGATTTACTAAACAATTGCTAGCTCTGCTGACTGTCAACGCTTACAAAATCAACTTGATATTATTTAGAATTGGTGTAGTTTCAATAATCTCAATTTGAATAGCAATAAGAGCATATCTTTTACCAAAACATCTAAACCAATCTCATTTGATTAAATGAGCAATTCAGGGTCTTCAAAGATTTAGGTATTTGATTTGATGACAATTTTACATTTAATCCTCACGTTCAAACACTTGCTAAGAGTTCCTTCAAAGCATTATGATTTATACTTGCGAAATCCGAATGCTTTGAAATCTCTATTTAGTTTATGTCTGTTCTGAGTTGGAATATATATCTTTAATTTGGTATCCACAAACTCAACTTCAGATTGACCCAGTAGAAAGTGTTCAACGTATGTTTCTGAAGATTCTGCACTTCAAAGTTGGGGGACTTTACCCTGACAGAGGCTGTGATCATTCACTATTGCTAGACAAATGTAATGTCGAATCTCTTGAATGCAGACGTTACAGACTAGGCATCACGTTCTCACACAAGCTTCTGCATGATAGAATTGACAGCCTTGATATTTTACAGCTAATCGCTGTTGCCGCTAATTCAGGACTTTGCCGCGATCGCGGATTAACGGATCTTGTAAAGGCGCGGGTTCTTTACCTGAGAGGGATGAAGCTCTCATTATCTACGCTCTCAGGCACCTTGGAGAGAAGACAGACTGTATGACGTCATTGTGTTGGATGGGACCGCCCTTGGACGGAGCAGAAAGCTTCTTTGCGGAAGAGCTTATAGGTCAAATTATGCGAGGATACGTTCTAGGTAAACAAAAGGGCCGTAAACGGTCAAGACGGGCATCCCAAGGACGTACATGGTCATAGCACGGACAAAATTAGCGGCAACAGAGCATGCGAACTTTCTTCCCCCGGTAATCCTAAACACCAATGAGGTGGCACATGGATCATCTCCTATTCTTCATAAGAAGGGAGAAGAACCACCCCCAATAGCTTCGAAAAGAGCATGATAAGAAAAACGCATCACTCACCATCCAGAAACCGACATACATTTTCATTATTTTTTATATATTCTATTTATCTGTGATAGAGATTCATTTTTTGGTTTTTACTTTAAAGGGGTATTACCACTAGGACAGCGTTTTTTTTTTACGGTTTTTCCGAATTTTTATTTTTGGGAAATTTAATACATGCGATCTTGCGGTTTCTTGCAACTTGTTTATAGATTCATAAACTATAAAAAAATGAATTTTAATTCTTTTCAATCGTCCAACTAAACCTCTAAATCTGGCCTCAAATAAGGCCGTGTCCGCCGTGTTTTTCCTCATGGCAGGAAAGATTTTTTCGATTCTGTGATTTGAAACGTAAAATGAAGTAGTAGTCATTAATCTGTATTAAATTATCTGGAGTTTGAACCACCGACAATAAAAAATCTCGATAAATAACAAAATGGAGGCCATTCGAAAAAAGTGGTCGCTTTTTGCCCCCCTTTTTCTGACTTTAAGGCTCTATGAAAAATATCAAATGTTAATATATTTGAATGACGGCGGTTCAAACTCCAGAGGAAAATGTGGAGAACCGAACACTAAAAGCTCAAGTCAGTCCGTTTCATAGTTTGAAAAGAAAGTTTCCGGCCAGCGAAAATAAAGTGGTTTCGAGAAAAACGCGTTTAAAGTTTTGACACAAGTTTTAACTATTTTTGGAGATTTTTGGCTTTAGTCAGCTATGCCAGCTCCGTACACTAGGCCCTCCTCTTCCTCTAAAAACTGGGTTTGAATGATTTACTCCTGCCAGCGTTGTTGGATGGCCTTATGAATTGCTGGAGTCAGGCAAAATTCGTCCCACATCTTGCGCTCCGCGTCGGTCCGCACCGGAAAGCCTTGGCTTGCAGGCCGATATGGATTCCCAGTGTCTCTATCGTCTTAAAAACTGCCAAGTATCCGTCGTTGAAAATGCTGGTAGCTATGAAAGACGCGATAGCGACGGTTTTTGCACCACAGTTGAGGTGCTTCGAAGCCAGCTTCCAGACACAAGCATTCAAACTTTCGTTTGAGTTCTGCGTATTTCCACCCAGCCACCTACTCGGCATTGTTTACTTCAACAAGCAAAAATCTAACTAACGAATTCGCCTATTGTAAAACGGCTTTCGGACATGAAACTAGATACTATCAAGTATCAATACATGCAAAAAAAATCAATTTTTTAAAACTTCCGAATGGTAATACCCCCTTAAATAAATCGCACAAAATCAAACTTGATATTATAATTATTGGAAGCTTTCTATTTGGTCCTTCGAATTGTAGTAAACATTAAACATTAAACAATTGGCTTGCATATTCCAACTTTTAACAGTAGATACAAGACTACATTCTATATGAAGTATAATTAATTTAATTTTGGATTAAAATCCTCCTATTAATGTGATCTGCAATTTGTTCAATCAACTTCCACAAAATTGTCACGTATTTTTTCAACCATTGACATTCATATTAGAATTTTGTTAATTACGAATTGAAATGTTATTATTTTTAGTTTATAGTTTTACAACTTTTTTGTCAATACTAAATTGTCTTGTAATTGGAAATCTGTTTTCTGTTGGGCAACAAACATTATTATAAACATTATAATTCATAGGCTCTAGCATACTTTTCAAAATCGACTAACGAATAAAAATTAATAGCGAATACATCGGAATAGGTATACTTACACGTAATAGAAACATGCATATATGTGGGTGTATTTGCACGGGAAGTAGTTGTTTCAATAGATATTTATCGTCTTAAGTTGTCTTATTAATTAAGACTTTGTTTGCATTTTCACGAATAGTTTTTTCGTAATTTTATATATTATGCATATATTCTTTGTAAACTGCGAATGTGAAACCTAAAGAAAAAATAAGCCAATATATTTTTTAATTTTTTTTTCAGATATTCAAGAGTTTTATGAACTGACGTTATTGGACGATAGTAAATCAGTGCAAGAAAAAACCGCGGAAACGATAAGGATCGCCAACAAATGGGAAACAAACGATGGACCAATTGCTCCCCCATACAACAACGAGGTAAGTGAAAACATTAAATTTTCATGGCGCGCTAGACTTGAAATGCAAGTTCCATTTCTCTCGAAGGTTTGTGTTTCCTTTTAAATTATTTAAGCACAACAAGACTACAATCTGTCACTGTTTATCAGGTTACTGTAACTTACTTTGTTTTAAAATGCGCTTCTGGTATCTGGGATCTGGTATAGGGAGGAGTGCGCATTGCTGCACTGCACTTAGACCTCATTAGGTTCTTTGTGCTGCCTCCCACTACGGGTCATTCATAATCAGCTCAATCATCCCATCTTGTCTAGGTAGTCTAGTATTACCGAGGTGGGCAAATTCCTAGTGATGTCCATCGTCGGCCATCTCTCAGCACAACAAGACTACAATCTTTCACTGTTTATCAGGTTACTGTAACTTACCTTA
Source organism: Philonthus cognatus (assembly GCA_932526585.2). NCBI lineage: Eukaryota > Metazoa > Arthropoda > Insecta > Coleoptera > Staphylinidae > Philonthus > Philonthus cognatus. The sequence goes on from OW052245.1 coordinate 78,260,027, forward strand.
TTTTAAAATGTTCTTCTGGTATCTGGTATAGGGAGGAGTGCGCATTGCTGTACTGCACTTAGCCTTAGACTTGAAATGCAAGTTCCATTCCTCTCGAAGGTTTGTGTTGCTTTTTAAATTATTAAAGCACAAGACTACAATCTGTCACTGTTTATCAGGTTACTGTAACTTACTTTGTTTTAAAATGCGCTTCTGGTATCTGGGATCTGGTATAGGGAGGAGTGCGCATTGCTGCACTGCACTTAGACCTCATTAGGTTCATTGTGCTGCCTCCCACTACGGGTCATTCATCCTTAGCTCAATCATCGTATCTTGTCTAGGTAGTCTAGTATTACCGAGGTGGGCAAATTCCTAGTGATGTCCATCGTCAGCCATCTCTCAGCACAACAAGATTACAATCTGTCACTGTTTATCAGGTTACTGTAACTTACCTTATTTTAAAATGTGCTTCTGGTATCTGGTATCTGGTATCTGGTATAGGGGGGAGTGCGCATTGATGTACTGCACTTAGCCGTAGACTTGAAATGCAAGTTCCATTTCTCTCGAAGGTTTGTGTTTCTTTTTAAATTATTTAAGCACAACAAGACTACAATCTGTCACTGTTTACCAGGTTACTGTAACTTACTTTGTTTTAAAATGCGCTTCTGGTATCTTGGATCTGGTATAGGGAGGAGTGCGCATTGCTGCACTGCACTTAGACCTCATTAGGTTCATTGTGCTGCCTCCCACTACGGGTCATTCATCCTCAGCTCAATCATCGTAACTTGTCTAGGTAGTCTAGTATTACCGAGGTGGGCAAATTCCTAGTGATGTCCATCGTCGGCCATCTTTCAGCACAACAAGACTACAATCTGTCACTGTTTATCAGGTTACTGTAACTTACTTTATTTTAAAATGTGCTTCTGATATCTGGTATCTGGTATAGGGGGGAGTGCGCATTGCTGCACTGCAATTAAACCTCATTAGGTTAATTGTGCTGCCTCCCACTACGGGTCATTCATCTTTAGCTCAATCATCCTATCTTATCTAGGTAGTCTAGTATTACCGAGGTAGGCAAATCCCTGGTGATGTCCATCATCAGCCATCTCTCACCCAGTATGGATCCTCTCGTAGACGAGAGTGCCGGACATTCGCTGAGGATGTGCCTGGCAGTCTTGTCTTTCATGTCACCCTCTACAACAGAGGTTCTCAACCTTTTTGTAGACAAGAGTACCGGTCATTTGCTGAGGATGTGCCTGGCAGTCTTGTGTTTCATGTCACACCCTCTACAACAGAGGTTCTCAGCCTTTTTCGTAGACGAAAGTGCCGGACATTTGCTGCGGATGTGCCTGGCAGTCTTGTCTTTCATGTCACAACCTCTACAACTGGGGTTCTCAACCTTTTTCAGGTCGCGCCCCTTCTCATAACTCCACGCCCTCCTTCTTGATTTAATTTCGGTTTTTTTTTTTAGATAGATTGAAACACCATTATAGCCTTATTTTACTTCACCTCCTCTTTAGGAAATCTGTTGCGCCTCCCCTGACATCTTGCCGCGCCCCCCTAATGTGGCGTGCCCTCTTGGTTGAGAACCCCTGCTCTACAAGATGGGGACTCAACTATTCCCATCTTCTATAAGTGTCCATTGAGCCCGCAGTGGCCGGTTAGAATGTACTTCTGTAAATACACATATAATCAAATAGAATAATTTAAATTAACACCCACACTACCCATTGGTAGCAACAACATTAGAACGAATTGCAGAAACTATTAATCACCCCCGGGGACGGTTTCCTATCCCTCTGAATATCTGAATTAATTTGCGCGTGAGGCACACAAAGGCCACCCTCAATATATGTGCTAATGAATTTTCCCAGACGTCGTCGCCCCCAGGAATTGCTAATTTATTGTAACAAAAATTAAATTCGGTCCCAAAACGGCGAAAACAACTGGAAAACGGAGAAGGGCGGGACCAAAATCCCTGAACCCCTGCTTGTCCCGGAATTGCCGCAACGTGTAGAGGGAATCTTCGAGTGGATTTACTTGAGTTTGTTGTGTTGTATTAAAATGTGTATAATATAAGACTCTCTCGGATATTTTCATAAAGACAAAGAAAAAAGGAAATGTTGTTTTGAAAAGAAAAATAATAATTAATTTGGTTTGCCATCTTATGAAAATGCAATATTTGTTCTTATTACATTTTTTTATCCTTAAAATGAGTGAATTAATTTTTTCCTCTTGTTAATTTTCAAGGCACTTATTAAAAAAAAACTCCATTATTACTTTATATTAAATGATTTACTGAAAAGAAAAAAAGATTTAAGATGTAATAGCAAACTATTTATGATTTTTAACTTTTCCAGCCCACAGACCGGGAAGTCGCGGGTTTGAGTCTGGTCCGGTGGAATCATTTATCAAGAAGAAATGATTTCATCCGGGTCAATGGACGTAGTGTAAATGTATTGTAGCGTCCAATTTAATTAAATAAGTGTAGGAATCAGTTAATTAATTAAATGAAAATAAATGCAATGACAGATGGCTGTATGGCTAATGAAACAAAAAAATAACTTTTTATACCTGAAGAAGCTACAGTGTAGCGAAACAATTGTAGTAAATCACTTTGTACAGTTTTGCCATTGAAAACAAAATGCAAATAAATTATTTTTTATTATTTAGTAAAAACGAAATCTAGTTTTTCGGGTGAATAAAAATACATGTTTTTTCTTTGTCGCCGCCATTGTTTAACAAGCGTCAATTCTGTATAATATTAATTACCGAATCTTTTTTGAGAATTAATTGTTATCTTTCTTATCGTTTATAATTATTCACATTCCTCCGGAGCAAACAGATACAGGGAGTTTTTCTTTTAAGTATACGTATTCCAAATTCAGCCTATTTTATGTAAATCTTTAGAATTTCCTTGTTTTTCCTTAAGTTTAATTTGAAGCTTTGAACGAGTGTTTTCCACTCCTAGACTAAGCATGAAGTAAAATTTCGAGTTTAGAAAAGCCCCGTGAAAATTTGTCTCAGGTCGCGCAGCGACCTGAGACAAATTTTCTGGGCTTTTCTAAACTCGAAATTTTACTTCATGCGCCACGCGTATAAAATATTAAAATATTGTGAAATTTATATATATTCGAACTTCACTTGAAATCTTTGTTTTATACGCGTGGCGCATGAAGTAAAATTTCGAGTTTAGAAAAGCCCAGAAAATTTGTCTCGGGTCGCTGCGCGACCCGCGACAAATTTTAACGGGGCTTTTCTAAACTCGAAATTTTACTTCATTCTTAATCTGGGAGTGGAAAACACTCGTTTAAAGCTAAAAATTGAACTCTTTTTAAAAACAACGACCGTCAGAAAATATACAGCGTCTGCATACACGTATGTACAAGGAGTTTTTCTTTAAAGTATACGTATTGCAAAATCAGCGTATTTTCTTTAAATCTTTAGATATTTGTCGTTTTATTAAAAGAGTTCAATTTGAAGCTTTAAACGAGTGTTTTCCACTCCCAGACTAAGCATGAAGTAAAATTTCGAGTTTAGAAAAGCCCCGTGAAAATTTGTCGAGGGTCGCGCAGCGACCCGAGACAAATTTTCTGGGCTTTTCTAAACTCGAAATTTTACTTCATGCGCCACGCGTATAAAACATTAAACTATTGTGGAATTAATGTATATTCGAACATCACTTGAAATCTGTGTTTTATATGCGTGCCGCATGAAGTAAAATTTCGAGTTTATAAAAGCCCAGAAAATTTGTCTCGGGTCGCTGCGCGACCCTTGACAAATTTTCACGGGGCTTTTCTAAACTCGAAATTTTACTTCATGCTTAGCCTGGGAGTGGAAAATACTTGTTTAAAGCCTTAAATTGAACTCTTTTATTAAACAACGAATGTCGGAAAATTTACAACTAATGCATTTGTTTACCTAAAAGACAAATTCACTGTATGTTGCTTGTATTAGGATTTCGCCAAGGAAATCGAGGATACAATAAATCATTAAATTATGTAGGACATCTTGTACATCTTGTATTGAATTAAGTCACGTATGGTGACTCGGACGTAAATCCGGCAGTTAACCGCGCCTGGGACGCCTTTAATTCGGCCATTAATTATTTCGAATTACCCTCGGGGAGAGCTAAACTGGAAAAGTCCGACGTATAATGTAACGTGAAATTGCCCCCCTCGTAACAACCGCAAACGCCGGGGGAAAAAATGGGCCTTCGACCATAAATCGAGATAAGGAAGTGACTTGCGCGCCATGATTGCGTCCGGATCGGACCGCGAGGGGTCGCGCCAACGATCCTTGCGGTACCTACCACTTGTACGTGTTTACAACTTTATTGGGCGAAATTTATCGGCGCGATTTAAGAAAACCGAGCACGGTTGGCTGGGATATGTTTATGTGAACAAGTTGTTACAGTTAAGAAATAAAATATATACTAACGATTTTTTGTTTGTTGGGAAATAATGCTGTAGTGTACATTTTCTGCGGTATATCTTTATAAAGTTCATTGTCTCTAATTGGTCGTTGCAAATAATTTCATATAACAGACTATTCCATTTTCCTTGTTATTAACATCCTTACAACTACAGAAAAAAAATATGTTACATTAACGTTATTATCATCGTCCGGAGAGAACATTTTAGCTCTTGTAGGGAAACTTGGCGGCGTCTCCTAATTTCGTAAATGTCCGCTGGGGAGTGCAGGACAAGAGGAAGAGGAAGAGGAACGAGGCGAGCGCGAATTCAATTTGTGCGTCACTGATAAGGAGGCCAGAGGGGACACTGAATAATGGATAAGGGCGCGCCATCGCCCGATGTCCCGTCTTCTTTTCCCCTTTGTTTTCCGCATTGCACGTATGTGGAAAACACAGATGCGGCCGGCACATCAGTTTCTTCTATAGTCTCCGGAAATGTTCCCGGCGATGCTGCTCACTGTCAATTTCGCGGATGATTGTAATGGATGTAAGGAGATGGATTGAGTTAATAACGCAAAACAAAAACTACTTAAAATAAAAAGAATTATTAAATTTAAAAAATTACAAAATGGCGCAAAAGTCTACACTAATTTACAAGAAATAAAAGTATTTTTTTATTAATAGAATTTACCCTAGCCTTAGTATGTAACTTTATAGCTATCTAATTTTTATATTTATTATTTTCACAAGTCACATAAATGTAATTTTGGCAAAAGTATTGCAATTAATTGGCTTTATAAAACGACTGTCAATACACTTCACATCCATCGGAACATTTATAACATTATACAAATCATTCGTTAGACCTATCCTTGATTGTTGCTCCATCGTATGGTCCCCTAATTACAAATGTCATATTAATAGCATTGAGCACGTCCAGAAGAAAATGGTTAATCTTATTTGTTCTCATTGTCATTTATATTATGACAATTTTGATATGATGCTCAAATATCTTGATAACCTTCCACTATATAAACGAAGAATTTATTCTTCGCTTTGCTTTGCTTATCGCTTATTTAACAATCTAATCGATTGCTCAGATGTATTGTCATCTTTATCATTTTTTATCCCCAGACATGCAACGCGGCATCAGCAACTTCTTGCTTGTGAATTTCACAAATCTGTATTTGGTTTTAATAGCCCTCGTAATTACTTAATACATAACGTTAACAAATATTATAATTTAATTGATATGTTCGGAGTTAGTCTGAAGTATTTTAAGCGTACGTGTCGTGTAGTTTTAGATTCTAACTCATAAGTAATGTTCTTGTATTGTTGTATTATTGTATTTTTTATTGTATATGTTATTTTGCTATGTAATTGGCCACCCGTAAGAATAAATAAATAAATTATCTAATTCTATAGGTACTTCTATAACTACGTAACCATTCGCCCACACATAACATCATACTACACCAAATCTCCTACGTGTTGGGTGCAAATTTCCCTATAAGAAATTGGCATTTTGATGGGATTCGAACCTACTACATTCTGGCCCAATAGCTCTACCCATTATCTCACAAGGGTTCCCAAAAAGAAAAAGAAATTATTGTATAAAGTATAATTTATTTTCTTAATGATGGTACAAAGTCTGAACTGGTGCAGCATAGCTTGCTACTTTAGCTACCTTAATTGAATTTAATGGTTCCCGATGGACTACAGCGTTGAAGCCATTGATTGGATCAGCAGTGTATTCAACGATTCTTCTAAATCCATCAGCGTCGATGAGGGAGTAGCTTCCATGGACAACATCACCGTCGCGTTCTTCGTGTTGGGTTTTGCTGTCTCCAGTTACTTGGTCATCTACTCCATACCCGAAAGAGTATTGTGGATGGGGGTCGTAAGCTTCGGCCACTGGAGAGGCATAAGCAACTGGAGAATGCGCGGTGTAAGCCACTGGAGAATGGGCGGCGTAAGCTACTGGAGAATGCGCAGCATAAGCCACTGGAGAATGCGCAGCGTAAGCCACAGGCGCATGCGCTGTGTAAGCTAATGGTGCTGAGTAGGATACTTGAGTAACACCCGCGTAAGCAGTAGCTACTAAAGCAGTAAAGATAATAATCTAAAAAAAATATATATATATCATTAAATACTCGCTTCTATGTGAGGATTGTCATGAAGCTGGATTATTTGTGACAAGTTTTATTTTTCAACAAAGTCTGCACTTAAGTATCATCAAGCTAAATTGTGCTGCTATCTATTGTCATATTTGGAAAAAACATTAAATGCTCGGTCCTAAGTAAAGATTGTCATGAAGCTGGATTGTTTGTGACAAGTTTAATTTTTCAACAGTCTCTACTTAAGTATAATCGAGCTAAATTGTGCTGCTATCTATTGTCATATTTGAAAATACCATTAAATGCTCGGTCCTAAGTAAAGATTGTCATGAAGGTGGATTGTTTGTGATAAGTTAAATTTTTCAACAAAGTCTCCACTTAAGTATTATCAAGCTAAGTTATGCTGCTATCTATTGTTATATTTGGAAATACCATTAAATGCTCGGTCCTAAGTAAGGATTGTCATAAAGCTGGATTGTTTGTGACAAGTTTAATTTTTCAACAGTCTCCACTTAAGTATTATCAAGCTAAATTGTGCTGCTATCTATTGTCATATTTGGAAATACCAATAAATGTTCGGTCCTAAGCAAGGATTTTCATGAAGCTGGATTCTTTATGACAAGTTTTATTTTTCAACAAAGTTTCCGCTTAAGTATCATCAAACTAAATTATGCTGCTATCTATTGTCGTATTTGTAAATACCATTAAATGCTCGATCCTCAGTAAGGATTGTCATGAAGCTGGATTATTTGTGACAAGTTTTATTTTTCAACAAAGACTGCACTTAAGTATCATTAAGCTTAATTGTGCTACTATCTATTGTCATGTTTGCAAATACTATTAAATGCTCGATCCTAAGTAAGGGTTGTCATAAAGCTGGATTGTTTGTGACAAGTTTTATTTTTCAACAAACTCTGCACTTAAGTATCATTAAGCTAAATTGTGCTGCTATCTATTATCATATTTGCAAATACCATTAAATTCTCGGTCCTAAGTAAGGATTGTCATGAGATTCTTTGTGACAAGTTTTATTTTTCAACAAAGTCTCCGCTTAAGTATCATCAAACTAAATTGTGCTGCTATCTATTGTCGTATTTGTAAATACCATTAAATGCTCGATCCTCAGTAAGGATTGTCATGAAGCTGGATTGTTTATGACAAGTTTTATTTTTCAACAAAGACTGCACTTAGGTTTCATCAAGCTAAATTGTGCTACTATCTATTGTCATGTTTGCAAATACTATTAAATGCTCGATCCTAAGTAAGGGTTGTCATAAAGCTGGATTGTTTGAGACAAGTTTTATTTTTCAACAAACTCTGCACTTAAGTATCATTAAGCTAAATTGTGCTGCTATCTATTATCATATTTGCAAATACCATTAAATGCTCGGTCCTAAGTAAGGATTGTCATGAGATTCTTTGTGACAAGTTTTATTTTTCAACAAAGTCTCCGCTTAAGTATCATCAAACTAAATTGTGCTTCTATCTATTGTCGTATTTGTAAATACCATTAAATGCTCGGTCCTCAGTAAGGATTGTCATGAAGCTGGATTGTTTGTGACAAGTTTTATTTTTCAACAAAGACTGCACTTAAGTATCATCAAGCTAAATTGTGCTGCTATTTATTCTCATGTTTGCAAATACTATTCAATGCTCGGTCCTAAGTAAGAATTATCATAAAGCTGGATTGTTTGTGACATGTTTTATTTTTCAACAAAGTCTCCGCTTAAGTATCACCACAATAAATTGTGCTGCTATCTATTTTCATATTTGTAAATACCAGAGCTGGGCAGGATTCGAATCATTCAGGATTCGAATCCTGGATTCGAATCGTTTTAGAGGATTCAATAGAATACTTTAGTTAAAGTGGATTTGTGATTCGGATTCGTTACATTTTTTTAAGAGGATTCGTATTCGAATACAAATGCAGGTGATCCGAATCTTTATAAAAGGATTCGAATATTTATAAAAAGATTCGAATACTTAGAAAAGGATTCGAATCGTTAAAAATAATTCAAATTAATTGATTAACATGAATAATTTGTTTCGTGTGTTTTTAAGTTTCTGGTTAAACCAGTGTTTTATACGCGTGGCGCATGAAGTAAAATTTCGAGTTTAGAAAAGCCCCGTGAAAATTTGTCTCGGGTCGCTGCGCGACCCTCGACAAATTTTCTACGCGGGGCTTTTCTAAACTCGAAATTTTACTTCATGCTTAGTCTGGGAGTGGACAACACTCGTTCTTAGAAGTTTCATATTGATGGATCACTCTAGATTACTACATTTACTACTCAAAGGATCGTTTTACAAAGGCTACAGCTCGAAGCACCAATTGTAGTCTTTGGAGACCGAATGACTACAGGGAATTGAGGTTTAAAAAAAAAAAAAACAATATCTGAAGGTTCACAGCGTGGATATGGAAGAAAAAATCCAATTTAAAAAAAAAAAACAAAGTTATGTTGTTGTTTTCAGTGCATTTTTAACTTCACTTTAAATCAGTGTTTTATACGCGTGGCGCATGAAATAAAATTTCGAGTTTAGAAAAGCCCGAAAATTTGTCTAACAATTTTCACGGGGCTTTTCTAAACTCGAAATTTTACTTCATGCTTAGCCTGGGAGTGGAAAACTCTCGTTTAAAGCTTCAAATTGAACTTTAAAAAAAAAACGAGGAATATCTAAATATTTACAGAAAATAGGCTGAATTTGGAATAAGTATACTTAAAAGAAAAACTCCCTGCGCGACCCGAGACAAATTTTCTACGAGGGGCTTTTCTAAACTCGAAATTTTACTTCAAGCTTAGTCTGGGAGTAGAAGACACTCGTTACCTTAAAATATGTCACACGTGTTAAAATGTGTATTGTAACTGTCAGAATATGAAAAAAATTGATATGTCTATCATAGTATTTTCCCACAGGTTAAATACTTGAGCTTTTTAAACAAATGTTTCTTATTCCTGGTAAACTTTGTTCATCTTTAAACTGGGTTCCAATCCCAGGTTAAAGATGTTCAAAACTTGAAATTGAACTCTTTTATAAAATCGACGAATGCCGCAAAATTACGTAAAAATAATTCACTAAATATCAATAAACCCGGGAAAGTCAGAGAAAAGTCATTGAATTTCATTCAAATTGACTAAAACACTGAAAAAAAACGTTTGAATAAATCGCGAAAAGTTACAACATACACACAAATTATGAAAAACATCAAAACTATTGACATTTATTAAGAATCACATATATAACAATTTTCTTTCAAATCCACACTGTGAACCTTCAGATATTCGTCCTTCGGTCTCCAAAAACTACAACTGGTCCATCGAGCTATAGCCTTTGTAAAACGGTCCTTTGAGTAAAAAACTTATTAATCTAGAGCGATTCATCAATTAGAAACTCCTAAGAACGAGTGTTGTCCACTCCCAGACTAAGCATGAAGTAAATTTTCACGGGGCTTTTCTAAACTCGAAATTTTACTTCATGCGCCACGCGTACAAAACACTGATTTGAAGTAAAGTTCAAAAACACACAATAACATCTTCAAGCAGAGTAACACGGAATGAGATATTTAGTCTGTTATCAACGATGATCAGTGTTAATAATAAATAATTAGGTTTTTAATATTTTTCTTAAAACAACTGCTAGCAATATTGAAATGTTAATGGTTGCAAAAAAATAATAAAATCTAATTTGTTCTTGAAGGATTTATATTCTTGATTCGAAAAAACATCAAGCAGAGTAACACGGAATGAGATATTTAGTCTGTTATCAACGATGATCAGTGTTAATAATAAATAATTAGGTTTTCCAATATTTTTCTTAAAACAACTGCTAGCAATATAAAAATGTTAATGGTTGCAAAAAAATAATAAAATGTAATTTATTCTTGAAGGATTCGTGATTCAAAAAACCGGATTCGAATCTTTGATTCGAATCATATTTATCTCTTACGAATCCTTTATTCGAGTATTCGTGATTCAAATCACATTAGGTGATTCGGATTCGTGATTCGAATTCTTTTTACGAGGATTCGTCCCAGTTCTGGTAAATACTATTAAATGCTCGGTCCTCAGTAAGGATTGTCATGAAGCTGGATTTTTTGTGACAAGTTTTATTTCTCAACAAAGTCCTCATTTAAGTATCATCAAGCTAAATTGTGCTGCTATCTATTGTCGTATTTGGATATCACTGGTATTTAGAGCTTTTCTACATTCGTTTTATCATCTAATTATTTTTCAATGGGTAAAATCTATTACGAACTGATAGTTGTATAAATAATTTGATGAGCGTGGTGAAATATTAATTAAATAGAAATATTGATCTAATTTGCGAAGAGTCTGTGATTTGTTGGTAAACATTGTATCGTGGTATTAAACCAGGAAACTATAATATATAAAATTACGAAAAAACTATTCGTGAAAATGCAAACAGTGTCTTAATTAATAAGACAATTTAAGACGATAAATATCCATTAAAATAACTACTTCCCGTGCAAATACACCTCCGGATATTGTATTATACAATGAAATATTTAAAATCTTTTTAATTTGATTTGTTACAACGCTCTATTAAAGTATATGTAACGTTTAGGTCAAATTCTCTTCAAACCAACTGACAATACAATTTAAAATGAACGGAGAGATAGCAACAAATTAGAAGCGAAAGGACTTGGATTAAAACTAATGTCTTAGGCCATCTATAGACGCGTTTCAAGATTTATCTCTCTTCAGTCTATACTTATGGCGTTTAAAAAACTTATAAATAAAATTAAAACAAACTTACTTGGAAAAACTGTTGTGTGTGGAATGAACAGGTACACAGAAATGGAATGAGTGAAAATGATGGTCGGTATTTATAGGTAAAAAAGGGGATTATGTCATTAGCAGGTATGAAGAATGTGAGACCTTATTATTTACCTTACGGTACAGTTCAAACAAGATAAATTCAAATTCAAAACTATTTGAATTCGAGAAAATAAGCTTACGCTTCTTATAGTTTGCACACTTTAAACATAATATATAAAATTACGAAAAAACTATTCGTGAAAATGCAAATATATTATGTTTAGAGTGTGCAAACTATAAGAAGCGAAAGCTCATTTTCTCGAATTCAAATAGTTTTGAATTTGAATTTATCAGGAAACTATGTTTACCAACAAATCATAGGCTCTTAGCAAATTCCTAACAATTTTGCTGTTTATAAAAATGTTAAGATTAATAAGTGATAAACCCTAACTATTGTTGATCTTATTTTATTTTAAATATATTGTCTATAACTCTAGCCATGAATAATTCATTGAATATATCCTAGTCTCTATTGCCTCTAAATTTAATATGCTGTCTGTATTGATTAATTTAATACGAAACGGTGAATATAGTTCGGCTTGTTTAAACCACACAACTATAATATTCAAGGATTAAATAATTCCCAGGAACGCATCCAGGTATTCAACTAATTTGTTAATTGAGGAACGATTAAGCATCCTGTATAATGCACATTTAATCACAAATCACACTACTTACTCTAGAAGCCATATCTACGTATTTCACTCTTCTCGAAAGGGAACGATTCACTGAATGATAATTTCTTGAAACGCCAGAAAGCTTTTATATTCTTCAAAACTCGACGATTCCTGTACTTGCCACCACTCAGTTTGATTCTTTTTTAATTTGGAGATGGGCATTGTGCAACCACGCCTCGCAAAGGTCGGAGACAAAACGAGTAGTCCTCTTGGAAACCAGCTCGTGCATAAATACATAAATAAATAAATAAAATCGAGACAATGAGCTCTAGTTTGTATTGAATATGTTGATCGAATTGTGAAATTATTTGGGCTCTCTCACCTGTCGCCTGGCGCAGACAGGTTACTCTCGTCCCACTGGTTGGATATAAAAAAAATATAAAATCGAGTGATAAAAAAAATATTTGATTGAATGTGGTGTCATGTAGATGTAGGTTTAATGTATTTTAAAATTAAAATACGAAAAACATTGAATAGGCATGCTCTTCAATTAAAAACTCTATCAGTTTAATTTTTTTCATAGTTTAAATTTTTTCATAATTTATTTCATGCACACGATAAATCAATGTTTTACGCGCTTAGTGCATGAAGTTTAGAAAAGCTTCAAATATATACATACAGACAGGTTACTCTCGTCCCACTGGTTGGATATAAAAAATATATAAAATCGAGTGACAAAAAAATATTTGATTGAATGTGGTGTCATGTAGATGTAGGTTTAATGTATTTTAAAATTAAAATACGAAAAACATTGAATGGGCATGATCTTCAATTAAAAACTCTATCAGTTTAATTTTTTTCATAGTTTAAATTTTTTCTTTATTTATTTCATGCACACGATAAATCAATGTTTTACTCGCTTAGTGCAAGAACTTTAGAAAAGCTTCAAATATATACATACAGACAGGTTACTCTCGTCCCACTGGTTGGATATAAAAAAATATAAAATCGAGTGATAAAAAAATATTTGATTGAATGTGGTGTCATGTAGATGTAGGTTTAATGTATTTTAAAATTATAATACGAAAAACATTGAATGGGCATGATCTTCAATTAAAAACTCTATCAGTTTAATTTTTTTCATAGTTTAAATTTTTTCTTTATTTATTTCATGCACACGATAAATCAATGTTTTACGCGCTTAGTGCATGAAGTTAAGAAAAGCTTCAAATATATACATAAGTAAGCAGTTTGTTATTGATAATGAGCACTTTGTGTCTCGAAATGTACATCTTACGATACAAATAAAAAGTAAAGTAAGGAATAATAGTCTATTTTAGTGTAATAATCACTTCACGTAAACTCAAAAACATACAGTTATATACATAATGTTTAATCATGTTTGATCCTTGTTAGAATAATAACGAATAATTCAATGAATAGGAACTTGTTTAATTAGGACCACGATCTAAATACTTAGAATTAAAATTAGAATTGCAAATGTTTACTAGAATCTCCTTTTATAGAAATCAATAAGTACAATTGTCATAGCTAGATAAACACTAATTCTGGATATTTAACTAAAATTCTTGGTTTCATTTACTGAACACACTGAACCAAGTGTTTTTATTAAATATCTAAAATTAGATTCAAAGTGTTTCACAGCGGGTTAGGTGAGAAATTAAATAAACAGTTTTTAAATTTATTGGCTCTGTTTTATTTTCAACGTTAATTCTTATTTATTTCTTAAATACTACACAGTTGTTTTTTTTAAAGTTCAATTCAGAGCTTTAAAGGAGTGTTTTCCACTCCCAGACTAAGCATGAAGTAAAATTTCGAGTTTAGAAAAGCCCTGTGAAAATTTGTCGGGGTCGCGCAGCGACCCGAGACAAATTTTCTGGGCTTTTCTAAACTCGAAATTTTACTTCATGCGCCACGCGTATAAAACGCTGAAATATTGTGAAATTTATGTATTATCGAACTCCACTTGAAATCTATGTTTTATACGCGTGGCGCATGAAGTAAAATTTCGAGTTTAGAAAAGCCCAGAAAATTTGTCTCGGGTCGCTGCGCGACCCTCGACAAATTTTCTCAGGGCTTTTCTAAACTCGAAATTTTACTTCATGCTTAGTCTGGGAGTGGAAAACACTTGCTTAAAGCTTTCAATTAAACTTAAAAAAAAATACAGGGAATATCCGCAATTGTTGTATCAATTCCATGGTACGTCATTATTTTTATAAAATCACATTACCTTTTCTTAATTATTTGAGCGGTAATTTTTCTGACATTCGTTGATTTTTAAAAGAGTTCAATTTGAAGCTTTAATCGAGTGTTTTCCACTCCCAGACTAAGCATGAAGTAAAATTTCGAGTTTAGAAGAGCCCCGTGAAAATTTTCTGGGCTTTTCTAAACTCGAAATATTATTTCATGCTCCACGCGTATAAAACACTAAAATGTTGTGAAATTTATGTATTATCGAACTCCACTTGAAATCTATGTTTTATACGCGTGGCGCATGAAGTAAAATTTCGAGTTTAGAAAAGCCCAGAAAATTTGTCTCGGGTCGCTGCGCGACCCTCGACAAAATTTCTCGGGGCTTTTCTAAACTCGAAATTTTACTTCATGTTTAGTCTAGGAGTGGAAAACACTTGTTTAAAGCTTTCAATTGATCTTTAAAAAAAACAGGGAATATTCGCAATCGTTGTATCAATTCCATGGTGCGTCATTATTTTTATAAAATCACATTACTTTTTCTTAATTATTTTAGCTGTAAATTTTCTGACATTCGTTGATTTTTAAGAGAGTTCAATTTGAAGCTTTAAACGAGTGTTTTCCACTCCTAGACTAAGCATGAAGTAAAATTTCGAGTTTAGAAAAGCTCCGTGAAATTTTGTCGAGGGTCGCGCAGCGACCCGAGAAAAATTTTCTGGGCTTTTCTAAACTCGAAATTTTACTTCATGCGCCACGCGTATAAAACACAGATTTCAAGTGAAGTTTGATAATAAATAAATTTCACAATATTTTAGTGTTTAATACGCGTGGCGCATGAAGTAAAATTTAGAGTTTAGAAAAGCCCAGAAAATTTTTCTCGGGTCGCTGCGCGACCTTCGACAAATTTTCACGGGGCTTTTCTAAACTCGAAATTTTACTTCATGCTTAGTCTGGGAGTGGATCACACTGGTTTAAATCTTCAAATTGAACTCCTTAAAAAAACAACGAATGTCGGAAAATTATATATTAATTACTTTCGGACAGTAATTAGATTTTCTCTGAGGGTTGAAATCTTATAACAAATTCCTGACTAGTGGTATTTATTCAAATGAACAAACCAACAAGCGACGTTTAGGGATTAGCATCTCGTAACATTTAAGGCGATAAGTGCTCTCCCAATTGTGTCAAGAAGTGAATTCATTATGTAGACAACAATGACGCGCATTTCTATGGGATTCAGAGGTGGTTTCTAGTTTTCGCAACGCTCACGCCCGACAACAATAGAAATTCGTATTAATATTAATAAATGTGCATACAAAATTATAGATATACACAATCGGAGGGAGGGTGGACGTGTCCGCAAAATTCAGCTTGTAATTTAGTACATCAACATTTAGATAGAGTAGAATTAAATATCTCAGTTTGGTTTTCTTCTTCTTCAGAAATCTACACATCAATTAATACTAACCAGGCGATTAAAACTGGAACCAGTTTCATTCATGCTTGATTGATAAGTTGTGAAGCAAAATTTAACGTGTTATATAGAAAATCTCCAGTTTTATTTAAAATAGATAGAATTTTGAAAAAAACCATCAAACATATATTAAAATTACAATACAAGATCAACAACTCGATGTTTAAAGTATAAAATCAACAATTTCTGTTTAATTAATTTTTCACTTTACCCGTGAATCTAATTCTGGATATTTGATTTAAACACTTGGTTTGTTTCACTCATATATATTTTCTCCAACTAATATATAGGTATTTGATTGAAATTCACTTGGTTTGTTTTACTAATAAATTATTTTATTTTCAACTAGTTTCGGCTTAATGCCATTTTCAAGAATGGTGTACAAAAGAGCAAAATTGAATATATATACTAGATGTCGGCATTTCAGGTAATAAGCGCTCTAATTATCCGGGAATTCAAAAGGTCCTTGTTGTCATTGACCACGTTTTTCCCGCCTTTATGGCTTTACTTATTTCTAAACCCTACCGATAATTCAAAACTAATCCCTTATTACCCGAATGCAACATTTTACAGTCGTTTGAGCTGAAAAAGTGATTAGCCGCGATGCAATGTTTTGCGAACCCCGTGGTCTGTTTATTATTTAGAATATCTTTCCTATGTTCTTTTAATCGCGTTTCAAAAGACCTGCCCGTTTGTCCTATATATATTGCATCGCAGTCATCACATTTCAGCTCATATACTCCGCTTTTTTTTAATATGACTATTGTCTGTTTTAATTTTATTATTCACTAATATTTTCCCTAAGTTAACAGAATTAGTCAAAATTATGTTATTGTCCTTTCCCTTAACTGTTTGTTTAATTTTCTGTGAGAGGTTATTGACGTGTTTGGAATATTTAATATAAATTCAATATTTAATATAAATTCAAAACACTGCCAATCTAGAATCACATAAAAAGGAATTAAAATGTTTAATAGACATTTGCATTAATCAAGGCTACTTTGAGTTCAATGGGGATATATTATTCAATCAGATGAACTACTAATGGGATCACCGTTGTCCCCTTTAATGTCAGAAATCTTTATGGATGATTTCGAAAGTAATTTACTAAAACAACCAGAAAGCAAACATATTCAGTTCTGGAAGAGATATGTAGATGATATTTTCTACATATTACCTGAAATGCCGACATCTAGTATATATATTCAATTTTGCTCTTTTGTACACCATTCTTGAAAATGGCATTAAGCCGAAACTAGTTGAAAATAAAATAATTTATTAGTAAAACAAACCAAGTGAATTTCAATCAAATACCTATATATTAATAGAAATGTTTTACCAAGTAATCAATGAGAAACAAGTTAACGATATATTTCTCCAACTAGTTTTGACCATTAGTCATCGTACATTTCTTCTTAAAGATTATCAATGGTCGAAACTAGTTGGAGAAAAGAAAATATAAATTAGTGAAACAAAACAAGTGTTTTAATTAAATATCTAGAATCAGCAATTTTTGATGAAATTATTAATATACTAATGATTATTGTTAGGTTCACAATTACCTTTATAAATTTACTATTATAAAATGACATGGTTTTTAATTAAATTAATTATTTGAAATAAATATAGTATAAATTACGCTCAATTGCTCCACTGCATAAATTAATTTCTTTTATTTAGACTGCACAATTTATCAATCAAGCATGAATGAAACTGGTTCCAGTTTTAATCGCCTTGTTAGTATTGATTTATGTGTAGATTTCTGAAGAAGAAGAAAACTAAACTGAGTGATCCAGTTCTGAAATGTCAATGGAGCGCGCTTTTATTACGCAATTCGCTAACATTATAATTTTAATCCCTAATGACCTATCAGGGATATTTTTCATGATGTGTCGCTTAATCATTAGGATTCGGGAATGCAGCAGTCACGTTTGGATTCATATAAAAATGCGCTTCCTGTGTTGAATAAGTTATTAACTACCGAGATGTTGTTTAAGAGTGTTGTCGTGGCAATTGTTTTGAGTGTGGTAGCTGGTGGAGATGTTGATCCGCTGGGGTTTGATAGTTTTGGATTTTCCAGAAATTTCCCGCCAATTTCGTTAAGAAGGTTTGAATTAGAACCGCGAGTTGATGTGGTTCATGATTTTGGCGGATTTGGGAGAAGGATTCACGCACAGCCTCAGTTACGAGCGTATGGACCACCATATTTTCATCCACAACCAATTGGAACAATTCAAGCAGCACCTTTAGTAAGATCCAGTATATCAACAGCGCCTTTTGGAGCTGCACCTTTAGTAAGATCCAGTATATCAACAGCGCCTTTTGGAGCTGCACCGTTTGTTAGATCTACCCAATTTGGAGCTGAGACTTTAGCTAGATCTGCTCCAGTTGGATTTCCTCCCGCATTTAGAGCAGGCACAGTTCCTATATTCAGAAATTCTCCAGTTGGTGTAAATCCTGTACTCAGAAGTTCTCCAGTTGGTGTAAATCCTGTACTCAGAAGTTCTCCAGTTGGTGTAAATCCTGTACTCAGAAGTTCTCCAGTTGCTATAAACCCTATAGTCAGAAGCGGTTCAGATGGGATTAACCCTGTACTCAGAAGTACTCCAGTTAGTATTAATCCTGTTCTCAGAAGTACTCCAGTTGGTGTAAATCCTCTACTTAGTACTCCAGTTGCTCAAAATTCTCTACTTAGAAGTTCTCCAGTTGGTGTAAATCCTCTATTTAGAAATTCCCCAGTTGGTGCAGTTCCTGTATTGAGAAGTTCTCCAGCTGATGCTGTCCCTGTAGTTAGAGCTTCTCCTGCTCCTCGTTTGGCTGTAAGATCAGCTCCAGGAGTTGCCACATACACAGGAGAAACGTACGATCCTCATCCGCAGTATTCTTTTGGATATGGTGTCCATGATAGCAGCACCGGTGACAGTAAGAGCCATGTAGAAACCAGAGATGGTGATGTTGTTCGTGGAAGCTACTCTTTGATAGATCCTGATGGCACCAGGCGTACCGTAGATTACACTGCTGATCCTGTGAATGGATTCAATGCTGTTGTTAGAAAAGAACCTGTTTAAAAATCTGTAGTTTATAAGACAATAAATATTGTTAAAAATCTCCTAATTTTTTTTCAATAAAAGGCATTTTTCTTTTAGGTGTGGATTTCACGACAAACCGGGTGTTCGATAAAAAAGAACGCCCAACGCCATGATTCTGTTATTTATTGGTCGATTTTAAAAATGCATTCACTTGCAGTTTCAATACCATAAATTGAACATAAATAAAACACTGTTTATCACTTTGTTTGTATAACAATTGGTTTATTTGGTGACTATAGTTTCGATACTACACGTATCATTATACAAACAAAGTGATAAACAGTGTTTTATTTATTGTTTGGTGTTGTAGGCGTTCACTTTGTGGTACATCTTGAATACACTTGTAAATAAAACACTTTTTACTTCCAGTCCAGATCCAGTGGTTAAACAAAGTAAAAAGTGTTTTATTTACAAGTGTTTTATTTATGTTCAACAATGTATAACGAAGTAGAAGCCTCTATAGTCAGTGAACCATAAATTGACACTTATTATATATTTTTTCAAAATTAACTTCATTGCCAAATAAAAGTCAAGTTTAAATTTTTATATAGCTGCATATACTTTTCTTATTTTATTATATTGGACATTGTTTTTCTGAATCCAATAATGCTCGATATGTTGATTTTAATTTAATATTTATGCTAGAAAAAAATTATAATAAATCCTGTTCACATGATTTTTTTTTGCAATACATGTAGTGTGATTTGAAACAAAATTGGACTTTTAACACTTATAAAAATTTATAAATAGAATTAGTATGTTATTCGCTTTAAAGATTCAACACAATTTGTCAACCAAATGAACAAAATAAAGGCTAGTATTTTTTAAACTTTACAATATTTCAGTGTTTTATACGCGTGGCGCATGAAGTAAAATTTCGAGTTTAGAAAAGCCCCGTGAAAATTTGTCTCGGGTCGCTGCGCGACCCTCGACAAATTTTCTACGCGGGGCTTTTCTAAACTCGAAATTTTAATTCATGCTTAGGCTGGGAGTGGACCATCAAGATTTTCAACACGTCGAAATTTTCGATATTTCTAGATTTTTGTCGATTTATTTACAGTTTGTTAATATACTAAACGCAACTTTAATATATAATAAATACAGTTTTTATTAGGAATAGAATATTAACGTATTAAGAGCCGAGCAAATTATAAAGTTAACTCTAAAATTTGATTTTAGGTAAAATTTTGTAAATTTTTTTTATGATTTCAATGAATGATTTATTATATTACATACGTCGATTTTTTAAAGAGTTAAATTCACAGTTCGAAGGAGTATTAACAAAATTTGTCAACCAACCAAATAAAATAAAGGCTAGTATTTTTTTTAAATTTACAGTATTTCAGTGTTTTATACGCGTGGCGCATGAAGTAAAATTTCGAGTTTAGAAAAGCCCCGTGAAAATTTGTCTCGGGTCGCTGCGCGACCCTCGACAAATTTTCTACGCGGGGCTTTTCTAAACTCGAAATTTTACTTCATGCTTAGTCTGGGAGTGAACCATCAAGATTTTCAACACGTCGAAATTTTCGATATTTCTAGATTTTTGTCGATTTATTTACAGTTTGTTAATATACTAAACGCAACTTTAATATATAATAAATACAGTTTTTATTAGGAATAGAATATTAACGTATTAAGAGCCGAGCAAATTATAAAGTTAACTCTAAAATTTGATTTTAGGTAAAATTTTGTAAATTTTTTTTATGATTTCAATGAATGATTTATTATATTACATACGTCGATTTTTTAAAGAGTTAAATTCACAGTTCGAAGGAGTATTAACAAAATTTGTCAACCAACCAAATAAAATAAAGGCTAGTATTTTTTTTAAATTTACAGTATTTTAGTGTTTTATACGCGTGGCGCATGAAGTAAAATTTCGAGTTTAGAAAAGCCCCGTGAAAATTTGTCTCGGGTCGCTGCGCGACCCTCGGCAAATTTTCTACGCGGGGCTTTTCTAAACTCGAAATTTTACTTCATGCTTAGTCTGGGAGTGGACCATCAAAATTTTCAACACGTCGAAATTTTCGATATTTCTAGATTTTTGTCGATTTATTTACAGTTTGTTAATATACTAAATGCAACTTTAATATTTAATAAATACAGTTTTTATTAGGAATAGAATATTAACGTATTAAGATTGCTCGGCTCATATTATAAAGTTAACTCTAAAATTTGATTTTAGGTAAAATTTTGTAAATTTTTTTTATGATTTCAATGAATGATTTATTATATTACATACGTCGATTTTTTAAAGAGTTAAATTTACAATTCGAACAAGTATTTCCACTCCCAGACTAAGCATGAAGTAAAATTTCGAGTTTAGAAAAGCCTGAAAATTTGGTTTGGTCGCGTAGCGCGTAGCGCTACGCGACCAAACCAAATTTTCAGGCTTTTCTAAACTCGAAATTTTACTTCATGCGCCACGCGTATAAAACACTTAAATGTTGTGAAGTTATAAATATACTTAAAAAATGAGTTATAATCGAAATATTAAAATAACAAAATATTTAAATTTTTTCTGTACTTTCATTCTACATTGAGTTGTAACGTAGGTACTTATTTGTTGCTTCGTTATTAATAATTGCATAACTTCACAATAAATGACATTTGTTACATTTTTACAGGGCACACTAATTATTATTTTTAAAAAATATAATTTTAAATAAAAGATTACTAAAAATCGACTAAAACATTAAATAAAAACAAAAAATTGGGCGTTATTGGATTCAGAAAATTTGTTGCTTCGTTATTAATAATTGCAAAATTCCACAATAAATGACATTTGTCACATTTTTACAGGGCACACTAACTATAATTTTTAAAAAATATAGTTTTAAATAAATGATTAAAGAAATCGACTAAAACATTAAATAAAAACTAAAAATTGGGCGTTATTGGATTCAGAAAAATAATGTCTAATGTAATAAAATTAAAAAATGATAGGCAGCCATTTAAAAATCTTAGATTATGAATTAAGTTATTATTTACAAAAATCAATATTCATGTAATTTTTTAGTATGTAAATAGCCATTGGACAGGTTCATCAAAATGTTCAAAATTCAACATGTTTGGATTTGTTTGTGATGTATGTTGGTATTTAATGAACGGTACTCAAGTCGGTCTATTTCGTACGATAGCAAAAATCCTAAACACGTTCACAATTAACAATCCGGTCATTAGAGAATTTATTTATTTATTTACGTTTCGACTTTTACAATGATACAAAAATTAAACATATCGATAACAAAAATACAAAAATGGGCGCTTATGCTGGCTTAGATACTACAAGATTATTCAAATAAACTAAAAGTTAAATTATACTTGTATGAGTAACAAAATACCTACGAACTATAAACTATAAAGACTCATGTTATTTATTAATAATTGCCCAACAGTTAGCAATAAACTTCCAACTGTTGTCTCTGCTGAGCGGGCTTATTGACTTTGGTTTTTAGTTCAATAAAATCGGTCAATAAATATAAGTTATGGCTTTGGACGTTATTTATTGACCACCCGGTATACTGCATTTGTTCAAGCAAATATTTCCTTAATTTACCACTAACTTGCACAGTCTACGTCACTGTTCAAATCTAGTCTGCGCCGTATTTGCCTCTCCGATATTGATAAATAATTTTTGTTTCTTTGTTGTATGCAATTTTTAATTCTGTATTTATGTATTGTATTTACTTTCTACACTATCTAATTTTTATATTATTGTTAGTTGAACTCGATCAGTGCCTTGTTATTTACATTAAGTGTTTGTATTTCTACAGGTTGTTATAGTTTTATGTAAAAAGGATATTCCGTTAATAAATGAAATAAATAAATAAATAAACATAACTAATAGCCAATTGTTCAATACTAGATTAAACCAGGTTTAGAATATGCTCAGATAAGTATGTTAGACTGTAATGCAATTTTAAATGGGCCAAACGTAATCAATGATTTAACATCTGGCTCAGTCATAAAAAGCACGTGACTCAAAAACACTACTTGGGTGTATAATGAATTAGAATTTTTAAATTTATCCAACAATGTTATCAGCGTATTTTTACCAACTCTCGAGATTTATGAGAGGTGAAATTGAGAAGAAGAAAAAAACATATTTTCCTTACATTCCTTACAAATTACACATTCTAAGAAAATCTCCAAAGAATTGTTTTTCATGCATACGTGATTATCCAAGGGTAAAAAAAAGGAAAATATTGAAATCGTTCCGTCGAATAAACCCGCATTTAATCAAACGCTCGTCGGGAAACATACATTTTTGATGGTCGGCGTCTCATCTGTAGGCGCGCTCGGAATTTTGATGGCCTGCGGGTCGTAACCATTCGAAAGACGTTACACGTCAAATATACGAGGTTCGGATGTAATTTAATTACGCGACGGCACATAATTTTTTCATTCGCCGTCGCGTTATTGCGCTTTATGGTGTGCCTCTTCCACTTTTCGGCGCCGCATAAAGACCCAATCCCCAAATCGAATAAACTTTTCCTCTTTCGCTGTTTTGATTAGATGGAGATAATTTCGACGATTCGGGGTTTTTTTTATCGGTGTCCTCATGTCGAACGATTTAACTATTTATGTTGTTTATTTGAAGATCTAATAATTTCATTAAATGGACATAACTTTTAATGATGACTTGAAGGAAAGGATTATTCATCTTGTTCATTTCAAGACCTAAATAATTATAATAACTTAACATAATGTTCACCGGGATTTATCTATTGTCCAAAGGATTGTTCTATTATGAGCACTAGTCATACCAGAAATTTTTCTTTAAAGTATGCATATCCAGATAGTATGCTTACATTTGCAGGAATTCATTGTTTTTATAAAAACGTTCAATTTAATTGATTTTATAAAATATAAAAACGAATTAAAATTAATATCGACTTTCTGCAAAAATTTAGTTTTGCTAAGACTTCTCCAAATAGTCTCAACGAGAGTACATTTTTGCAGAAAGTCGATATTAAGACGATATAAATTGTAATAAGTTTTTATATTTTGTAAATATTCTGCAAACTATTGACAAATTCATGTTTTTATAATTAATTTTAATTCGTTTATATATTTTGTTATTTTGTTTTATAATTTGTTATTTGACTTACACGCTCCACTTATAAGCTACTCTAACAAAAAACCGTGGGTGACCAACGAGTTAAAAATGTATTTCTAACTTCACAATATTTCAGCGTTTTATACGAGTGGCGCATGAAGTAAAATTTCGAGTTTAGAAAATCCCCGTGAAAATTTGTCGAGGGTCGCGCCAGCGACCCTCGACAAATTTTCAACGCGGACCTTTTCTAAACTCGAAATTTTACTTCATGCTTAGTCTGGGAGTGGAAACACTCGTTCTAAACTTCATATTGCCCGTTTTTATATAAAATCGACAATGCCTAAAAATGTACATCGTATATATTATGTATATTTAAAAAAAATCACAGTATGTCATACCCAGTGGCGGCGCGTGGTTTAATTCTTTGGGGGTGCACAATATTGCAAAGACAGTAAGCGCAACAGGCAACATTTTTGGGGTGGTCGTTATTAACAAATTGGGTTTTGGACGACCGACACTTTTGATATTCATTTTTTCCTCTAAAGATAGCGAAGAAAATTTGATTGTCTTTAAATATTGCACGGTAATAATGGAGTTCGAACACTCCGCCATTCTGGAAATTCGTGAAATCAACCTAAAACCGATACGCCGATATGCACTAGTTATATGTGCACACGAGCCAGCTTAAAGCATTGAACGTCGCTGGGTTGTCGCGGGGAAGAAAGAGTGCGGGGGGCAGAGGTTCCACTAATTAGATTTAAAATTCACATGTGCAGTGCACGAGCGGATCAGGCGAGATGACGCGGCCGCGGTGTTCGGTTGCCGTCGGGTTGGTGGCACTCGACGTTCTCTGCTGTGCGCTTGGATATTAGGACGACGCATCGGATAGCGTCTAGCGGAAAAAATAATGTTTGGGATTTATTTTACAAGTAGAATGGATTGATAAAATTATTTAAAGAATGAGGAAATTTAAATATGTTTGCAGGCATTAATTTGGGAGTGCACGTGCACATGTGCACTTACTGAGGAACTGCCACTGGGACTCATACCCCACTGAGCAAACACATGTAAGTAATTTTTCATCAACATTAAAATAACGTTTAATGTTTATAAAACGTTATTTGTTAGTTTTTTTTTTCAGTAGGACAATAAGTCATTCATAGAAATCATAAAAATAAGTGCACAATTTTTAGCTAAAACCAACTATTAGAGTTAACTCTATAATTGCTCGGCCAATAATGGGTTAATAAAACACTTAATTTGTTTAGGCTTCAAAGTTATATTTATTGTACTACAACAATTGTTTCACCACACTGTGGCTTCATCAGGTAGAATCTACCTGATGAAGCCACAGTGTGGTGAATAATATAATTGAAACCTAAACAAATTAAGTGTTTTATAAAGTGTTATTTTGGATGCTTAGGATAAAGGAAAAGTAACAGTTTTGATCGCTATCGACATCTCCAAAGCTTTCGATCTGATAGACCACAACCTTTTGCTCGCTATGCTACACTATCTTAGGTTAGGTTTAGGTACAGAGACTTGCTGGTATCTATTTGACAAAAAAGATTTAATCAGTGATGTCGATTAAATCTTTATTGTCAAATAGATACCAGCAAGTCTCTAACAACGAGAAGGTTTCAGAAAAGGTCAAAATAAGAAAAGGTGTGCCGCAAGGTGCTATCTTAAGCCCACTGCTATATATAGCTTATGCTTCACAAATATGTAATGTACTAACAACTTGCAAATTTCATTCCTACGCTGACGACACACAAATCTACTGTTCCTTCAACGCCTTAGAGATAACTTCTTTCAAATGATTAATTAACAAATACAGGGTGAGTTACTAAGAGAAAATCGGTTTACAGTGGGCGTATCGTTGAAAATAGCAAAAAAAGTTTCAAATAAAAGTTGTTCAGAATCAAGTTTTTCATAACCTACAATTATTGCTAAATATGGCGGCCTTGCGGTTATACCGGAAGTAAACACCAACTTCCTTATTTTAAATAGAACACCCTATATATTTTTACATTTTTGGATTGCTCGTTAAAAATAAATATGAGCTAATTTACACAACATTGTGTCTCAGTTGAACTGTTTTCGAGTTATTTCATTTTTTTTAAAATAAATTTGACGATTTCAGAGCTCGATGCCATTAACAATATCTTCAAAACGAAATAAGTCAGAGTTATGCGGCTTACGGTTTTGGATTCGGGAAGAATTGTAGTATTTGTTTAGGTTTTTGCCATTACTCAGATTTTCTAAATTGAGCCGAGTCAGTCGACGGTATTCTTCAGTACTTCAAACATGCATAACTTCATTTTTTTAAATAGAACCATATATCTTGTAACACTTTATCTGATGCGAAATTAAATTTCCTTTTTATTGATTGCCAACAGTTTTTGAGAAATTTGCGATTTTGTAAAAATTTTAATACATTTCGTATTATCGCGTTAGCCCTGGATACTGATGACGTTTGGTGATTTTGTTTTGACTCGCATGTCGGACAAATGTCAGTTTATTTTAGATTATTTTGGCCAGATCTTGCAATAAAAAAACCGAACATTCTTTCTCAAGAAGAACTGATTGGTATGGTCTACACCTTGGGCAGTGCTGATGGAAATTCATTACTTGCTTCAAGAATGTATGCCCAACGTTTTGCCGATCGGAGACATCCAAATTCAGCGGCTTTCGTTACATTTATATTTAATGACTAACTTTTATGTAATAAAATTTGAAATTTCAGGGAGCTATTCACAGCACAGATGCAATTTGTCATCGGTGAGAAGTCGCACTAAAATGACGTCATTTCGGGAAGAATTTACCAAATCGTATGAAGTAAAATGACGCCATTTCAGTGCAACTTGTTACCGATGACAAATTGGTGCTGTGAATAGCCCCCCAGAAGTTTCCCAGTATAATATAAATAATAAAAACTAAACTACTCAAGTCATTAAACCAAATCTTACATTTTAAGTACAAATGGTGTATTCAGACGTTAAAAAATAGAATATTTGTTTTTTTTGTTCGTGAAAGATCCATCTAATGTGTATTCCAAGAACGGTCGAGTATACGCTAAGAAGGATCGACAGAATCGAAGATTTTAGAGTGAGGGTAGGGATCGTTTACGTCACAAATGCACGCTGAATTTAAATGTGGTTACTTCAATGTAAACTTTAGGTAAACATGCATAAGCTGTACATTTTCTGACATTCGTTGAATTTTAAAAGAGTTCAATTTGAAGCTTTAAACGAGTGTTGTCCACTCCCAGACTAAGCATGAAGTAAAATTTCGAGTTTAGAAAAGCCCCGTGAAAATTTGTCGAGGGTCGCGCAGCGACCCGAGACAAATTTTCTAGGCTTTTCTAAACTCGAAATTTTACTTCATGCGCTACGCGTATAAAACACAGATTTTAAGCGAAGTTCGAATATACATAAATTTCACAATATTTGAGTGATTTATACGCGTGGCGCATGAAGTAAAATTTCGAGTTTAGAAAAGCCCAGAAAATTTGTCTCGGGTCGCTGCGCGACCCTCGACAAATTTTCACGGGGCTTTTCTAAACTCGAAATTTTACTTCATGCTTAGTCTGGGAGTGGAAATCACTTGTTTAAAGCTTTAAAATAAACTTAAAAAAACAGGGAATATCCCAATGACTAACTAAATGTCAAAACAAAATCACCAAACATCATCAGTATCTAAGGCTAACGCGATAATACGAAATGTATTAAAATTTTTATAAAATCGCATTTCTCAAAAACTGTTGGAAGGATATGGCAACAACCCGTTATCAATAAAAAGGAAATTTAATAGCCTAGCTATCTACATAAAAAATGCTTCACATTAATGCAGTGGTTATTTCATATATTAATACTGTGTATATTCCATAGTATTTACATACGAAATAAGCACTGCATTAATGTTCCCAAATTTTCTTCAAGATATCGTTTAAATTCAACATATCGCGAATTACAAGGACATTTCCGAAACACTATGAAAATATGCGACTGAGCCACTCCGAAAAACATATCGTCAAGTATGCAATGCATAACACAAGTTATTGTATTTTTTAAAAATTGTTTTAATTAATAAATTTATTATATTGTTTTTTATTATGGTTAAACCATACACACATAGTATTATATTATATGTTATATAGTCTTATTCTATACAGGAACTTGAAAGTGGAAGATCAGAGAAACTCTTTGGTTTCACCTGAACAAATTCCTATTGACCTAATTACATCATTATTGCATCATTATTGTTATTATTATCTATGTAGATTTTATTATTATTATTATTATTATTATTATTATTATTATGTTGTACAAGGGGTCAATAATTTATTATTATTATTATTACATATCTGTATGTCTGTGCAAGTTCTAACCATCTTCTTATATTAGGTTTTCCAATAGGGATGATATGATTTTGAAGTGACGTTTCGGCCATATGTAATATGTCATGATCTGTCATTTATTTTTCATTGTATTCAGTAGTGTTTACAATTTTATCATGGAGAGATATACGCAAGAACACCGTTTACAAATTATTTAGTTTTATTATCAAAATAATCGTTTTCCAATGCAACTTTTCGTGCGCGTTTGCCATTTTATGGTCGTAATAATCGTCCAAGTGTGCTCGCTATTCGTCGAATTGTTGAAAATTGTGTGTGTACATTTTCTTTACATAATGTTAAAGTGCCAATAAGACAAAGAACCGCTCGAAGTAATGCAAATATTGCTGCCGTTCAGGCGAGTGTTGCTGAAGACCGCAATTTGTCGATTCCAAGACGTTCTCAACAATTGGGACTGTCTCAAACCACAACCTGGCGGATTTTGACAAAGGATTTGTGTTTGCATCCGTATAAAATTGTTCTCACTCACCATTGGACCACCGTAAACGTCGTGAATTTGCTGATTTTGCCTTGGAACAACTTGAAAACGATAACGATTTTTTTAAGAATATCATCTTCTCCGATAAGGCTCACTTTCATCTGAGTGGTGCGGTAAATAAACAAAATTGTCGATTCTGGTGCGAAGAAAATCCACAAATTATTCAAGAAAAACCATTGCATTCACCTAAATTGACAGTTTGGTGTGGTTTTTGGTCTGGTGGAATCATCGGTCCGTACTTCTTTCGAAATGAAGATGGTAACATCGTTACTGTCAATGGAGAGCGGTATAGATCGATGATAACCAACTTTTTATGGCCGAAATTGGAAGAAGTTGATCTTGATAACATTTGGTTCCAACAAGACAGGGCTACGTGCCACACAACAAATGCATCAATTGAATTATTGCGAGAAAAGTTTGGAGATTCGATTTTTTCAAGAAATTGTGATATTGAATGGCCTCCAAGAAGTTGTGATTTAACACCATTAGACTATTTGGATTGATTGAGTTACTTGAAGATAATTATACTTTGATTAAAAAACACTTAGAACCTTTCTTCAATACTTTATTTTGTAACCAAATGTACATTTCGGACACGAAGTGTCCATTATCAATAGTTTGATACTAACTACTAGACTATTTATTGTGGGGTTATTTGAAGTCATTGGTCTCTCGAAATAAACCAGACTCTCTTCAAGCTTTACAAGTTAATATTGAACGTGCCATTCATGACATACGACTTGATTTACTGGAAAAAGTGCTCGAAAATTGGGTTCATCGAATTCGTTCCCGCAGAAGAAGTAGTGGAGGCCATTTGAATGACGTTTTATTTAAAACTTAATTGTATCGATTGTACTTCACATTAAATGAAAAACATTTGAATTTCCTTAACAATTAGTGTGTTTTTTTTTAAAGAAATCATATCACTTATTGGAAAACCCTTTAGTTGCATATATGCCTGAAATAAATTCCCATTTTATAGTCCCTAATTTATCGTATAAAATCGTTAAAATTTCACTCAATTTTCCTTTATTTCCATATTATGTCATGCTACAATGCCACCGAGAAACCGTGTCTAGGTCACTCACTCCACCCGGTCTTTTAAACCTCCAGTCTCTCTCTCTCTCTCTCTCTCTCTCTCTCTCTTCAAGCACACCATTCTTATGTATTCCACCGCTTATGCTCGATATTTAGTCACTCGCGCTCACGTCGATGTGAAAGTAACGATTCGATCTATATGCACGAAAGAAATTCACTCTCGATCTATTTCGATTTCGACGTCGCGAATTGCGCAACCAGTTTTTTTTTTTTGGGAGCGAGCGCATAAATCAGCGCTATACTGTTGCAGAATGTAATTTTGCAGCTAATTCTGGTGATTTCGATACGTTTTTTTTACGTACATAGAAGGTGCGGTGTCGATATTTCATCATTCGTTGACGTTTATTGTTCTGATGATGGTTTATGAGGCTGGTCTATTTGGATCATTTGTAGCTTTGTCTATCATTAGTTTCGCAGTATTGTTATTTAACATACATACAATCATTATTTTTTACAATAAATTCACATGATAGTAATAGTAATAGTATTTTGAATATACAGACAGTTTTTCACATAATTAATCAATCGTATTTTCAATAAAAAAAGAAACCTCTAGAGTGCCATGATTTTATCTTTTTTAAAATGTAAGTTGGCTACACGCTTTAGGAATTGACATATAAAACGTCAAACATAATAATTATAATGTATAATTTCATAGTTGCCAACCTACAATATTTTCCATGGCACTCTAGAGATTTTATTTTATTGAACATACTATATTTTGAATATACAGAGAGTTTTTCACATGATTAATAGTATTTTTAATATACATAGAGTTTTTCACATAATTAATAGTATTTTGAACATACAGAGAGTTTTTCTTTTAAGTATACATTCTCAATATATTGTACACGCTGTAGATCTTCAGATATTCGTTGTTTTTACAAATATTTCAATTGAACTTTCAAACGAGTGTTTTTCACTCCCAGATTAAGCATGAAGTAAAATTTCGAGTTTAGAAAAGCCTGAAAATTTGGTTTGGTCGCGTAGCGCGAAGCGCGGAGCGACCAAACCAAATTTTCAGGCTTTTCTAAACTCGAAATTTTACTTCATGCGCCACGCGTACTAAACACTGATGTGATGTGATGTTCAGAACACAGTTTTTAGTATACTGCTTTAGTAGAATATTTTAAACTTCACCTAAAAGCAGCGTTTTATACGCGTGGCGCATGAAGTAAAATTTCGAGTTTAGAAAAGCCTGAAAATTTGGTTTGGTCTCGTAGCGCTACGCGCTACTCGACCAAACCAAATTTTCAGGCTTTTCTAAACTCGAAATTTTACTTCATGCTTAGTCTGGGAGTGGATGACACTCGTTTAAGACCACTCCCAGATTAAGCATGAAGTAAAATTTCGAGTTTAGAAAAGCCTAAAAATTTGCGTAGCGCGAAGCGCGGAGCGACCAAACCAAATTTTCAGGCTTTTCTAAACTCGAAATTTTACTTCATGCGCCACGCGTACTAAACACTGATGCGATATGATGTTCAGAACACACGGTTTTTAGCATACTGTTTAAGTAGAATATTTTAAACTTTACCTAAAATCTGTGTTTTATACGCGTGGCGCATGAAGTAAAATTTCGAGTTTAGAAATGCCTGAAAATTTGGTTTGGTCTCGTAGCGCTACGCGCTACTCGACCAAACCAAATTTTCAGGCTTTTCTAAACTCGAAATTTTACTTCATGCTTAGTCTGGGAGTGGATGACACTCGTTTAAGACTTCATATTAAACTATTTTAAAAAAACAAACGATTATCAGAAAAGTTACAGCTCATGCATACATGTTTCTATATTGATAAGAAAAATTCCCAGTATATGTATGAGTATTAATTTAAATAAAAATTACTTGGTTCGTTTCATAAAATATTTGATTTATTCCGGCTAGTTTCGGCTTCTAGTCATTATCAAGAAATGTATAGAAATTATTTTGATTGCTCAATATATGGATGTAGCATGGGCGTTGCCAAAGGGGAATAGGGGAATCATTTGAAAAATTCCCTGGATGTTAAGTAATTATTTTCAATCAGTAATTATTTACTTAGTTACGTGAAGTGTTTTCTATTAACTGTTTGGTGTTGTAGGCGTTCACTTTGTGGTACATCTTAAATAAACTTGTAAATAAAACACTTTTTACTTTGTTTAACCACTGAATCTTACATTTAATTGTGTGACTAGTTTCGACTATCTAGTAGAGAATGACTACTAGATAGTCGAAACTAGTCACTCAATTAAATGTAAGATTCAGTGGTTAAACAAAGTAAAAAGTGTTTTATTTACAAGTGTTTTCTATTAATTATTTATAATATGAACACACTCCTACCTATAGGTATATAATTGTGGATACATTTAATAATTATACTTTTTTTTTAAATATTTTTGAAGAATATAATTACCTAATTAATTATTGTAGTAATTCCTGTCTTCACTGATTACATTTATTATACTAAATGTACATTTCGAACACCATGTGTTTAATTTTAACGGCAATTAAATTGACAAACATTTTTGTCAATTTAATTAATGTTGTGTTATATATTGTTGTTGTCATGAACAAAGTATAGTGTATAACTCGCATATAATGGCTATAAATCACTCGAACGACTTGCTTCACTCGATTTCGGCTCGTTCCGCAAGCCTTGTTCTCGTAATTAATAGCTATCATTATTTTTTAAAAAGGGACACAATACTCATGTTTAAAGATATTTAGCACTCTACCTATACATATAAAAACCGCACAATCATATGCAGATATAAAAAAGTTGGTGTTACAAACATTTTAGTCAATTTAATTACTATTGAAATTCAACACAAAATAATAATAATAATAATAATAATACCAACTTTATTGCCCAACAGTATACACCAATAGCAGGACAACAAAAAATAATCAAAAATCAATAAAAATCATAATAAAATAAAACTAAAGCTAATTAGTAATGATAAATTTGAACTACATTAGGAACAAAAAAAAAACAAAAATAATAATATCAATGACGCAACAGAATCAACCTATAACTTACAAGTTACATTTCAAGATTAAATTATGTAATATACGGGACACTACAAGGGCGCCTATACAAAAATGTCATCAAATAATTTATTCGCATTTTTACTGATTACGTGTAACGGTGACTTTTGTAATGTAATCGTTCTGGCAGTAGGAGTGTAAAAAGTAACAACATGCCGTGACGCTAACCTCGGTACCAAAAAGTTAACCCTTGATAACAGCACAGGACAATCAATTTTGTTGTGGATTAAGCAATGCATAAATGTAGCACTAGAAGCTTCCCTACGTTTAAATAGAGAGTGAAAATCATGCCGCTGTAGGAGAGATTCATAGTCTATCCCCCTCTCTGGATAAGACCCGTCACATTTAAAACTTAGGAATTTTAAGCACCTTCTCTGTATTTTTTCCACTGCAAGTGACAAGTAATTATAGTGAGGGTACCAGACTAAAGAAGCATATTCCAGACGACTACGAACAAATGCGAAATATAACATTTTAATGACGTCACAACTGTTGAAATGTTTGCTCGTACGCATAACGAAGCCCAGCATTCTTGAGCCAGATGCACATACAGATAGAATGTGCTGTTTAAAAGTGATTTCACTATCAAAAAGCACACCCAGATTCTTTATTTCTGTTAATTTCTGTAAAACTTGCCCGTTAATGTTGTAATGGTAGTTCATTCGATCCATGCGTCCGCGAGCCAACGTAACGGTGGAGCACTTGCTTACATTAAGATTCAGGTTGTTATCCTTGCACCACTTGTATATCATTTCAAGATTATTCTGCAATATAATTGAATCCCTTGAATCACTTATAGTAGAGAATATCTTTAAATCATCCGCGTATGCCAGGACGTTACAGGATAAAGAATTAAGATCATTAATGAAAATAACGAATAAAAGAGGCCCCAGGTTCGAACCTTGGGGTACCCCGGAAGTAGAAGTAAATTCAAAAGACATACCCATTGTAATGTCCATAATTACACCGACAGGAGAGATAAGATTTCATAAGATTAATGGTCCGTTGCCCAAATCCAAAGGTTGCAAGTTTATTTAGTAGTATTTTGTGATCGACACAGTCAAACGGCCGGGCGAAATCAGTATATATCACGTCTGTCTGACAACGATTTTCTAATAATTCACTAATATATTGGGTGACAATTGCTAGATTAGTAACTACAGATCGACCCTGAATAAAGTCATGTTGATGTGGAGAAATTGATGACCTAATGTGATTATAAAAAGGTTTATACAGCACGTGTTCAAAGACTTTGGAAAAATTCGACAAAATGGCTATTGGTCTATAATTTAATATGTTGGACTTGTCACCCTTTTTGTACACTGGAGTCAGACGCGCACGCTTCCACAAATGGGGAAACGTTTGCGTCCGAATGGCCAGGTTAATAATTGACAACATGGGCTTGACAAAAATGAATTTACAGTCTTTTATGAAGAAACTTGGCAATTGATCTTCACCAGAGGTTTTATTATTTTTTAATTTATTAAAAGCAGCAAGTATTTCGCATTCCTCAACGTTAGAGAGATCGAATGAGTTACTGTATGTGCATGGTTCAGAAACCGTGTCATTAGTGGGCGCGGAGTAAACATTAGAGAATGCAGTAGCAAATGAATTAACAATATCATCCGGTTTGTTGTGAGTAACATCATCATAATGCATCTCAGCAGGGATTCTCTTTCACATAGTGTTCGAAATTTACATTTAGTACAATAATGATTATAATAATAATAATCTCTGTATTTTTCACTGGACAGATATTACATATAAATGTATATAATACATAACACTATACAGGAAAAACTAGTCAATAGGCAAGAATTTTACTGAAAATCTAAATTTAAAAAAACAAAACTAATCATGTATAGACCCATAAAAGTCTACCATTGTATAAGGCTCTAAACTACAGAGATAATTGAAGAGTTCTTTTTCCTAGTGTGAACACTTCGCACATGTTTAATTATCTTTGGCAGGTGGTTAACTATTTTTAGGCATGAATAGTAAGCACCCCTCTCATAACAATTTAATCTGTGTTATGGTAGAGTAAATTGTTGACAATGTCTTGTGCTGTAAGCGTTTGGTAGTAAATTCGTGCTGAATAGATCCAAATATATATGTGCCATATACTGTCAAAATACTATTCGTTTTAAAAACACCCCTACAACTGTCGCGGTATTTCAGTTTGTGGAGAATTCTTATGGCTTTTTTTGTGCAATGAACACCTTATGCACATCGACATATAATAAAAGTAATCAGTAAAGAAAGGAAGTACTAAAATAATTAATTAAGTAATTATAATTTTCTAAAATATAATAAAAGTATGATTATTAAAGGTATCCACAATTATACACCTATAGGTAGGAGTGTGTTTAAATTATGAATTCAAGAAAAAAATGGATTCATATTCATAGACAATTAGAATCTTTAATAGAAAACTTTGCTGATAAGTGAGCAAACATTTATTCTAAATTGAATATTATCATAAAATATTAACATTCCCCGCAAAGAATTATATTAAAGTCTGCAGGTTACGTAAGTGAAACTGGATTTACATTGATCGCGCCTCGCGAGATTTATTCACGTAATTTCGCCCGTCTCGTGAATCATCTCTGATTCAGATTAAATTAATTTAAAGTGGCGAACAAAATGAATTATCGCCGATAAACACGCGAAGCAAATATCCACAAACGATTTAATAAGAAATCAGTTATTCACAAAAGCATGGTTAAAGTGTGAATTATTTGTAATGAGGAAATTTGAATTAAATTTCTACGTAAATATAGCATAATGTACTGTGAATTTAGACTTGATTTTATTAAATCTTAATGTAATAACCA
This sequence comes from Philonthus cognatus, assembly GCA_932526585.2. Taxonomy (NCBI): domain Eukaryota; kingdom Metazoa; phylum Arthropoda; class Insecta; order Coleoptera; family Staphylinidae; genus Philonthus; species Philonthus cognatus. The sequence goes on from OW052245.1 coordinate 78,295,675, forward strand.
ATCATGGAAATAAAAAGGATAACAAGTCAAGTGTTTTTATTTGTTATGCTTATTATTTTCATACTGTTTCATCAAGTGATAAATGAGAAAGTTATTTAAGAAATACATTGTTTAATAATATATTGTACAACGAGCATATTAATCACGAGAACAAGGTTTGCGGAACGAGCCGAAGGCGAGTGGAGCAAGTCGTTCGAGTGATTAATAGCCATTATATGCGAGTTAGACACTATACTTTCTTCACGATAACGTATATAATACAACAGTTATTATATATATTTATTAATCATAATAATAATAATAATAATAGCTGTATTGATGACAAATCCAAAACGAATACACTAGAAAAAATCAGAGCTGGGCAGGATTCGAATCATTCAGGATTCGATTCTTGGATTCGAATCCTTTTAGAGGATTCAAAAGAGGTATTCGAATACTCTAGTGAAAACGGATCCGTGATCCGGATTCGTTACATTTTTTTAAAAGGATTCGTATTCGAATCCAGACGTAGATGATTCGAATCCTTATAGGAAATTTGAATTAAATTTCCACGTAAATATAGCATAATGTACTATGAATTTAGACTTGATTTTATTAAATCTTAATGTAATAACCAATCGTGGAAATAAAAAGGATAACAAGTCAAGTGTTTTTATTTGTTACGCTTATTATTTTCATACTGTTTCATCAAGTGATAAATGAGAAAGTTATTTAAGAAATACATTGTTTAATAATATATTGTACAACGAGCATATTAATCACGAGAACAAGGTTTGCGGAACGAGCCGAAGGCGAGTGGAGCAAGTCGTTCGAGTGATTAATAGCCATTATATGCGAGTTAGACACTATACTTTCTTCACGATAACGTATATAATACAACAGTTATTATATATATTTATTAATCATAATAATAATAATAATAATAGCTGTATTGATGACAAATCCAAAACGAATACACTAGAAAAAATCAGAGCTGGGCAGGATTCGAATCATTCAGGATTCGATTCCTGGATTCGAATCCTTTTAAAGGATTCAAAAGAGGTATTCGAATACTCTAGTGAAAACGGATTCGTGATCCGGATTCGTTACATTTTTTTAAAAGGATTCGTATTCGAATCCAGACGTAGATGATTCGAATCCTTATAATAGGATTCGAATCCTTATAAAAGGATTCGAATCCTTATAAAAGGATTCGAATCCTCAGACACGGATTCAAATCCTCCCAAATAATTCGAATCATCGCTATTAAGGCTGGGATTCGAATTCGATTAATTCAAATAGTTAAATATTCTAACATGAATATTTAAATCACTAAATTATTCATATTTGAATATAAATATTTACATTTTCGAATAATTCAAATATTTGTAAATGCATATTTGGTTATTTAATCATATAAAATTTCCAACCTTAATAGTATATTTTTAACTTCACTTGAAATCAGTGTATTATACGCGTGGCGCATGAAGTAAAATTTCGAGTTTAGAAAAGCCCCGTGAAAATTTGTCGAGGGTCGCTGCGCGACCCTCGACAAATTTTCTACGCGGGGCTTTTCTAAACTCGAAATTTTACTTCATGCTTAGTCTGGGAGTGGATAACACTCGGTCTTAGAAGTTTCAAATTGAGTGATCACTCTAGATTACTAAGTTTATTACCATTTTACAAAGGCTACAGCTCGAAGGACCAATCATGGTCTTCGGAGACCGAAGGACTACAGGAAATCGAAGTTTTTTACAAGAAAACAACGAATATCTGAAGGTTTACAGCATGGATAGGAAAGAAAACATCCAATTTTGAAAAAATATCGAAGTTAGGTTGGTTTTCAGTGCATTTTTAACTTCACTTTAAATCAGTGTTTTATACGCGTGGCGCATGAAGTAAAATTTCGAGTTTAGAAAAGCCCCGCGAAAATTTGTCTCGGGTCGCTGCGCGACTCTCGACAAATTTTCTACGCGGGGCTTTTCTAAACTCGAAATTTTACTTCATGCTTAGTCTGGGAGTGGACAACACTCGTTTGAACTTTAAATTTAACTGCTTTTTAAAATCTACGTATGTAATATAATAAATCATTCATTGAAATCATAGAAAAAGATGCAAAATTTTACCTAAAAAGAACTTTTAGAGTTAACTTTATAATTTGCTCGGCTCTTAATGGGTGAATATTCTATTCCTAAGAAAAATTAATATTTAATATTAAAGTTGCATTTAATATAATAACAAACTGTGAATAAATCGACAATAATCTAGAAATATCGAAAATCTCGACATGTAGAAAATCTTGACGGTCCACTCCCAGACTAAGCATGAAGTAAAATTTCGAGTTAAGAAAAGCCCCGCGACCCGAGACAAATTTTTACGGGGCTTTTCTAAACTCGAAATTTTACTTCATGCGCCACGCGTATAAAACACTGACTTAAAGTGAAGTTAAAAACGCACTGAAAACCAACCCAAATTCGATATTTTTTCAAAATTGGATGTTTTCTTTCCTATCCATGCTATAAACCTTCAGATATTCGTTGTTTTCTTGTAAAGAAACTTCGATTCCCTGTAGTCCTTCGGTCTCCGATGACCATGATTGGTCCTTCGAGCTGCATCCTTTGTAAAATGGTAATAAACTTAGTAATCTAGAGTGATCACTCAATTTGAAACTTCTAAGAACGAGTGTTGTCCACTCCCAGACTAAGCATGAAGTAAAATTTCGAGTTTAGAAAAGCCCCGCGTAGAAAATTTGTCGAGGGTCGCGCAGCGACCCGAGACAAATTTTCACGGGGCTTTTCTAAACTCGAAATTTTACTTCATGCGCCACGCGTATAAAACACTGATTTAGAATGAAGTTCAATAATACATATATCATAATTAATTAAAATCATTATTTAATGAGATATTTAGTCGGTAAATGAACATTTTTCTTAATAGAAACTGATGGAATAAAATGTTACTGGTTGCAAATGATAGATTCAAATTTATTTTTAAAGGATTTGTATCCGTGATTCAAAAATGAGGATTCGAATTATATTTTTCACCTACGAATCCTTTATTCGAGTATTCGTGGTTCGAATCATATTAGGTGATTCGGATTCGTGATTCGAATCCTGTTTTTGAGGATTCATCCCAGCTCTGGTCAAAATATACAAACATATGAATAAAGTTTAATAAATAGATTAGTACAATCTTAGTTTATAATAATAATGACCACCTAGGACATTGTTTCTAATTTAAATTAGGTCTTCCAGAAAATCTTTCTAATGATAAGATGCTTTACTAGACAGTAATGTTTTAACTTTAGTTTTGAAGGCAGTGTAACTATCACATTTGACTTCCATGGGAAGTTTGTTATAAAAACCGTGGGATCAAGGCCAGTGATGTAGAATGGATATCAGCGGCGGCTCGCAGCCTAACTTCAGGGTAGGCCAGAGACACAAGGTAATATGTATCCCTTATTGAAAGTTGACATTGTTGTGCAATTCCTTGTATTTATAAAGCGCGATCCCAACCTCAAATTTTGTGTGCCTTACCGCTGTGGTCTACCCTGAAGTTAGGCTGCGAGCTGTCGCTGATGGATATAGCAATTTTCTTGCTTTAATAGCCACATTTCTTTTTAATTTTTCAGCAGTTCCTATTCTTCTTTTATTCATTCTTCTTTGGATTAATGTGAACTCCTCTGCTTCAGAATTTAATTCAGTTGCATCAGTTGGTTAGTTGGTTGCATTCTATTAGGGGTGCTGGCTATAGGTGTGATGGAATCTGATGATTTTGTTTTATTTAAATTTAAATTTAAAGAGGCAATTTTATTGTAGGCAACTTTATCTACTTTTTTAGCGCTATCTATTTTCTTTTGATCCAATTTATTGCTTGCGATATTATATTATCGTTGAGACAAATAAAAAGTGTATCTTGAACAAGTTTCTCATCTTTCACGTGGTGAAACATATTTAACTATGATTTAATAAAGAAAACACTTGGTTAAATTTCACTAATATTTTGGTTTTTTATTCCAACTAGTTTCGACTTTGAGTCATTCTCAAGGACTCCTTGAGAATAACTCAAAGTCGAAACTAGTTGGAATAAAAAACCAAAATATTAGTGAAATTTAATCAAGTGTTTTCTTTATTAAATCATAAATAAAAAGTGTTAAAAGTTTAATAAGTTCTATTTCTAGAAATTCCACGAACACACCCAACATTGACGCGAAAGAGTGTTACAAATTAGTGTTACAAATACAAGTGTGACACAAATGTAAGGCAAAAGAAGCTGATTCGACTAGCACAGCGCTGTTACTGCATAGCGGCAAATCTAACTAGGCAATTATTTATATTCGTGTTAAAAAACCGGATTAATTACGCAAATCCCGTGTTTAATGTACTTGAGTGTTAAATGCACCCCATTTATGCTGCCCACACAATCAAATAATGAACATATAAGATTATCGTGAACAAAATAATTTTAAACGTAATTGTAAATAATGTATTAATTATTTCAAACGAAAGCGGAATATGCAAGCTAAGCCGCGCGATAAACATTAATTTATCCCTTAAGTTAGGAGGCAGGGTAAATTTCCGTTTCATCCCTCCCTCCGTTCGGGTATTCTGTGAGGCAGGGCGGTAGAAAAAGCGGTTCGCCCTATCTGCAAGCCTATCTGCCTGTTCGCCATTCATTCCAATTTGAATGGACGGCCGGTTTTAATTAAAGACCGTAAATGGAAATATTGTAAAATGCGACTCAATTTCGGACGAAGAGAGCGCACTTAATTACGAGATTAAAGTCCCCAAGGAGACTTAATTAAACAACAAATTCACGAAGGCGAGTAATCTATGCGTTTGTATTATTATTATTGTTTTTTGGGATAGGCCTCGGACCAAAAATGGCACCTGCTCGCTTGCGACACTCGTATGTGTGGTAAAGGGCGCGGCTTTCGAGTTCGGAGACAGAGAAAAATGTTGCAAACTATCAAACGTGATTGATATTTCATTGATTTTTATTATTAAGGCTATGATTTATTTAAAAGCAAGAAAAACCTAAATCAATTAAATATTTAATTGATGAGGCGGATACATGATGAAACTCCATAATACTATTTGAAATAAAACAACGCAGTTGGGAGGGTTTCACTTTTATTGTATTGTCAATAAAAGTGAAACCCTCCCAACTGCGTTGTTTTATTTCAAATACTAAATCAATTAATTCAAAATTCTTACAGCAGTAATAATAATAATAATAGTATTAATATTTATTACCCAACAGGACATCCCAATTACAGAGTAATATTACAAAAGCAAAAATTATTAAAATGATAAAATAAAATAAAATAATATACAGGGTAACTTAATTAAACACAGTTATATTCCTTTCTTTACTTTTATTTTTCTTGCTAGATGTACAGGGTGGTCTAATTTCGATGTTGCTTATGGGCATCTCGGTAAATATAAGAGTTAGAAAAGAACCGATGGCGCAATCGCGATCTCTTTTTTTGAGACTAGGATAATGCCGAAAACAATGCACCATCTTGTTTTTTTCAGAAGTTATAGGGCAAAATAGGGTTTTCTTGATTTTTAACTTTAATTCGTATCTTGCCTAATTTGTGAGATAGATAAAAACTATAAATACCTTCATAAGACACTTTTCTAAGTAGAATGCAGTGGCATAGGCATTTTTTTATTTTATGCACACATTTTCGAGTTATAGCCAAATTATTGTTTATTTAAATGTAAATCATAGTTGGCTTTGACACAGTTAAAAAGAGTGTTTTTCACTGATTTCAAAAATATATACTTTTGTTAATTTATCTTGAAAATAGTGTTCCTATAGAGTTGAAACTAAATTTTAATCTGCTAATTAATATAATACGGAAGACAATAGCCATTTTTAATTATTTGCATGCTCAATTTTAATTAATTATTCCATTGAAACAGCAATAAGTTCTGTTCTTCCAACAAGATGGAACAGATTACTTTTGAATGCAAATTTAGGGAGCGATTGGTTGGGAACATTTAGACCAGTTAGGTGGCCTGCTAGATCTCCAGATCTAACACCGTTAGATTTTTTTTTTGGGATACCTGCAGGATAAAATTTACAAGCAGCCTTAATTAATTTAGAAGTATTGGAACATTTTCATGATTTTCATAGGAACTGTTCCCAACATTCAAATTTGTATCGCCATTCAAGCTGTAAGTGGTAGATGCCAAAGATGCATTAAAAATAATGGCCATCAGTTCGAATATTTAAAATAAGTTTTTTTTCAATATTTAAAAATTTTAATAAATAATAAAAATAATAAAATATATATTACTCAAAAAAGAATTATTTTTATTAAAAATATCATTAATTTATAATGTTTATCATAATTAAAACTGAACACGCAAATGATCAGAAATGGCTATTGTCTTCCATATTATATTATTTAGCTGATTAAAAACTAGTTTTTACTCTATAGTAACACTGTTTTTTAAGATAAATTTACAAAAGTATATATTTTTGAAATCAGTGAAAAACACTCTCATCAACTATGTCAAAGCCAACTATGATTTACATTAAAAAAAAAAATGATTGGGTTATGACTCGAAAATGTGTGCATAAAATAAAAAAATGCCTACGCCACTGGATTCTACTTAAAAAAGTGTCTTAAGAAGGTATTTATTGTTTTTGTCTATCTCACAAATTACGCAAGTTATTAATTAAAGTTAAAAATCAAGAAAACCCGATGTTGCCCTATAACTTCTGAAAAAAACAAGATGGTGCATTTTTTGTTTTCGGCATAGTCCTAGTCTCAAAAAAAGAGATCGCGACTGCGCCATCGGTTTTTCTCTAACTCTTATATTTACCGAGATGCCCATAAGCAACATCGAAATTAGACCACCCTGTACATTTCGGGTACTATGTTCCCATTATCAATAGCTAACTAGCAGTTATCTATTGATAATGGGTACTTAGTGCCCGAAATGTACATCTAGCAAGAAAAATAAAAGTGAAGAAAGGAATATAACTGTGTTTAATTAAGTGACTTAACTCCTTCACGTAACTCATACAACTACATTAATATACAGGGTGTTCTAGACCACCCGTATCAGGCATTTTTTAGGAAAACGGCTAGTCTTAGAGAGTTGGGATAAAAAAAATTATTACTAAAGCCATATCGAAGAATCGAAAGGTGGTATTGTTTTTTCTCAAAAAGGTTGGCCCTGAGATTTCGCTTGAAAATGTCAAAAACTCAAGATTTTCAAATGGCATGATAGGTCAAAAGGGGTATTATTCAAAAGGTCTTTGAAAAATAAGCAACTTTTCTAGAAAAAATATTTCTGTAACTAAAGTTTGTTTTGAGTTATTTTGGATTAAAGTTACCAAATATAAATATCTCATGGCTACCTTATTTTCAAAGTAGATACTTAGGGCGATTGGTATTAGGACCAGAATAGTTCAACACTGTTTAAAAGTAAATGGAAAACAGTTTGAACCAGTGCTGTGAACTCTGAGTCGGAGTTTAAGTCAAAACTGTAGGGTCAGAATTTAAGTATTTTTGTGATGAGGAAATCGGAGCCGCGGAGTCGAAATTTCGTATAATTCCGACTCCAATTTTGAATATAATTATTTAAATATAATTGTGCTACACATATTTTGTCTTTTTTTATAAAATTTGTACCCAGATAGAGTTTTTAATAACAATGGGAATTTTATTTTTTTATACTATTTTAATATAAAATAATTTTTTTTTTTACTAACAATTTTTGCGTAAATTTATTTTATTTCAAATTTTTGTTGTTTTTGTTATTTTTATTTGTAAAATAGATTTCCGTTAATAAATATACAATTACAATTACAAATATGTAATTTGCATAGAAGAGAAAATCAAAATTTCGATTTTTTTTTTCAAAAAAACTATTAGATTGCAATTATGCAGATGTAGTAACCTTTAAACATTTATTTGTGTTCCGAAAAATTGCATTATTAAGTAAATATTTAGATTGTTCACATGATTCGAAGCAGCAGTCAGAGTTGGCGTGGAATTTTAAAAAATAGAGGAGTTGGAGAGGGAGTTGGAGTCAAATATATCTTTAGCGACTTTGCGGACTTAATAATAATACTTTATTAATGCTAAACACAATTGTGGTACACAGGTCAATGGAAACTACGCTAATACAAAAATATAAACGTACAATAAATATAAATATATGTAAGAAAAAGTCGTTTAAACATTAAAAACACATTAAAATGAGGTAGTTATGTTCTGGAAAACAAAACACTTCAGATATTAGATAGCTTTTAGAATTGAGCTTAAATTGGATTCATTTAGAAAATCATCAACGCTAAATAGGCTTTCTCCAGAAAAAATCGTTTTATACAAACTTTAAATGTTTCTATTGGCAATTCTTTAATAACGTCGGAGATATTATTGAAAAATTTGGGTCCCCAATATCTAGCTCCAGTGTGAGATTTAGTTAAGCGCATCATGTCTATATGGATATTGTTTTCTTGTCTAGTTTGATGGTTATGAATAACATTTATTTGGAGATATTCACTAATATTTTTCTTTATATGAATTAAACATTGATATACATATGTATATGGATGGAAGGGTTAGAATGTTCATGTTTACGAACAGAGGTTTTGTGTCTGCTCTGTAAGCAGCATGAGCAAGGATGTGGACCGCCCGTCTCTGCAGTTTAAAGATACGCTGCCACCCCGGTGAATGACCCCATATAATCAGACAATAACTAATCCGAGATTGAAAATGCGCAAAATAAGTTGTTTAAAGAACATCTAGGAAAACTGAATGAGACAGATTACGTAAAAGGTAGATGCTGCAGCACAGCTTTTTCGCAAGTTGATTGATATTTTCAACCCAGGTCAACTCCTTATCAACCCACATTCCCAAAAATTTGACGTGCGGTGAATAAGTGTTAGTAATTTTATTTAAAGTGAACAATACATTTACACTTTTATTCGGATTTAGATGAAGAAGGTTGCCTGCAAACCACTCAAAGGCCATTGCCGAAGCACTGACATTCAAAGTAGAAACTGTAGTAAGGTCTTTATCAACACTTACCAAAGTTGTATCATCAGCATATTGGATAACGTTTACTTTGGGAATGTATACTGGCAGTTCATTGACATAGATCAGGAACAGAAGTGGCCCTAGGACTGATCCCTGTGGTACCCCAAATTTAATCATTATTGGTTCAGATGTTTTACCATTTATCCGAGTCATTTGTGTTCTGCCAGTGAGATAAGAATTTATAAGACATACACTAGATGAACTGAAGTTATAACATTCAAGTTTATTTAGGAGAATATCATGTGACACACAGTCGAATGCTTTCGACAGGTCCAAGAAAGTGGCCATTGCAAAGCCTCCGTCTTCAAATGAATCCAAAATAGTGTTTACCAGATATAAAAGTGCATCACACGTGCTGACGCCCTCACGAAAACCGAATTGATTACAATTAAGCAGTGCATGTTCCTCCATGTATTGCACCATCTGGTTGTATAGAATTTTTTCTAAAATTTTTGAGAAAGTAGGCAGACACGAAATGGGTCGGTGGTCATTCACGTTATTTCTATCCCCCTTTTTAAAAACAGGTACTACAGCAGCTACTTTCATTGCATCAGGAAAGGTGGACATCCTGATGCACTGATTAATTACTTTAGTTATTTGAGGAAGAATAGCCTCCTTGCACATTTTTACTAGATTAGTAGAGATTCCATATATGTCAACACAGTTGACAGTCAGTTAGAATGTATCTAAGAAGTCTGATTGACATTTGAAAACTCAATCTTTTAAAATAAGTTAGCCAAAAAAATGTAAATTTAATAAATTTAATCAGATATTACTCAAAATCGATGCCAGTAATTAAATTATGGTTACTATAAAAGTTGCTTATTTTTGAAAGACCTTTTTAATAACCTATCGTGCTATTTAATAATCTGGAGTTGTTGGCATTTTTAAGCCAACTTTCAGTGATGCCAACCTTTTTGTGAAAAAACAATATCATTATTAGAATATTTAACCCATTAACGGCCGAGCAATTATAAAGTTATCTCTAAAAGTTGATTTTAGATAAAATTCTGCACTTATTTTCATGATTTCCATTAATGACTTATTGTATTATATATTGTGATTTTTTCTTTTAAATAAACATAATGTACACGTTGTACATTTTTAAGCAATCGTCGAATTTATATAAAAACGTGCAATATGAAGTTTAGAATGAGTGTTTCCACTCCCAGACTAAGCATGAAGTAAAATTTCGAGTTTAGAAAAGCCCCGCGTAGAAAATTTGTCGAGGGTCGCGCAGCGACCCGAGACAAATTTTCACGGGGCTTTTCTAAACTCGAAATTTTACTTCATGCGCCACGCGTATAAATCACTGGAATATTGTGAAGTTAGAAATACACAGACAAATTTAAATGAGAAATGATCGAAATATTCAAATAACAAAATATTTTCATTTTTCTTCACACATTTTCAAGTCGGGTCAAATAATATAATATATCATATAAGTAACTTATTTAGTAATTAAATTAACAAATAATAATAATATTGCGTATATGCATCAATGGCGCTTAATAGGTTAATACGGCTTTTGTAATACATTTTTTATAGGACTATCCGTTTTCTCAAAAAAGGCTGTTACGGGTGGTCTGGGACACCCTGTATATAAACAGAGCAAAACTACAAAAATTAAGATTACGTCATATAAGTTCATGTTCTATTTAAAGAAAATAAATTAAATATTTAGAAATTATAACAATAAAATAATGACGAAAAAATTAAGACATTTTATTAAATGAAAAACCTGAAATTATTTAAATTATAACAATAAAATAATGACGAAAAAACAAAGAAATTTTATTTTATGAAAAACCCGAAATCATTTAATAAAACATCAACGGTTTTTTTCTTTTATATTTATTTTTTTTGTTTCCATGTTATTTCTCGTAAATTACATTTGTAAATTTAATCTCCGAATGGATTGGAAGTTTAATTAAAAGTTATAAAGAATCGCTTTCGGAGCGGGTCTTCCTTTGAGAGGAAGAAAAATCGCCGGTGCTGGAAAAATTCGCAACAAGCCACATAAATTACTTGTTCGAGTAAATGCCTGGGCGCGTTTCTCTTTAATTGCAACTAATTAAAGAAATTATTCCAGGCTTGTTATTCGCGAGGGTGATTAAATAAATATCGGGATTGATTGAGCACCCGTTAAGGGAGCTTGATTAATATTTGAGTGTTTGTTTTTGTTTGAGGTAAGCACTCGTAATTATTAGTTTAAGAGGATTGATTCTTAAGTAGATGAATAAATTACGAAGTGAGATATTAGCGGTTGTAAGTACTGCAAATATTAACTGATTTTTTAAATTGAGGAGAATTCAATTTGATTCTCATTAATGACTTGATGAAACATGTTTGTTCACCACAATCTTATAATATGTGCATTATTTAATTGTGTGGGCAACATAAATGGGGTGCATTGATTTGCGTGATAAATGTGGTTTTTTTAACACGAATATGAATAATTGCCTAGTTCAATTTTTTGCCGCTATGCAATAACAGTAACGATGTGCTAGTCAAATCAGCTTCTTTTGTCTTACATTGGACCATGGTGGTGATGACGCGATCGACGCCAATTTGTTAAAGTACGAAGTAACGCGTCAACATCTCCGCCGTTCTCACTAATTTAACCCGTGTAAACCACTTTTGTAAACAGAAACCATTCTCTATTCGGTTAAACAGTTGTGCTTCTATCTGTCGCGAGTGTTTTTTTAAAATACAATTTGCAACTTCTACCAAGTTGTTCCACTCCTTGATTAAAATGTAGAGTATAGAAAAGCCTTAAAATTTGTAATTGCGTCGGTAAATCTAAATTTTCAGGATAATATATCTCGATTATTTGCTTTCAATTTTTTTAATACATATTATAAAAATGATTAATATTTGTGTACAAAACCATTACATCAAACCGTACTTGTGTAATGTAATTTAATTACAAAAACAATACGTTTCGCGGGGGAATTCATAAAATCAACTCGTCATGTTTTCTATGCAAATATTCAATTAACATGGAACGTGATAAAGGCTCGACAATACAATCCATCAAAATAATAGAACCAATGTCCCAAATCTGTACGCAATCAATCGATCGCAACAAGTCCACTTTCATTAGTTGAATCGAAACAGAAAAAGGAGAACATTTGGGTGTGTCTTTTGCAACAAATATTGTATATCATAAAATAATAAAACTGTTTTTATCAATACACGGTTTATTGTTGAAAATAAATTAGTTTTGAAATAATATCTATTGTATATTTCATTGTAAACATATAATAATGATTTATAATTGGAAGTTAGTTTGATACTTTTTGATTGTTCTAATTTATATAACGTTCAGATATTGATTTAGTGAAATTTTGCTGCGTCAACTTAACTCAAAACCGATCGTTATCTGTAAAAGTCTCTTGATATTTGAGGGAGCCTAGGGGCCCGTTAATTACCTTGGAAATTGGAAACGTTCCAACTTCTCAATTTGCACAAAAACGCTTATGTCGCTAAAAATCTAGATTAAGGACGTAGATATAGAATAGATAAAAATGTATTAAATGTAGCAATGTGCTGTTTTCTTTTTAGTATACTTTTTTATATTCCATATAAATATTTATATAAATAATTAACTTAAGATCAAACCTAACCAGTATATTTTAAACTTGACGATAAATCAATGCTTTATACGAATGACGCATGAAGTAAAATTTCGAGTTAAGAAAAGCCTGAAAATTATATATTCTAATTTCTAGTTGACATTATTATAAATGTTTAATAAACTTCGTATTTGTACTGTAATATTTTAAATTGGGTACTATACCCAATTTAAAGTATTACAGTAAAAATACGAAGTTTATTAAACATTAATCAATTTGAAATAATGTCAACTAGAAATTAGAACATATATATTATTATTATTATTAATAATACATGAGGGGCAGCTTGGTGGTGTAGTGGTTAGAGTGTTGTACTGCCACGCCACGGACCGGGGTTCAAATACCGGCCTAACAAGTTGTCTGCATTTATATAGGTTAGGATAAAAATGCCAAACACTCCGTCTTCTCGGATATGACGTTAAATGCATGTAGGACCCGTGTACTGCCTGGATGTTGCGTGCACGTTAAAGATCCCTACCGGTGGGTTGGAACTCCCCACCGGGTTCGGCAAAATTCCCGGATAGCTGTAGACCTAATCTTCGGCGTCATGATTGGCCTTAGCAGCGGAAATAGATGACGTAAAACCCAAAATAAATAAATAAAAAAAAATAACACATGAGATCTGAGGCATGTGGGTAAAGAGGGTGACCATTTTAAAAAAAATTATAATAATAACAAAGTAATATTTGCGTCAAGAGAGTTTAGCGTACATATAATAACAAAGTAGAACATAATAAGTGTAGTATAGATTTACAATACTCTCCTTGATTTTGCTAGATTTAACTGCAATATTTTGTTTTATTGGGATTTGTTAAATATTTTGATGATTTTGTTATACATTCATTTTAATTTCTTTTTAAAAACGTTTGAATGCAAATGAATAATAACAGGGACAGGTGAATATAAAACGTTCTCTATGCAGAGGTGTAATTAAAAATATTTGTGAGAGAAAATAAATTTAAACTGAATTTATTTTTACGTGTTGCGAACAAGTTTGAACAAAAAACAGGATTTAATAAATAACTTGTTAAATTCGCACGGACAGGTAATTAACAATTACCAGTACCTGCGGCTAATGAGTTTGAAAAAAAGTCCATTTTCAATTATAAACTTTAATATACATTTTGGATTACCATTTTAACGTTCGGATGTAGTGGGTGTACAGAAAACTAGTACACAATTTTATATTTTGCGATTCGCAAAGCATGAAGTAATATTTTTGAGAAACACAACACTTCGTGTTCTACACACCTGACACCTGAATTTTAGATAAGCCTGAAAATTTAGGCTTTGGAGCGGAGCGAAGATAAGCATTAAAATGCAAATTTTTAGGTTTTTCTCAACTTCACGTTAGTAAATTATTTCGTCTAATCTCACAATGGATTCGATTTATTTTTAAATATTGGAATCCCTTTTGGGAATTGGAATCCATTTTAAGGATTAAAATCGTATTATAAATATTCGAATCCTTTTGTAAGTATTCGATCCTTTTATAAGAATTCAAGTCACCTACATTTAGATTTCGAAACGAATCTTCTTGAAAAAATGTAAAGAATCCGAATAACGAATCAATTTTTTACTAATTTATTCGAATACCTTTTTTGAACCTTGAATGATACGAATCCTGTGCAACTCTGTGGATAATTAATGTTAGGTCATTCTATCCAAACTTTTATAGAAGAAATTAACCTTTATTGGCACAAATTGAGAGATGCATCTTGCGCTTGTGCCTTTTTTTACTTCCAGCATTCATTTTGTGATTTGGTCTTAAAGTGGTGAAATGTGCAGCGCACATTGTGATAAATAATGTCCTTAGGGATTATACCTAAGTTTATGGTTGCTTTATATTATCACGTGTCACGTTTTCTCGGTATTTAAGTTTGGATTTTGGATGTGTGGTTCGCTGAGAAAACAACACCGATAGGTGAATTTTATTGCACTTAATAGGCCGTTAGAAAAAGGAGAGTCAGGATTGTGCTAAAAACGCGTATTCTGAACATCATATCACATCAGTGTTTAGTACGCGTGGCGCATGAAGTAAAATTTCGAGTTTAGAAAAGCCTGAAAATTTGGTTTGGCCGCTCCGCGCTTCGCGCTACGCGACCAAACCAAATTTTCAGGCTTTTCTAAACTCGAAATTTTACTTCATGCTTAACCTGGGAGTGGAAAACACTCGTTCGAAAATTCAATTTGTAATATTTGCAAAAACAACGAATATCTAAAGATTTACAGCGTATACAGTATATTGAGATATGTATACTTAAAAGAAAAACTCTCTGTATATCTGAGACAATAATAAATAATATGCAGTATACAAAACCTTTTTTTGGACACCAGTAAAATTCCAGGGCTAAAAGGGTTAACTTTGAATATTTAAACTCCAAAAATGCTACCTTGGAACGTTTACTTACTAATTTATTCGAATACCTCTTTTGAATCTTGAATGATACGAATCCTGTCCAACTCTGTGGATAATTAATGTCAGGTTATTCTACCCAAACTTTATAGAAGAAATTAACCTTTATTGGCACAATAGAACTAATTCTAGGTCTGTAAATATTGATTTTTTAATAGAAAATACACATTATTGTAAGAAAATGGTACAAAATATTGTATTAAAAATGTTGCCCATCATTAGCTACACAATTATCCCATCTCTCTAGTAATGCCACGCCAAAAAAAAAAAATGTTGCTTGTTTGAGGAAAACCAATCATCAAGCCATTTTCGTACATTTTTGTAAAAAGTAATGTACTGCTCAACAAGTGCGTGTCCTATCGATGCAAATAAGTAGTAATCGGACTAAGCCAAGTCTGTTGAGTGGCGAGCAGTATTTCGTTGGTGGTTTTTCGGTTTTCTTGGTGTCTTTCATGTGGAAGCCATTTTCCTACCTTCTGGATTTTTTTCATGGCTTTCAAACGTAATCCAACAGGAATATTATGGAGATGGCTTCTCGTGTCACTTTTAACTAATCCGCAAGATGTTGTTCCTCATCGCCATTCGTCATATGCGTCATCCTCGTCCAAAAATGCTTGCAATGCGGTGTCTTCAAACTTTCTAGGTGGTCTTCCACGTTCTTAGTTTATCACGTCAAAATTGCCATTTTTGATTTTTTGAATCACTCAAAGCATTGTAATTTAAGCTTCGACAAGCATTCGATGCAATTCTGCACATGTTTTTTTTTAATGGTAACAGAAAATCAATGCTGTCCGCAAATCATAATTTTTAAGCTCAAACGGAGTCAGGTTAAACCCTAATAAATCATATGTAGTTGTATTAAACTTGTATTCTTGTAAGTTAAAAGTCTTTGACAAATGTTAACACAGGAATAAGGGACCAATGACGCTTGACAGTCACTACATAGACAATTAGAGCCATCTATAAGCAAATTCCGGTTTCATATTTACAGACCTGGTATACACACCATTACACAAATTCAAGCAGTTTTTTCTAAAGTTTTATATTTTCACTGATTATAGAATAAAATAAACTAAATGAAAATATATTTTAAATTTTTTTATTTTATATACAATAAATAACAAGCATAACAATATTTAATGGTGGTAGTAAGCAGCTGGAGCAGCATAGGTTGCTACCTTAGCTACTGGAGCGGCGTAAGCTACTGGAGCAGCTACTTTAGCACCCAATGGTTCACGATGGACGACAGCGTTGAATCCGTTGACTGGGTCAGCTGTGTAGTCAACGGTCCTCTTGAAACCGTCAGCATCGATCAAGGAGTAGCTACCTTTGACAACATCTCCATCGCGGTGTTCCTCTTGGGTCTTGCTGTCTCCGGTCAAATGATCGTTTACTCCGTATCCGTAGTTGTATTGTGGATGTGGGTCGTAAGCCTCTGGGACAACAGCTTTGGCCAAAACTTGACCACCGGAGTAACCGGAGTAACCGGAGTAAGCTACTGGAGCAGCTGGGAGGAGTCCAGCGCTGGCGCAAGCCAGGAAAGCGGCGAAAGCTACAAACTATAAAAAGATATAAAGAAAAATTAAATTTGCCATTAGTTTGCAGAATATTTACAAAATATAAAAACGAAGTAAAATTAATATCGAGTTTCTACAAATTTTCAGGCTTTTCTCAACTTCAGGTGACAGGTGTATAAAACACGAAGTACGTTTGATCTTACGTTGATAAATTATTTCGTCTAATTGCACAATGGATTCGATTTATTTTTGAAAATAAAAAGATATAACGAAAAATTAAATTTGCCATTAGTTTTCAGAATATTTACAAAATATAATAATGAATTAAAATTAATATCGACTTTCTGCAAACATTTTGTCTCATTGAGACTTCTTCTCCAAATATTTATTGAAACAGAGAAGTAATTGTTTCAATGAATGAATATTTTGAAAAAAGGTCTCAACGAGATTACATTTTTGCAGAAAGTCGAATTTAACAATAAACAAACTTTATTTTTAAAGGTATGTATACAAAACACAGTTCGTGCAAACATAACATAAATTAGGGTCAAATAGAAAATAAAAGATAATTCAAAACAATAACATTAAATTAAGAATATTCGATATGGAAAAAATCATTGATTGAATACATTTCTGCATCCAGCAATAATCGATACACTGTACTTTTGTACTTTGAAAACGATTGTATTTCCTGTATGGCTCTGGGAAGTGCATTATACATTTTACTGCATTTGTAATATGCATTTTGCTCTGTGAGTGTTAGCTTGTGCTTGGGATATACAACATTTTTATTCCTTGTCACATACTTGTGGTTTTTAAAAGTGCAGAAAATTGTTTTGTTTTTGAAAACAAACTTTAAACATTCATATACAAATAGGGAATTAATTGTTAATATATTATTTCTTCCAAAAAAACCTTTACAGGACTCGTGATATTTTAAGCCGAACATTGCTCGAATTATTCTTTTTTGCAATTTAAATATTTTTACAATGTGGCTGCTGTTTCCCCAAAACACAATACCATATCTCAGGACTGATTCTATGCTGGCATGGTAGATTATTTTCAGCGATTCTGTGTTAATGTATTTTTTTATGTTGTTCATTAGATAACATAATTTTGACATTTTTTTTGATAAGTATTCTACATGCGAGCACCAATCCAGAGACTCATCAATGGATACTCCTAAAAATTTCACCTGGGGAGTTAATTTAACTGATGTTCCTAAATCTATGTCTCCTTGGCAGCATATTTTTTATTGTTTTGTTTTTAACAGAACAGCACTAGTTTTATTATTGTTTAATATTAATAAGTTGGATTTAAACCAATCATCAATACTTGTGTAAATTTCATTGCATGTGGCAATAAGCTAGGGGTAAAGTTTCGCAGTTACAAGAAAGTTTGTGTCGTCCGCGTAATTAATTATACTGCAATTGAGATTAATATCAGATCTTATTTGATGTAAATCATTTATGTATATATATATTAAACAAAATTGGGCCTAAAATGCTACCCCGAGGTATTCCTACATTGCCACTGTTTATTCTATCAGAATTATATATATATATATATATATATATATATATATATATATATATAAAGAACAATTGAATTTGCCATTAGTTTGCAGAATATTTACAAAATATAAAAACGAATTAAAATGAATTTGTTTCTGCAAAAATTTAGTCTCCAAATATTTATTGAAACAGAGAAGTAATTGTTTCAATGAATATTTGAAAAAGAGGTCTCAACGAGACTAAATTTTTTATAGAAAAAATGTAGTCTCTAGTCGCTTCTCCAAATATTCATTGAAACAGAGGAGGAATTGCTTCAATAAATATTTGGAAAAGAGGTCTAAACGAGACTTTTTTTATAGAAAAAATATAGTCTCGTGAAGACTTCTCCAAATATTAATTGAAACAGAGAAGTAATTGTTTCAATAAATATTTTAAAAAGAGGTATCAACGAGACTAAATATTTTATAGAAAATATAGACTTATTCTCCAAATATTCATTAAAACAGAAAAGTAACTGTTTCAATGAATATTTGGAAAAGAAGTCTCAACGAGACTAAATTTTTGCAGAAAGTCGATATTAATTTCAATTTGTTTTTATATTTTATAAAAAGATATATTTGTAAGTTTTATTAATAATATTCCAAGAGTATAAATAAACCATTTTGAAAAAATATGACTTGATGTAGTTTACCGTCCACATAGAGAAAAATAAATAGCAATAAGAGTAAGTTGATTAATTGAGTTACGTGAAAATCAAATTAATTTGACGAATAAAAGCACGCGTTTATTTGAATTCACACGTTTATTTGAATTACCAAATGTACATACATTTCGGACACAAAGTGACCATTATCAATGGATTTACACTGTGTTAATCCATTGATAATGGTCACTTTGTGTCTGAAATGTATGTACATTTGGTAGTTCAAAGGTTATTGAAAAGATATGAGTACTTTTATTCGTCAAAGCAATAAGTGTTTAAATGTCACAGTTTATTGATAAACAATTAGTGCCTTTTAGAGAAAATGTGATGCCCATGGCAAATAACATTTTCGAGGCCTTTCAATATTTCATTTTAAAACAAAAATTGTTTGTGTAACTTTGATTCGGTTTTATTGAAGATACAATTTATTTTAATACTGCATGATTTAAATTAAATTTAAATTAAAACACTTGGTTTGTTTCACTTATTTAATAAGGGAAACAAACCAAGTGTTTTAATTTAAATTTAATTTAAATCATCCAGTATTAGATTCAAAAATGTTTCACCACGGGTTAAGTGAGAAATTAATTAAAGAGACAATTTATTTTATATTTTTTTTAATTTTTGGATAAAATATATCCAAAAATTAAAAAAAACATAGAAAATAAATTGTATCTATAATAAAACCAGATTAAAGTTACACAACCAATGTATAATAAACCCACCTTGAAAGCCATTTTAATAATTATCAGACACTGTTCGAAATTTGGAACTGTACTGCCCAACACCAGTATCGCCTGATCTTATATACCCAGAATTGCCGGTGTGTCGCAATTGCACATTTCACATTTCGAGTTTTTTATTTTTTTTTATTTCGTGAGCGTGAACCGAAAAAGGCACGCGAGCGATACGTGATTGGATACTCGGAAAAAGGAAACACAGCGGCCCTTTCCGTATCATCAATCAGACCGAGGAGCTTCCGCCTTTAACGAACTGTGACATTTAAACAAGGATGATCTAATCTGATGATCTTTTACAGTAATTAAGGTCGAGACGGAATTTATCTAGATTAGAAAGATGTTTTTATTGATTGATTTAATTTACGTGTAATTCTCAAAATTCCACTCCTAAGGTTTAATGAATAAATAATCGAAATACGTGATACCGCATGTATTGTTGCTTATAATCCAATCGATGATCTTTATACATGGAAGTATTTTCTGATTGTAGAGTCGATAATTATTTACAATTTTTATATAAGTTAAATTTTTGTGTCTTAAATATTTGAGGCCAAGAATTTGGTTTGACACTTCAGTGTACACACAGATAAGTGTATCTAGTAAGATCACTAAAGTATCAAAGCAACTTCTTAACTTCTTTTAGTATTTGAATCTGTTTTTGTGACTAATGTGATACATGTAAACCATGTCAGACTGCTGGTTTTATCAAAATAAAAATAAAGAATAAATAAAAACTAAAAATAAAGTTATAAGTCCAAAATTTTGGGTTATAAGTCTTTTGGTTTTTATCAAAATGAGTCAAAGATTAATGTTATAGGATTCGATTTTGGTCCAAATGTTTGTTAAAATATTTCATTAAATATAAATAGAGATCATAAGACTTTACGACTAATCTTTTTTTACAATAGACATTAGTAGCCTGATGACGGGTTGAACTAACGTCAGTTAAACTTTATTGCAAAATTAAATTGATTTTTGTTGATTGTCTAGCATGTAAGTATCACTAAATTTTATTCGATGAATAACTATTCGCTGATTTACGTAAACTTGGATCAACCTAGCATAAATATACATTGAGTTTTTTTTAAAGTACACGTATCCTAATTATTTGCTGTAATTTTGTATGTATCCGTTGTTTTTTTTAAGTTCAATTTAAAGTTTTAAACGAGTGTTTTCCACTCCCAGGCTAAGCATGAAGTAAAATTTCGAGTTTGAAAAGCCTGAAAATTTGGCTTGGCCAAATCAAATTTTCAGGCTTTTCTTAAGTCGAAATTTTATTTCATGCGCCACGCGTATAAAACACTGATTTCAAGTGAAGTTCAAAATAGGCGTTTTCTAGTAGGATGCTAAAGATATATATTTTGAACTTCACACTAAATCAGCGTTTATACCGGTCGCGCATGAAGTAAAATTTCGAGTTTAGAAAAGCCTGAAAACTTGGTGTGGTCGCTCTGTTACGCGGAGCGACCAAACCAAATTTTCAGGCTTTTCTAAACTCAAAATTGTACTTCATGCTTAGCCTGGGAATGAAAAACACTCGTTTAAAGCTTTAAATTAAACTTAAAAAAAAAACAACGAATACATACAAATTTAGAGCATATAATTACGATAGGTGTACTTAAAAGAAAATCTCAGACTTTTCTAAACTTGAAATTTTACTTCATGCTTAGCCTGGGAGTGGCAAACACTCGTTTAAAGCTTAAATTTAAACTCTTTTAAAAAAAGCGTTTATATATTTATACTCAAAAGAAAAAATCGCTGTAATTTGTACAGATTGAAACTCCACTCCTAGATAGTTAATTTCTAAAGGAAAAATATATAATATTAAAAGCTTTATTTATTCTGGATTATATTATATTATATTAAGCCCATAAAGCTGTTTTTAATTTATTCTTATTAATTAATATAGGTGTAATATTAATCTTTCTCAATTGAAATTGTAATTTTGTGTATCAAAATTTATTAGTTTAATGGTTATTCAACGTATTTTCATACATGAGAACATTCTGCAATAAGATTTACTATGCGAACACGTCTGATTAGTTGAGTAGAGTTAACAAATTGGCGAATCTTGAAACCGTGAAACCAGAATCCGAATTTAGAGGACCCATTAATCGGCCAGGATATTGCGCATTCGACAATTAAAATCTGTGACACTTTCGCGTTGGCTAACCGATTCTGGTTTATTACCTAATGTGCGTCCATTTAATTTAAAATCAATTTTATTCCTGGTCATAAAATTTATTTGTTTGCATTTAGAGATAAGAATACGCAAATTAAAAATTAAAGTAAGCATAACTAAAATACGTTCGCTTTGTTCTCCTAACCCCCCATATATCATGTAGCCACACTTTATTTTTATTAAGTAAGGTATATATGATACATATCTTAAGGTTATTAATACTACTCTAACAAATTATAAAAACGAAATAAAATTATTATCAACTTTCTGCAACAATTTAGTCTCATTGAGACAAGTCTCCAAATAACTACTCTAACAGACTAAGCATAATTTTACAATGATAGATATTACAAACTTAAAACTAGAGTCTGTCCATTGACTTTCTCCAGATGTTTTTAATGTAGTAGGTAACCAAACTTAAAAAAGCCAAACTTTAAAAATAATACGAATCAAAGAAAGAAGTTATTATTTAAATGAAAGCAATTTAAATAATAATTGTTTCCTTTGATTCGTTGTATTTTTGAAGTTTGGCTTGGATTGATATATTTATTTATTATTTACATTGCTATATAAATATAGGTTTTATCTATGGGCTATATATATATATATATATATATATATATATATATATATATATATATAATATCTTTATTTATAAAATTTTATAGTACATTATATAAAATAATAAATAACAAATTAATATTTAGTGCTTAATTTAAACGAAAATTCTACAAAATAGCTATCGACCATAGGTCTTTCAGTCTTATAGCCAATCAGTCTTTCAGTCTTATAGCTAATCAATTTATATAAAACGGTAAACTGTTAACGGCGGAGGCTTCTATTTCGTTATACCGGGTGGTGCATCGGACGACGCACCATAGGGATTTCAATGGTTTTCTTAATTCTCGTTTATATACTTCCCATGTCATTTAATCGAAAAATCATAAGATAGACTTTTTGTAGAGATGAAAAAATTAAGTCTAATACACTCATTTGAGAAATTAAATTTTTATCTATTTTCTAGTAATAAATTATTTTAAAATCATTACCTTAAAAATAAAAATATGCCGTGCCTTGCAAAAGGTTAAAGTACTCTTAAAATCAACTTTGTGAATACATAACGAAAAATAATAACTGTTTTACTGCTAAACAGTTCAGTTTAGGGTGCAATACATACCTAAAACTGAGTTAATAGAATAGTTAAATACTAGATGGTTATTGCAAGTCAAAATAAGTGGAACTAAATAGATTGCAAAAGTATTGTTAAGCGTTACGTTACGTTGGGAAGGAAATAAATGACCATGTATTTTTATTACTTCAATTATTTGCACCTCATTATTTGCCTACCAACAGTTTATATGTAGAGTACAAAAAAATATTTCGTAATTGTTTTATTTTCTAGATTTAAATAAAATTAATAAAAAGAAGGCAAGGTGTATTTAATTTTTTTAAATTGTAGTTTTAATATAATGTGTATCTCAAATTTAGATAATAAATAAATATTTTAAATGGGTGTATTAGACTCAATTTTTGGATTCCCACAAAAAACCTATCTTATGGTTATTGATAAAACGACGTGGGAAGTAAATGAATACGAATTAAAAAAAATACATTTAAATCCCTATGGTGCGACGTCCGATGCACCACCCGGTATATCATAATTCACAACTGAAATACGATTTTAACTTTGTATAACTGAGACTTTATCAAACTTAATAAAGTCTCAGTTATACAAACAAAGTTAAAATCGTGTTAAATTGCAACTTAAAACGTTAATGTTGATCTTTTTAAAAATGAACAAAAATGTAGGTATTTCTTTACGCATTTTATTATTATCTAGAGAAATAATTATGATAAAAATTGAATTTTCTTAATAATTATAAAAAACATGCCAACGAAGGTAAACGGAAAAAAAATGTTGCTCTATAGACTGTAACTCTAAAAATTAACTTTTATGTCCATTTACACACAAGTCGATTAAGTTAATCAGCAATTTTATGTATAAATTATTTACAAAATCGCATAATGATAAAAGAGACATGTTTGGGATATCTTACAAATCTAAAACATTCTAGAATTATGACTTAGAGGTTTATTCAATGATTAGTGGTTAATTAAAGTTAATTAGTTGGGGTGCAAATGGGCTTAGATATTTAAAATATATGTATTTTTCTTCTGCCTCTAAATATTTTAGTTATAAAAAAACGTGATTTCATATAATTTAATTAATAATATAATTACATTATTGAACCCAAATAGAGTTTCAAAACACCAACGTTTTTAAATTCAGTCTTAAATTTAAACCATTGATTATTTGTCTACATCTTGTTAACATCTGAGTCGCCTATTTCCAAAAACCCCTAAATCCATTTGAAAACAATAGATTTAAGGGTTGTTGGAAATAGGCAACTCATTTATTTTCATATTTGTATACATAATCACATTGTTTTATAGCATTTAATTAGGCATGCTATTTCTTGATAAAATCTATAGTCAAAATATGATTATTCATTTCTGTTCTATTGACTCATCTGTCTAAGATAAGAAAATGTTTCTTTTAAGTACACATATTCAGGCGCTTCTATTAAAAAACTAAATTTATAGCTTTAAACGAGTGTTTTCCACTTTCAGACTAAGCATGAAGTACCATTTTTAGTTTAGATAAGCTTGAAAATTTGGAATTGCCAAAATTGTCAGGCATTTCTAAATTAGAAATTTCACTTCATGCGCCACGCACACAAACACTGAAGTATAGTGAAGTAAAATATATACTGCTTACATTTGAGTCGAATATAATTTAGAAATAGGCGACTCATTTATTCCGTTTATTAATTTCACAAACGTTTAAAAACACACATAACCAGATCTTGCGCATTCAATATTCTAAAATTGCTCCATTTCTAAACTCGAAATATTAGTTTTTGCACCACGCGTATTAAACACTGAAAACACTCGTTTAAAGCCTATTAAAAAACCAACGAATATCTGAACATATACAGCACATATCTGGGATATGTATGCTTAAAATAAAAAATCCCCTTATATTAAATTCTTAAAAAACGTCTTTCAAAATAAATATGATCTACATTAATTTCAATCTCTAATAAAACTGATAAACATTGTTTGTTGTTTATTCAGTACACATTTGAAATTAGGCGTCTATAATCTATGATATTCTATAAGAAAAGTTTTTCGGTAAACCCAAAGGAAGATTTTACAGCTTGCAGTTTTTTTATTTCAATAAATATATACAAATAAATAATTTAATCAGTCATTTAATGATGGTAGTAGGCTGGTGCAGCATAGCTGGCTACTTTAGCTACTGGGGCGGCGTAAGCAACTGGGGCAGCAACTTTGGTGATGGTCTTAACACCGAGTGGCTCACGATGAACGACAGCATTGAATCCGTGGACTGGGTCAGCGGTGTATTCAACGGTCCTCTTGAAACCGTCAGCATCAATCAAGGAGTAGCTACCTTGGACAGCATCTCCGTGACGAGATTCTTGCTGGGTCTTGCTGTCTCCAGTTACATGATCATCTACACCGTATCCGTATTGGTATTGTGGGTTTGGATCGTATGGTTCTGGTTGGGCTACAACAGCCTTGGCAATTGGGCTAGCGTAAGCTACTGGAGAATGGGAGTAAGCAACTGGGGCGTGGGAGTAAGCAGCTGGGATGACTCCGGCTTGGGCTACAGCCAAAAGAGCGGCGAAGGCAACAAACTGAAATTATTTAATATAACATGGTTAACATTGAAACAGCAATTACTAATAATATATAAAATTACAAAAATATTATTCGTGAAAATGCAAACAATGTCATTGTTTGCATTTTCACGAATAACATTTTCGTAATGTTATATATTATGTTTAAAGTGTGCAAACTATAAGAAGCGTAAACTTATTTTCTCGAATTCAAATAGTTTTGAGCTAGAATTTATCTTGTTTGAGCAATTACTAATTATTTTGAAGCTATTATCTGCTAGATAGCATAACAATTGATCGTAGTGAAAATTGAAATAGCAACCTAATACTTAAAGTATTGAAGAAAGGTTTTAAGAATTTTATTCAAAGATATAATTATCTCCAAGTAACTCAACAAATCCAACAAAAAAATGAAATAGCAACAATTAATTATTTCAAATACGAATGATCGCACTCAGAAGAAAATACGGTTGGGACCGGTGGGGCGGTTAAATCAATATATTTTGGTCAAAACAGGATAAATCTACATTAAATAAATTATATTAAATAATTTTGTAGTAGATGAAGTTCCCAAATGTTTATATTTAGCAGATATTAATTTTTTGCCACTTGTGAGAGGCGGCTTACTCTACTGAATGCGACCAATGAAAATGGATATACTCGATTGCAGAACATTTCAAAAATATTAAAAGTGATCTACAACTAATTTGTCTTGCAAAGACCAATTCAAACACTTATTATTAGCTCGGGTAGTAGTTGTTTCATTGGGTGTTTTAATTAGTCTTTGTAAGACAAATTAGTTAAATAAAAACCGTTTTAACTTTGTTTGCCTAACACAATTTATTTTTATGTGACTACAGTTTCGGAAAATTTAGCTTGCCATTATCGAACATGAAGTGACTAAAACCACGTACAAAACAGGTATATATACAAAAATGGCTATAGAAAAATGGTTGATGTAACTGGAGTCACATAAAAGTAAATTGTGTTATTGATAATTAAATAAAAGTCACTTGGTTTGTTTCACTACTATTTTTTTATTCTCTTCCTCTAGGTTCGACTTATCGTCATTCTTAAGGAGAAATACAGAATTCTGTATTACTCATTGAGAATTACGATAAGTCGAAACTAGTCGGAGAAAATAAAAAAATAGTAGTGAAACTAACCAAGTGACTTTTTTTTTAATTATCAATATTGTAAACATGCTTCATAAAGTGATTAATGAGATCCAAATTGAAGATATAAATTGTGTTATACAAATAAAGTTAAAACGTTTTGTATTGATAAATTAACATGTATATCGAAGTTGAAGCCTCCACAAAACAAAATTAGTTGAAGATCGCGAGAATTATAATTATTTTATAAACAATTTTTACTAGATTTGTGAAAATTATAATTATTGTAATTTTTTTATGTATAATGGTTATATAAAATACCTACTTTGAAAGCCATGTTAGAATTGTTTCTGATCACTGTTAAATGTGGTCTGATTTCACTCAACTAATCCATGCGCTTTTATAGTTCTCTATCACGTTATGTAAAATCCCCTCGAGGTGTTTTGCCCAATTTTTGGGAGTTGACGAAGGCCAAGGTTTTATCAACGCCACAATGCGCTAGATTCACGTAGAAAGTAGATTATAAAGTTTAATTTTAGATTTTATTAGTATTAGGGTTAAATTGCAATACGTCAAATAAAATAATACTAATAATTTTATTTTTGAACGAAAGAATCCAACAAGGAAAAATATACAATATTTTACATACGTAGTCATACAAAAAAATACAAACAAACATAGCTACGAAAGTGATCAAATTGTTAATAGTCCTTTTAAATGATACTGAAAGCGTCCCAATAGGGAATAATTTTTAATTTTTAGATATTCCTGTAGTACTTAATTTTTTGGGATCTCATAGGTGCTTAATGCAGCGAATGTTTCCTTTGAATGTATACATATAATAATAATACTAATAATAAATTGTCTTTATTCAATTGAAAGAAAATACAAAGTAAACAAAAAACAAAATACAGAAGCGATAGCTTAAAAAAAACTATCTCTGCTCTTTCACTTAACCTGTAAGGAAAAATATATATATATATATATATCGTTTAAGAGTGCTTAATTAAATAATGGTTAAAAAAATAAAGAATTACAGATTTTTTTTTATTTCAATGTTTGTTCTAGAAATTACCTATTTTATAACAAAAGAAAAAAAAGAGAGAAAAAAAATAATGACAATAATTAAACGAAGATTCTATGGGAAAAACTTATTACATAATATATATTTTTTCATTGCTTGTTTGAAACTATTGTTTGTGAGATTTTTGAGTAGATTCGGTATGGAATTATAAATTTTGTAAATACTAAATGAAAATGATCTTAGAAAAAATGATGTTTTATGTTTAAGTGGAGAAATCCTGCCTCTAAACCTCACATTAATGGTATGAACGTCAGACCGAAATACAATTCTGTCATAAAGATAGGGAGGATGGCGCGTCTGAATACTTTTTTATAGAGGGTACAACAGTGTAGGTTTCTTCGTTCGGTTATGTCTAGCCGATTCAAATCACGTAATTTACCTGATAGGTGACCATATTTTCAAATACCATATATGAGTCTTAAACACGTGTTTTGAACCTTTTGTATGCGCATTTTGGTATTGCAGTCTAAGCAAGCATTGTAAACAACGTCCGCAAAATCAAAGTGACTCAAAACCAACGTGTCGCATAGAAATCTTTTTATTTGTAAAGAAAGGACTTTCCTGTTAGAAAATATCATCTTTAGGTTAAGTTATGCTCGAGAAATTCATTTATTAATGTGAAGCTTAAAACGCAAATTATTGTCGAAAGTAAAGCCAAGATTCCTTACGGAATTGATAAATTCTAAAGTGTCGTTACCAACCATAATTTTTAAAAGAGGTTTTGCAAGAGGCGTTGAGCTATTGGGACCAAATAGCATAGCTGTCGATTTTGAGGTATTGATTATCAAAGAATGTTTAGTTGACGTTTCGACCAGTTTTGCTATATCGGAAGTGATACACTCACATTTAAATGAGTATAACAACTGTGTATCATCCGCATAAATATTTGCCGAACAGTACTTTAGAACATCGGTTAGGAAAGATGTGTAGATGCAAAAAAGTATAGGGCCTAAAATGGAACCTTGGGGTACACCCGCGGTGACGCTTAACGACTCTGATATAACCTTATCAATTTTCACGACTTTTAAGAAGCTCGTTTTTAAAGATATTGCTTCTTTTTGAAATCCCA
Organism: Philonthus cognatus; assembly: GCA_932526585.2. Taxonomy (NCBI): domain Eukaryota; kingdom Metazoa; phylum Arthropoda; class Insecta; order Coleoptera; family Staphylinidae; genus Philonthus; species Philonthus cognatus. The sequence continues at coordinate 78,324,403 of OW052245.1, forward strand.
CATAATGGAGTTTAGCAATTAATATATCGTGGTTTATAGTGTCGAACGCCTTACTATAATCAAGTAAAATAACTGATGTTAATAAACCTCTGTCAGTAGCTGTGATAATATCGTTAGTTACATTGAGCAATGCAGTACAACAAGAATAATTGGGTCTAAAACCAGACTGTTCCTTAGGGAGAAGGTTATCTCAGTTCCACTTAATATTTATTAACCCATTAACGACTAAGAAACAAAAAAGTTGATTTTACGTAAAATTCTGCACTTCTTTTTATGATTTCTATGAATCACTTGTTAAATACCATAGTTTGTTTTCTTTTCGTTTAAAAACACATAATGTATACGTTGTAAATGTTTAAGCATTCGTCGATTTTATAAAAAAATTAAATTTAAAGACTCGAATGAGTGTTTCCACTCCTAGACTAAACATGAAGTAAAATTTCGAGTTTAGAAAAGCCCCGCGTAGAAAATTGGTCGAGGGTCGCGCAGCGACCCGAGACAAATTTTTACGGGGCTTTTCTAAACTCGAAATTTTACTTCATGCGCCACGCGTATTAATCACTGAAATATTGTGAACTTAGAAAAACATTAGCATAATACTTTACTAGTATATTTGAAACTTCACTTAAAATCAGTGTTTTATATACGTGGCGCATGAAGTAAAATTTCGAGTTTAGAAAAGCCTGAAAATGTGGTTTGGCCGCTCTGCGCTTCGCGCTACGCGACCAAACCAAATTTTCAGGCTTTCCTAAACTCGAAATTTTACTTCATACTTAATCTGGGCTTGGAAAACACTCTCTTGGGGCTTAAATTTGAATACTTTACAAAAATTATTAAAGATTTACATTTATTAAGATATGCATATTTTAAAATGCAACACAGTTAGATTTCGACCTGCAACAAGGCTATATTTCCACCTACAACTGGGCTATACTTCGACCTTTGATAAGGCTACATTTTGACCAACGATGTGTAATATTTTAATCTGTGACATGATTATTTTTAAACCTGAGCCTAGGTTCTATAAAGATTTTATCTTTTAAGTTTACATATCCCAAAGGAAAATGGAGCAATTTTAGAATATTGAAAGCGCAAGATTTGGTATTAACATTTAGAGGATACTAACATTTGTGACTATATTAACATTTGTATAATTAATTAACTTGATTAAACATAAGCAGTATATTTTAAACTTTACTATACTTTAGTGTTTGTGTGCGTGGCGCATGAAGTAAAATTTCGAGTTTAGAAAAGCCTGAAAATTTGGTTTGGTCGCTCCGCTTCGCGGAGCGACCAAACCAGATTTTAAGGCTTTTCTAAACTCGAAATTTTACTTCATGCTTAATCTGGGAGTGGAAAACACTCGCTAGTGTTCAAATTGATCACTATTATAAAAACAACGTTATAAAATTATTTGTTTAATTCATTCAGTTTATCTTTTAAATTAAAAATAATTATCTTATTAAATCACATTCCATTGAATGATGGAATTTATTGCTTTTACACAAAATATAAATTAACGAATTCATTTGTTTTATCCGATTCATTCTCATTACACGTAGATATAATTAAAGTCGCATCGATTTATACGATTGCAAAGCGCATGCATAATAACTGATGCCTAAATTTTAATCATCACGAATGCGCATATATCCCAAAAATTCAATTTTGTATTATTGAATAATAATAAATAACGCCCGATTAAATAAACTATTTTCAATAAAAGTGCGTTAAATCCACATTTACGCACATATGCAATTACTAGCTTATTTATTGGGAATTTATAGAGAATGTAATTAACAATGGGATTATGTTTTGCAGTTTTTATTTATAATAAATAAATAAATATAAATTTAAAGGGGAAATTTAATGGTGGTAGTAAGCTGGGGCACCGTAACTGGCTACTTTAGCTACTGGAGCGGCGTAGGCGGAGTAAGCTACTGGAGCGGCGATTTTGGCTACTGGGGCGGCGTAAGCAACTGGGGCGGCTACTTTGGTGATGGTCTTGACACCGAGTGGTTCACGGTGGACGACAGCGTTGAATCCGTGGATTGGGTCAGCGGTGTATTCAACGGTCCTCTTGAAACCGTCAGCATCAATAAGGGAGTAGCTTCCTTGGACGACATCTCCGCTGCGTTGTTCTTGTTGGCTCTTGCTGTCTCCGGTTAAATGATCATCAACTCCATAACCGAATTGGTATTGTGGGTTTGGATCGTATGGTTCTGGTTGAGCTACAACAGCTTTGGCAATTGGGGTGGCGTAAGCTACTGGGGCATGGGAGTAAGCTAATGGAGCTTGGGAGTAAGCAGCTGGGAGGAGTCCAGCTTGGGCATAAGCCAAAACGGCGGCAAAAGCGATGAACTAAAAAAGAAATACATAAATGTAATTATGAGAGTATCAAAAAATCATTAAAAAAAAATTGATTTTGTGCAGTTTATTTCTTGAATAGGGCAGGTGGTGGCCGAGCGGTAACGTCGCCGGACGGTAAATCGCTTGGCGAGCCACAGATCGGGTTCGATTCCTGTGCACGGGGAGTTGTTATTTAAGAAATAATAACTCGTCGTATCCCTGGGTGTGGTGTGAATGTGTTGTGACGTCCAATATATGTTAATACAACTTAATAATTAAATGAAAGTTACTTGGTTTGTTTCACTACTATTTCTTTTATTTAATTATCAATATTGTAAACATGTTTCATCAAGTGATTAATGAGAACCAAATTAAAGATATGTTAGTACAACTTACGAAATAAGTTATAAATTAAATAATATAAGTTATAAATAAATAATTGATGTTGGTCAATAGTCAAAGCAACTAAGGCCAGGCAAAAGCCAAAACAAAAAAAAATCTTGAATCTTGGAGGCGTTCACTTCGTGGTACATTTTCAATTTGATATAAAGAAACCATAACTGTATATTTTTGAGTTTACGTAAAGTGATTATTACACTAAAAAAGACTGTTATTCCTTACTTCAGATTTTATTTGTATCGTTAGATGTACATTTCGAGACACAAAGTACCCATTAATAATAACACACTTGTTATTTGTTATTGATAATGAGTACGTTGTGTCTCGAAATGTACATCTAACGATACAAATAAAAAGTAAAGTAATAAATAACAGTCCATTTTAGTATAAAGAAACCACTTAATTTTATTATACCACTTTTATTTTACTTTTGTGATGAATTCTTCGATTTTTCCACTCCCGGTTACAGTCGTCTCCCATAAGAGCAATGTAAAAGTCGCAGCCTTCTCGGATCCCCGCTGCTTTAACATTTTTATTATGGGAGACTAGTTTCAATTACTCGCTAATCATTGTTAAACTAAGTGTAGTTACTTCCCACATGCAGAGTTATATTAATAAATTGTATTGTGAAATCAAAAACTTGACGTATGTAAAAATTGACTTAGTGTAGTTTATTTCTTGAATCTTGGAGGCGTTCACTTCGTGGTACATTTTCAATTTGATATAAAGAAAGCACTTAACTTTTTTATACTACTTGTATTTTACTTTTGTGACTAGTTTCAATTACACGGTAATCATTGACAAACTAAGTGTAGGTCACTTCCCACATGCAGAGTTATATTTACTAAATTGAATTGTGAAATCAAACACTTGATGTATAGAGTATTTGATATTATTATAATACCTTGAAAGCCATGTTGTTGTATTAATTCGATCACAGTTAAGTGTGTTCTGTTTGTCGATTGATAAACCGAAAGCTTTTATACCCGGCTTGAGGTAATAGAGAGACGTGTATTTCTCGTATTTTGTTGGTTAAGGTCAAGTTTACTGGAGTAGAATCCGAATAATATTGAAAACGAGCGATTTTTTAAATTCACTTTCTCTCCATCTACAGAACTGCGAAGGTGTTGGTTTCTTAGGTTATCTCACGATTATTTGTCAATTTTATGATTTAATGTTACCATTAAACTAAATCGAAACAGTTTATTATTAATCACTTCTTTCATAAGATTGTTACGTTTTTTTGTGGTAAATTAATAAAGTTAGATTTAAGATAAAATCAAGATTAGTTTATATATTTTCTATATTCTTGTTCTATAAATGTTTGTATGTATATATATAATAATAATATATTTATTCACCCAAAAGGTTTACCCAACCCAATTACAGAGTAGGGTGGAGTGGGGCAGGTTCGGACAGTTTTATTTAATTTAACTCCCTAACCTTATTTCTTTATAAATTTGTAGCTCAAATTTATATTTAGATTACTTGACATGTCTAGCAACTAATTCCCCAGTTTATTTAAAAAAATACTCAGCAGTTTTTCTGTAAAAAAATAGAAAGGAATGAAGTGGCATTTGTCCAGAGGTGCCCCATGGTGAGGCACATTAGGACATCGAATAATTACTTTTGAAAGTAGATAGATGTACTGAAAGAAGTTATAATTGCATTTGTTCATTGTCTAAAACTGTTTTTAATATTTAGAGAGTCAAACTTGTCATTAAACTTAACAAAATTAGCCAATATCATTCCTGATAATGATAACTTATCATCAACAAAAGATATGTCGACATTGTTTTTTGAGTGCTTGAAAATGTTGACTTAAAGTATCCATATTGGGCCAATTTTATAATTTAGCCTATACAGAGAGTTTTATGTAACACCGAACATGCTAAAATGTACTCAATGTTAATTTTCCTATGTTCGATGTGTACTGGGACGCATCACAGCATTGAGTGCGATGTGATTGGCTACGATTTCTAATAGTAATATAGTCAACCCAATTTACACTCTTCCTGTCAAAAATTAATTAAATCTGTCAATTGTTATGTCAAGTGCAACATGTTGTAATATGGATATTTTAGTTCAACGGAATGCATATCACCTTCTGTTATATTTTTAATCAGTAACATACTTAAAGAAGGCATTAAGAGTAATTTAAAAGAACCAAATAAATAATTCTACTATTCACCTTTTATTAAATACTTAGCCAATAAGTTAAAGAATATAGTTTATTAGAAACAAGTAATATTTATAATAAATTTTCAAAATGACCTCCTTCGCGCTCTAAGCAATATGCTAGACGATGATAAAATGATTCTACAGCATTTCTTAAAAAAATTGGATTCATTTCTTCACATACTAACCGTACTCGAGTCTGAAGTTCTTCCACATTTTTAATTGGAACATCACTATAAATTTTTGTTTTCATATACCCCCACAGAAGAAAATCATTTGGAGAAAGGTCGGATGAACGTGCAGGCCAAGATATGGGACCATATCTTCCTATCCACCGACGAGGAAAATGCTGGTTCAAAAACCGCGTTACCTCATTCGTAGAGTGTGGAGGAGCTCCGTCCATTTGAAAAAATGAGTTATTAATATTTAAATTCTGTATGCCTGGTATAATATCACTTTGAAGAAGAGTTAAAAATTTACCAAAATTTAGATTTCCGTTAATAAAAAATGGGCAAATCAAGTGCGTGTCAATAATTCCAATCCATACATTAATTCTCTTGTTGTACTGAGTATATGTTAAATTTTAAAGGTAGGTATTACTTGTAGACCATACCTAAAAGAAAAGGAATAATGGGTCTAGAAAGGATACAATTAAATAGAAATAACTGACCTGTAATTTTGAGAATTTACTGATCCATCCAGACAAAAAGATGCTTCGTCAGTAAACACTATTTTCCGCAAAATGTCGTTATTTTCATTTACCATATTAAATAAAATTTCACAAAAATTTGATCGCTTAATTTTGTCATCTTCATACAGCAACTGGTGATTTTGAAATTTGTAGGACCTAAACTTAAATTCTCGTAGAACTCTATGTACGGAGGATTTTAAAATATGAAGTGATTTTGCAATAGTATTTAAAGATACTATTGGACATTCTTCAACATAACACAAAATGTTTAAATTCATCTCTTCTGATAAATTTGACGGTCTTCTTCCTCTTCGTTTGTGAAATTTATCTTAACAGCCGGTTCTATTAAATTGTTTTATAAGGTCCGAAATGGTTGAAATGGATGGGATTGGGCGATCAGGAAATTTAACAGAAAATAAATCTCGGGAATTTCTAAAACTGTTTCCTCCATGATACAAGTTCACCAGAAGAATCTTCTCCTCCTTTGTATACATTGTATAACTATCCGTTCTTCTTCTGAGTCTGTTTTAAATGCCAGAACAACAAATATCACTTGCTTGAGATAACTGACAGATTTAATTTATTTTTGAAGGGAAGAGTGTACATTGGGTTGACTATATTACAATTAAAAATAGTAGCCAATCACATCGCACTCAATGCTGTGATGCGTCCCAGTACACATCGAACATAGGAAAATTTACATTAAGTAGATTCTAGCATGTTCGGTGTTACATAAAACTCTCTGTATATTTAGCTATCCTAAAGTGCCCCAACTCTAATGTCCCAAACTGCTCCATGCGTTCATGTAGTCATCAATGTTTGAGGGGAATTAAATATGGTTTATGTACTGCACAAATATCTATTTTCTAACATACTTTGCTAACAATTTGAAATACTACCTCAACAAATATTTACGGCGCGAGTAATTAATAAGCAAAAAACTTACTTTATGCAGCACTTTATGATGTTTCTGTAATAATTTCATTTAATCTTGAGATTTCGGCACAAAACTTTACAGTCCGCAATTAAACTGTCTTTGCTATCAATCCGAATATGTAGACCTTTCAGAAAGATGAAATTCTGAAGTGTCCAAAGGTACCCCATCTCCCAACCTGCCCCACTCTACCCTAACATACAATATATTTGTACATGTGTAAATCTTGAAACTAATTACATTTATTGTATTACACAGAAATACAAAATTCTAGAGTACATATTAAATCCTTATAATTAAATACCAATTGAGAAATTAATTAATTTATAACTTTCTAAGTTGAAAATACATTTTTAAATTCTTTTAAAGTACAGTTAAATATATCACACTTCGCTGATACTGTATTATGATATTTACAAATCCGGAATAAAGGAGAGTGTGCTCCATTATATTTGAGTGCGTGGTTTTGTTATAAAAGCAGCATACATTTCTCGTTGAAATTAAAGGAATATTAAACGGTAGTTTACTCAACAATTCTGGGCAGTCAATTTGATTCCTAATAAGTTTAAATAAAAATATTTGCCGATGAATTGATCTGCGCATTAAATGAGAAATGGAATCAAATTCTTGCAACAACAAATCATTATTAAATGACTGTTGCGGGTACGTACCAAATTTCTTAAACCAGACATACTTAAAAAAACTTGGGCTGAACCTTTTTAATGTTATTTATGTGCATTTGGTAATTGGTATACCCGGTGTTGACTTAGCGGACGCAACATAGGAAATCGCATGTTCATTTTGAAGTGATCACATATTGGCTTCTATATTTAGTTTAGAGACAAAATGTATTTAACTTTTTTGTAGAGGGAAAAATTCTAAATTTATAAATGTTCACACTTAACACTTTACGTTTCTCTAAGTTTAAATAATTAAGAAAAAGTAATGTGATTTTATAAAAATAATGACACACCATGGAATTGATACAACTATTGCGGTTGTTAAAATAGCACAAGATACTATTACTTAATTAACGACAAAAAACATAACACAAACATTGTGATAACTGTGGCCTGCATAATACCACTTTATTAAGAGGATTGGATTTTTTCTTGTATAGTGTTTTAAGTATTAATTTTCCCTTTTCGCACCTTCCTTAAATATGTATATACATTAAATAGAGAGTGTTTCTATAAAATATAAGTATTCCAAATTCAGCCTATTTTCTGTAAATTTTGAGATATTCCCTGTTTTTTTTAAGTTCAATTTAAAGCTTTAAACAAGTGTTTTCCACTCCCAGACTAAGCATGAAGTAAAATTTCGAGTTTAGAAAAGCCCCGTGAAAATTTGTCGAGGGTCGCGCAGCGACCCGAGACAAATTTTCTGGGCTTTTCTAAACTCGAAATTTTACTTCATGCGCCACGTGTATAAAACACTATAATATTATCGATTTTATGTATGTTCAAACTTCACTTAAAATCTGTGTTTTATACGCGTGGCGCATGAAGTAAAATTTCGAGTTTAGAAAAGCCCAGAAAATTTGTCTCGGGTCGCTGCGCGACCCTCGACAAATTTTCACGGGGCTTTTCTAAACTCGAAATTTTACTTCATGCTTAGTCTGGGAGTGGAAAACACTCGTTTAAAGCTTCAAATGAAACTCTTTTAAAAATCAACGAATCTTAGAAAATTTACAGATAAAATAATTAAGAAAAAGTGATGTGATTTCATAAAAATAATGACATACAATGGAATTGATACAACAGTTGTGGATGTCAAAATAGCACAAGATATAATAAATGTGGCGGCATAGATGAAAGAAAAGTGGAAGGAGGTGGAGATGCAGGAAGGGCAAGGGTGTATCGGGAGCAGCTGATACAATCCGATGTATGAAAGATGGCGAGTGCATGGGTGCGTGCCAGGGTAAGTTAACCCTGGCAAAAGCTAGATGCGGTTCGAAGGAGAGAGAAAGGAAAGTTTGGAGGTTTTGGAGAAAGGTATGGTAGATGTGTGCTGTGCTCAAGTAGAATGGATAAATGGAGCCATCTGGCACAGGAGTGTGAAGGGTTATGTGAGGAGTGGTTGGGGGGAAACAGAAGGATAACCGAATGGATGAGGGAGGATGGAGCTGGTCTAAGGATTGTAGCGAGACCGGGTTGGCAGAGGGAGTTGAAAAGAAAAGACCAATAGAATAGATATAGAAGCTTGATTTTGTATGTAGATTTTTTTTATGCCAATAAAGGTTGTTCTTTTTACCGATGAGAAGTTGGCCATAGATTTCCAGCCACGAATCCACCATTTATAAAACTATAATTTTACCAACGTATTACAACGAATACAAAACCATTTCATAGAAACAATTGATAATTTAATTAAATGTAATGCTGAGATAGCTCTTACAACTTTTAAAAGTTATGATTTAGCATCTGGCATTAAAATTTGTATCTGTGATAAAAGAGGACATTTCAAACATTTTAAAAATGCTATTTGGGGAGGTTCAGAAACGATTTTAATAGCCACAAATGTCCTCAGTAGTGTTATTACCAATATAAAACAATAATTGGAGGACCATCTTTTTTCTTTTTTTTAACATGTTTTTCTAAAACGCCCACCTGACGACAAGGCTTATTTTTCGAAAAATAAAAAGTTGGTGTTTGGGGCCTTTTAGAAATGATTTTGTCGGCCACAAATGTTCTCCATAGTATTAGTAACCATATTAAACAACAATTGGAGGACCATCTTTCTTGAATCTTTTTAAACAATTTTTTTCCAAACCGCTCACCTGAAGACATGGCTTATTTTTCGAAAAATAAAAAGTTGGTGTTTGGGGCCTTTTAGAAATGATTTTGTTGACCACAAATGTTCTCTATAGTATTAGTAACAATAATAAATAACAATTGGAGGACCATCTTTCTTAATTTTTTTTAAACAATTTTGTTCCATACCGCTTACCTGATGACATGGCTTATTTTTCGAAAAATAAAAAGTTGGTGTTTGGGGTCTTTTAGAAATAATTTTGTTGGCCACAAATAATCTCCATAGTATTAGTAACCATATTAAATATCAATTGGTGGACCATCTTTCTTCATATTTTTTAAACAATTTTTTTCCAAACCGCTCACCTGAAGACATGGCTTATTTTTCGAAAAATAAAAAGTTGGTGTTTGGGGCCTTTTAGAAATGATTTTATTGGCCACAAATGTTCTCAATAGTATTAGTAACCATACTGAACAAAAATTAGAGTTTTTTTAAACAATTTTTTTCCAAACCGCTCACCTGAAGACATGGCTAATTTATCGAAAAATAATAAGTTGATATTTGGGGCCTAATTTTTCGCAAAATAAAAAGTTGGTGTTTGGGGCCTTTTAGAAATGATTTTGTTGGCCACAAATGTTCTCCATAGTATTAGTAGCCATATCAAACAACAATTGGAGGACCATCTTTCTTCAATTTTTTTTAAACAATTTTTTTACATAGCACTCACGTGAAGACATGGCTTCTTTTTAGAAAAATAAAAAGTTGGTGTTTGGGGCCTTTTAGAAATGATTGTGTTTACCACAAATGTTCTTCATAGTAATAGTAACCATATTAAATAACAATTGGAGGACCATCTTTCTTCAATTTTTTTAAACTATTTTATTCCAAACCGCTCATCTGAAGACATGGCTTATTTTTCGAAAAATAAAAAGTTGGTGTTTGGGGCCTTTTAGAAGTGATTTTGTTGGCCACAAATGTTCTCCATAGTATTAGTAACTATATTAAACAACAATTGGAAGACCATCTTCCTTCAATTTTTTTAAACTATTTTTTTCCAAACCGCTCATCTGAAGACATCGCTTATTTTTTGAAAAATAAAAAGTTGGTGTTTGGAGTCTTTTAGAAATGATTTTGTTGGCCACAAATGTTCTCCATAGTATCAGTAACCATACAACAAAACAACAATTGGAGGACCATCTTTCTTCAATTTTTTTTAAACAATTTTTTTCCAAACCGCTTATCTGAAGACGTGGCTTATTTTTCGAAAAATAAAAAGTTGGTTTTTGGGGCCATTTAGAAATGATTTTGTTGGCCACAAATGTTCTCAATAGTATTAGTAACCATATTAAATAACAATTAGAGGACCATCTTTCTTTAATTTTTTTAAACAATTTTTTCCAAACCGCTCACCTAAAGAGCGGGTGAGCGGTTTGGAAAAAAAATGTTTATAAAAAATGAAGAAAGATGGTCCTCCAATTGTTATTAAATATGTTTACTAATACTATGGAGAACATTTGTGGCCAACGAAATCATTTCTAAAAGGCCCCAAACACCAACTTTTTATTTTTCGAAAAATAAGCCATGTCATCAGGTTAGCGGTATGGAAAAAATTAAAAAAATAATTAAGAAAGATGGTCCTCCAATTGTTATTTAATATTGTTACTAATACTATAGAGAACATTTGTAGCCAACAAAATCATTTCTAAAAGGCCCCAAACACAAACTTTTTATTTTTCGAAAAATTAGCGATGTCTTCAGGTGAGCGGTTTGGAAAAAATTGTTTAAAAAAAATTGAAGAAAGATGGTCCTCCAATTGTTGTTTAATATGGTTACTAATACTATGGAGAACATTTGTGGCCAACAAAATCATTTCTAAAAGACCCCAAACACCAACTTTTTATTTTTCGAAAAATAAGCCATGTCTTCAGGTGGGCGTTTTAGAAAAACATGTTAAAAAAAATTGAAGAAAGATGGTCCTCCAATTATTGTTTTATATTGGTAATAACACTACTGAGCACATTTGTGGCTATTAAAATCGTTTCTAAACCTCCCCAAATAGCATTTTTAATGTTTGAAATGTCCTCTCTTATCACAGATACAAATTTTAATGCCAGATGCTAAATCATAACTAATAAAAGTTGTAAGAGCTATCTCAGCATTACGTTTAATTAAATTATCAATTGTTTCTATGACATTTTATTGTATTCGTTGTAATACGTTGGTAAAATTACAGTTTTATAAATGGTGGAGGCGCCGGATTCGTGGCTGGAAATCTATGGCCAACTTCTCATCGGTGTTTTTTTTTCAACGCGATGTGTATTCTCTTAAAAGTAAAATTCCCTTTACGTATTTTGGTAATGGAAACTCACGTACTTGTAAAATTTGGATAAGGCTTGCACTTTATTTAACCGTTTAAAACACCTATATTTTTCTCATGCAATATTTTGTCAAGAGCCGTTTCCAATTAATACCAAATCAACAATTCCAATGCAATCAACAAAATAACCAAAAATTAAATTACGGATTAAACATGTTTACCGAACTTCAACATAAACACTCACAATCCTCAACATTTTATAATTATTTTTATTATTATTACATGCACTTTCCCTCAAAAATAAAACAACTTTAAAGGTTACCACAAATTCAGATTTCCGACATTGACCCATTTCATTGCTTAATTAATATACAACAATAATATCAAGGAAATCGAATATGTATCTCGCTCATTCTCGAAATTTGATAAATTTGCAATTCAAAAATAATTCACAGCGCGCTGTTGTTGTTTAGTTTTTTTTTTCAATTTCCACGCAGATTACCAAGAGTGGTCGTGTAGCTGACCGTTAATGATAAATTATTATGTAAAATTAATAGGGCATTGTCGTTAATCCGGCTAATGGGGACATTAAATCCGGCGACGATTTCAATTTGAATAAATTTACACCTCGGACTGTGATTATCTGCAGAATAACACGCCGCAATACTGTAATTGTTGTGTTAATAATTAAACATGCTGTTTCGTTGTGCTCAGATTAATTATTAATATAAGCGTTTTATGTGCTTATGTAAATCGCTTTAGTTACAAATAAATAAACAACAATAAACTTTATTTGTTGTTTTCTAATCTAATAAATAAATTATTAACATAAGCGTTTTATGTGCTTATGTAAATCGCTTTAGTTACAAATAAATAAACCACAATAAACTTTATTTGTTGTTATCTAATCTAATAAATAAATTATTAATATAAGCGTTTTATGTGCTTATGTAAATCGCTTTAGTAATAAATATATAAATAACAATAAACTTGATTTGTTGTTTTCTAATCTGTTAAATAACTGCTTTGAGTTATGGACAATATTATATTTTCTATTATTGTAAAGTGAGGGTGTGAAAGGTGTAGCCATTAAAATATTTATCGTTATAGCTAATAACCGCGGTTCTCGATTATTACGCGATACAACAAAACGGGCTGTAGTCGTTAAATAATGTTAGTGCTTATCAGTAAAACCTAATCGAAAATTCAATTTAACGCTACTAATAAATGTTTATATGTACAGTAACACGTGATCCGGACTCGCATTACCCCTATTGATAACTCTACAAACGGCAACTTTATGGCTAATTGAATTCAACATGACTATAATAAAACAATAATAGTAAAATAAAATACAATCGCAAGAGTGTTTGTTCGTTATTTCGTTTTTAGCTATTAAAGAAATATGACGAATAAAGCACTAATAACCTTTCTTCACACGTTTATATGAACTACTAAATGTAGATACACTGTGGACACAAGTAACCATTATCAATAGATTAACACTGTTATTTAATTTTAATTAAAACAGTTTTAACCTTTCTTCACAATTTTTATTATATACCAGATGTACATTTCGGTCACAAGGTGACCATTATCAATGGATTGATACTGTATCAATCCATTGATAATGGTCACCTTGTGACCGAAATGTATATCTGGTATATAATAAAAATTGTGAAGAAAGGTTAAAAGTATTTTAGTTTAAGTTATTATTATCTTCACGTAACTCACCTAAATTCAATTACTGTTAATTTATTTATTTATTTAACGGAAGATCTATTTCACAAAATACATTTTGACAAAATTTGATAACTACAAGAAAAATACAGTGATACTTATATATAAAATAAACTTAGAATACTAAAACAAATAACAAACATTTATAAGCTTAAGTTTGCTAATAAATTGTGAGGTCGAGAAGCAATTAAAAATATCAAAATTTGGATGCAGTGATAGTTTATTTGCTGTACGCATAAACCCTGGATACGAAATAAGAGTAAATGTCGAATTAAACGATTAAATTGAGCAATGGGCAATAGGCATTCAACACTGTGACAAATTAATTTATGAAAAAATAACAAATAAATCAGCATACACCCGGCGGATACTTAGTTTATCAATACATTGGAGAGACAAAAGTGTATCTAAATTTGTGCTGGTATTAAAGCCTAACTTGTTTATAGCCTTAAGTTGTCTTAATTAACAAGACATTGTTTTCATTTTCACGAATAACATTTTCGTAATTTTATATATCAGTGTTAATCCATTGATAATGATCACTTTGTGTGCAAAATTTATGTACATTTGGTAAATGTAACTTCATATTTTCTTTAAATTGATTGATTGAATTTCCCAGTTTGAAGACAATATAATACACTATAATAAACAATTAACGTTTGTACATATACATTTAAATTTAACGAATGAATAAGCTGGCTATATAGACTAGTATCCGAGGCCAAGGAGAAAAAATAATTAACGAATCTAGCGTATTCAAGTATGACAGATTTTTGTAAGATTAATTATTAACGATTGAGCAGAGTCGTACAAAACGTCATAACAGGGTGGAAACTTGTTAGATTAATACAAGAGTTATATCAAGGCAATCTTTGATTGTTTTTCTATAATTATAATTTTAACCTCATTACCGAATATCTTTTTCTTTCATCAACCAGCATAATCCATTACATAATTAAGTGTGTAACTTAATGAATTTAATTTGGAGTGTGGAGTTGACTTGTGGTTATTAATTCGGAAATACTTCTCCGCCCTTTCGCCCTTTCGGCGCGATTATCGCGCGCTCATTAAGGAAACTTTTGCACCGTGAGTTATACAGGATGGGAAAAAGGTGGGTCCCAAATTAGTTGTGCGTGCACTTTATGGGGACCCGTAATTACATCTACTCGGTCCTTGAGACCAACGGACATCTTTACGACGCGAGTAAAACTTCTAACAGAAAAAAAGAAGAAGAGGTAAAAAATCCAATTATCACACTAGCAAATAAGATATACAGGAAATGGTTGTTTTAAGTATGCATATTCCGAAGGATGCTCTGTAAATGTCTATGCGTTCGTTGGTTTTCTAAAAGTATTTACTTATAAATTACTAACGAGTGTTTCCACTCCCTGGTTAAGCATGAAGTAAAATTTGGAGTTTAGAAAAGCCTGAATCAAATTTTCAGGCTTTTCTTTTTTTTTATAACAAAAACACACTTAATTTTAAGCTACACAGGCATAACATTTTGAAAAAAAGACCTTTATTGGCATAATAATACCTACACTAATCGCTACCCCCTCCTTTCCATGACATTTTGAATCTGCCTTTATTTCGTGTCGGAAAATGTTGGCCTCTTCTGAACTCTAATAAAGTTTATATTTTTTATAAACAATTTAAGGGAAATTTAAATTTTCCCCTGCCAATTGTTACAAACAACGATTTGATTAATCTCACTAATGCTATCCTCTCAATTATAAATATTCCCATCACGTAAACACAGTTAAAACAACGCATAACATAATGAAAGTGCATTATGAATGCAGAATCAACTCAAATCAGCAATTTTCAATTAGAAATACACAATAATTATTTATGTGTTTGCATAACTTTCAAATAGCGAGGAACAAATAACGAAAATCGCAAATTGAGGTTTGCAAATTTTATTTTAAATAAATAAATTAATAACAGAGACTAGTTAATTTAATGGTGGTAGTAAGCTGGGGCAGCATAGGCGGCTACTTTAGCTACTGGAGCGGCGTACCCAGAGTAAGCTACTGGAGCGGCGATTTTAGCTACTGGAGCGGCGTACCCGGAGTAAGCTACTGGAGCGGCGTATCCGGAGTAAGCTACTGGAGCGGCGATTTTAGCTACTGGGGCGGCGTAAGCAACTGGGGCGGCTATTTTGGTGATGGTCTTAACAGCGAGTGGTTCACGGTGGACGACAGCGTTGAATCCGTGGATTGGGTCAGCGGTGTATTCAACGGTCCTCTTGAAACCATCAGCATCAACAAGGGAGTAGCTTCCTTGGACGACATCTCCGCTGCGATGTTCTTGTTGGCTCTTGCTGTCTCCGGTTACATGATCATCTACTCCATAACCGAATTGGTATTGTGGGTTTGGATCGTATGGTTCTGGTTGAGCTACAACAGCCTTGGTAATTGGGGCGGCGTAAGCTACTGGGGCGTGGGAGTAAGCTACTGGAGCTTGGGAGTAAGCGGCTGGGAGGAGTCCAGCTTGGGCGTAAGCCAAAACGGCGGCGAAGGCAACGAACTGAAATTAAAATAATAATTACGTAATAAAATCTAATTCATTATGTGTGGTTATATAAAAAGTGATAATACCTTGAAAGCCATGGTGTCTGAATTTGATCACAGTTGAATGTGCTCTGGTTTGCAGACACTGAGCAGACACTTTTTATACCCGATCGCGAGGTGGAGTTGATAATTCGATTTGTTGATTTAAGGTCAAGTTTACTGTGTCACAAAATAGCGCGATTTTTTAGAAAGGGAAGAAACTTAACTGACGTAAATGGACCAAATATTGCAAGGCTGGATCGGTGTTTGAATTATTAATTAAACAATGCAAGATACACATATAGCTGTCGTATTTCTATCCATAACTGATAAATTTTATATTAAAAAGTAAATAAGTATATAACTGTATTTTCATTAGGTGAATTTTGAGAATTGAGAATTGCAAAATTTAGAGTTAGTGTGCGTATTTTTTAAGTTTTTACATGCTTATTAATAAACCTTTGGTGAATAACCAAGTGTAAGTGCCAATTTGAAAGAAATTGGAGTACACTTCTGTGCAATAAAATTAAGTACAAAAAATATGTTATAGTTTAAACCGGACATTATGAGTTTCCTAGTTACGTAAATATGTCAATTTTCTTAATATCAAAATGTCGCGTCATTTAGATAACAATTCAAAAATTTGATTTCTAACTAAAATAGAAGATGGTTTTTCTATTTGACAAATTGCACAATTGGTGAACATCAGTAAAGACACTGTTTTCAGAGTTAAGAAACGTTGGGAGCACAAAAGAAGTGTTATGGTTATGGGGTTATTATTTATTGAAACTGCTGCTAAGCAATTAAAACAGACCCGAATTATACAATTAGAATATTGTGAAAAATAGGCATGAGACTTGTGCTTCATTTTATTGCACAGAAGTGTACATGTGGGGCAATCAGTTTTTTTTTGATAATTGTCAAAAATATACAGAGCTTTTATTGATAGACACTGCTACCTAGTATATTTTCTATAAATCCATATAACCACTATCTATTTTGTTTGTTGGTTTTATCATATTGTCTACCACTTCATAAACACATTAATTTTGAATTTCTGGTCAAAAAATGATCACATTATTTTTGAATTTCTCGTAAAAAAAATGATCACATTATTTTTTGATAAAAATATAGTTCGAAGCGAAACCAAGCAGGTAAAATTTGTTGGGGAAATATATAAAATTGCCAGTAAGCAACGCCTGTGACAGACACGAGCATGTACATGAAATGGTTAAAGGCAAAATTTATTAATTACACACTAATTAGATATCATTAAAATAGTCACTTTACATTAGCACTATAAAACATATTTTCACGCTTAATGAACACAGTGTTTACACAGCGTGAAAGTTATTAAAAGATTCAGTATCTGCAATTTGAACTTGACCTTCCACTGCTTAAATTTCTTTTCGAAAAAATGCGATCAATGTTACATCACTCACTGATATATAAACAGCGGGTTTTCGTCGATTAACCAGTACACATCCAACCGTGAACAAATCAATACAAAATGGCTTTCAAGGTACTTTCACTTGCTGAATTATTTTTGCAATGACTTAATTGATTAATTAATTACAGTTCGTCGCCTTCGCCGCCGTTTTAGCCTGCGCCCAAGCAGGACTCCTCCCAGCCGCTTACTCCCAAGCTCCAGTTGCTTACTCCCATGCCCCAGTAGCTTACGCTAGCCCAATTGCCAAAGCTGTTGTAGCTCAACCAGAGCCATACGATCCAAACCCAGAATACCAATACGGATACGGTGTAGATGATCATGTAACTGGAGACAGCAAGAGCCAGCAAGAATCTCGTCACGGAGATGTTGTACAAGGTAGCTACTCCCTTGTTGATGCTGACGGTTTCAAGAGGACCGTTGAATACACCGCTGACCCAATCCACGGATTCAACGCTGTTGTTCACCGTGAGCCACTTGGTGTTAAGACCATCACCAAAGTGGCTGCTCCAGTAGCTTACGCTGCCCCAATTGCCCACGCCGCTTATGCTGCTCCAGTAGCAAAAGTAGCCACCTATGCTGCTCCAGCTTACTACCATCATTAAATAAACTAGTCACATATTTATTTATTTATTATGAAATAAAATTTTCCATCTCTAAATCTATACTCTTTTTAGTAATTATTCAATTATGCCCTAGCTACCTACTGCTTTTTTATAAAACACAATTGCAACACAATTGCATTCTAAAATAATACCTGAATTAGAGAATTATTAAAAAATTGCATACATTCTCATATATGGATTATTTTAACCTGTAACCGGTACACAGTAGACTGATAGAAATTTCACACACTTCAAAACAAATACCGTGCAATCATTCAAAACATGAATTACAGTAGGCTTTGGATTTTTTTAACATCAAGGCCGTAGCTAGAAAAAAATCGGGGGAGGATTGATTGGTAAAAATATTGTTTTTGCTCTTTCAAAGCCGCATTTACATAAAAAAATTTAACATTTTGAAAATTTCGAGATGGGTTGAAACCCGCACATCATTAAAAATTCGTCGATTGATTGGGTTACGTGAAGATCAAATTAACTTGATACGGAGTTTTTCTTAATATTTTATCAGCGTTTTTATTTGCATGAAATTAAATGCATTTTTAATTTGACGAATAAACCACTAATAACCTTTCTTTACACAAATGTACATACATTTCGGACAAAAGTGACCATTATCAATGGATTATCATAGTGTAAATCCATTGATAATGGTCACTTTGTGTCCGAAATGTATGTACATTTGGCAATTCAAATAAACGTGTGAAGAAAGGTTAATAATGCTTTACTCGTCAAATTAAAAATGCATTTAATTTCGTGCAAATAAAAATGCTGATAAAATATTAAGGAAAAATTGTAATTTTTTAAAATTCTCAGGATTTGTTCAAAAATATCAATCTTTGTTTAAGTGAAGAAAAAAATAAAATTGCAGATTTTTAAACTTGTTTTGTTTCTTCTTGAGCAAATCAAAGCGCAATATATCTACAACTAATGCTTTATAAATTCGTTATTATTATTTGTTTGTTAGTGAAATTCATTTCTTCGATTGAGAATAGATTTTCCTAGAAACATACAGAGACTTTTCTTTTAAGAATATATATCCCAATTACTCGTTTTGTAAAAGAGTTCGATTTAACGTTTTAAACGAGTGTTATCCACTCCCAGACTAAGCATGAAGTAAAATTTTGACCAAACCAAATTTTCTGGCTTTTCTAAACTCGAAATTTTACTTCATGCGCCAGGCGTATAAAACAGATTTAAAATGAAATTCTAAATATTCTGATTAGGTATGTATGAATGAACATTTTTGATATAAGAATGCATTTATAAATTTTGGAATAATAAGAAAGTTATCCTACGCGACCAAACCAAATTTTCTGGCTTTTCTAAACTCGAAATTTTATTTCATGCACCAGGCGTTCAAAACTCTAATTTAAAATGAATTTCTAAATATACTGATTAGATATGTAGGAATGAATATTTTTGATATAAGAATGCTTTTAAAGATTTTGGAATAATAAGAAAGTTATTAACGTAATGAGCTTTTATAATTGAAAATTGCAGTTTCTTTATAAATAACTGTAAACAATTTGAACTCTAAGGAAAGTCTAAGTTGCACTAGGAACGTTAAACTCGAGTTTAGGCTAAACTTGAGTTTAAGATGACAGTTCCTATTGTTCTAAGCCAAGGCCTCGGCCAGAAAACAAATTGGCGGGGTTATAAAAATTTCTGTGGGGGGGGGGATTAATAATAAGGATATTGTTTTTGCTTTTACAGGGCAGCTTTTACATACAAGAATTTGACATTTTGAACATTTCGGGGGGTTTGAACTACGGCTACGGCCTTGGTTAACACATAGTTTACCATAACCTCATTATTCAATTAGCATTCTGGGAAACCGCACAAATAAAATGCCGCCTACTTTAAATCATAATTTAAATGATCGCACGGTATATTACATATCATTGAAATTGATTTATAAGTTTTTCAAATGCTTAAACAAGTGAAATAATTGATTTATCCATTTCCTATAGTAAAAAAAGTGGTTACAGATAACACCGAATGATGAGGGTGAAAAGACATAACGTTTATTCTTTCTGTAAGTACAAAACAGACAAAGAAAAACTATTGAATTTTTAGATACTACCGCAATTTTATGTTTCAAAAGCTTTGCTGAAACTCTAATTTTTTTCATATTCAACAACAGTTTAACAAAACTTTGTTCAAAATCCTATCGATCAACATACCTAAATAGAAGGAAATCAATCCATTGCACAATGGTTCCCCCAGCAGTCAAAATTCAAAAACATTTATGTCTACATTTTTGCATACAACATTGCTTACTACTTAAAAAATACTCTTATTTAATGTAGGTATAAAATTGGAACCTGTAAAATAAAACAATCTTTTGTTTTCAAACATCCAAAGTACAGTTCGTCGCTGGTGCAATATTGTATTATCAGAGCATCATTAAAAAAAAACAACAATCAAACAACATAATTATTTCTCTCTCTATCATCGTTCATTTTTGCGATTGTTTCGTAAGGGAATTCTAAGAAGAAGGTATATACTTTATTTTCACTCACTTTTTAAAGTATACATTTCTAAATACATAAGTTGTGTGACTTCCACAAAAACAATATTAAAATGTTTAATTTATTTGATTGAGAAACCCCCACGTACCCTTACATTTAATATATCAAAATTTGTTACTTAGAGCCTGTAGAACGTTAAGTTATTTGATTTATCTGCAGTAAGCTTCAGCTGCTCTTTTTACATAACCTTTAAACAAGGTGTTTCAAATTCAACCCTTACCATAGAGATCTCGCTTATTATAGTAAATAGATAGTAGGTTTAAATTCGGCACTTTAGCAGAATTTAATGCTTTTTAATAATCCGTTGAAAAAAGTTACTAAAATTCTTTTGATTTCGAGGAAAAGCCAAAAAAACTGTTTGTTTTTTAAATTTTCGTTATTTGAGACAATATTTAAAAACGGTAAAGACCTTCTTATAGCACTTTTTAATTATCTAACAGTTGGGTAATTAATTTCTTTACAACATGTTTTGTTTCTTATGAGCCTTCATCAACTTTCTTATTTTCTATGGACAGCATATTTATTTTTATCACATCTAATTGCATTATTTTTTGTAATAACAACGATATAACACACCATACATTTGTTTCCATAAATTACCACACAATCGGTAAAAATAATTATATTAGCGCTAACTAAAAATCATCCCTGCCATGGAATTGAAAACAATAAAAAAATCTGAATAAGTCACTGTTATTATTATCGTTTATCAATAAATAAATCATTTTATAATTCAGAAAAGCGAGATATTTGTCAAGTATTTTTTAATACGCACAACTTAAAAATGGGATTAATTATGATTTTAATACAATTGTCAGAAGTATTAATAGGAAGTAAAATAATGTGAAAAATCGCCATTTTGTTTAGTGAATTATTAAGTTCAGATTCTCACTCAGCGACCTCAAAAACCCTGTATCCGAAATTTCTATAAAAAAATGTAATTTTGATAATATATGTCTGCCATCTCGTATCAAATTTGTTAACTTCAAACGTCAATTTGTTGAGGTTCAAAATCAGCGACCAAGAAAAACCTTATATCTGAAATTTTACGGAAGTACGACAGTTTTTATCTTTTTTGTTCGCTATCTTGGATCCGCCATTTTGTTATTCAAATTTGTAATTACTTATTCTGAATCAACTACCTCAAAATGCCCTATATCCGAATTTTCATGAAAATATGACAATTTTTATAATTTTTTTCCGAAATATTTGACCCGCCATTTTGTTTTTTAAATTTCTAATATCAGATTCTTAATCAGCGACCTTGAAAATTCCGATTTACTAATTTACATACATTTTGGATAAAGCCGTCTTATTATGGCTATATTTTAGGCATTTGGGACTACTGTGCATTGCACTAACCTTTTAATTAATGGAAGACGATCCTTTGAATCCAAGTACCGTGCGATCGCTTAAAATATGATTTACAGTAGGCTTTGAGTTTTAAATTGGATGGGCACTACTGACTGTTAACACATAGTTTAGTATAACCTAAAATTTATTCCATCATTCAATTAGCAGTCTGGGCACAAAAAAATGCCGCCTACTCTAATTCATAATTTAAATAATCGCACTGTATCCAGTTCTTGATATTATTTTTAATAATCCGTTAAGCAAAACGTCACTAACGAATCAAAACACTAACACGAGCAATTATTCTTCTTCTCCTTGCAGCTATGTCGATCAGCCACAGCAATCACTTTCGTAGATAACTAAATAAACACTAGCACTTCAATTCGCGAAATCAAATTCGAAAACCGATCAGTGTTTTGCAAAAAGCGAAGACACGAAATACGCCGTGTGAAAAATTGACCTCTACTGGAGTTTAAAAGGTGGAATAAATAGAGGCGCTCTTCAAATTTATCAAGAACGCCGGACGTTTGCCTGCGTTTTTTTTTTTTTTGTTGTTGTTTGCGTGTTTAGTGATAGCGAATGAATTTATTGATTGAAACCGGTTTTAATGTTTGTTGTTTCGTTAAATAATTGAAATTATTTCTGCACTCTACAACAAAACATTCAGAATTCAATTAAAAGATGTATTTGAATACTTTTGTCAAAGAGGATTTAATATTCAGATCCCGTTTTAGTTTTATATTCCATATAAGTATATACAGAGAGTTTTTCTTTAAACTATACCTATTCTAAATTCAGATTATTTTCTTTAAATATTTAGATATTTGTTGTTTTTGTAAAGAGTTAAATTTGATATTTTAAAAGGAGGTTCTCCACTCCCAGACTAAGCATGAAGTAAAATTTCGAGTTTAGAAAAGCCCCGTGAAAACTTGTCGAGGGTCGCGCAGCGACCCGAGACAAATTTTCTGGGCTTTTCTAAACTCGAAATTTTACTTCATGCGCCACGCGTATAAAACTTTAAAATATTGTGAAATGTATGTATATTTGAACCTCACTTGAAATCAGTGTTTTATACGCGTGGCGCATGAAGTAAAATTTCGAGTTTCGAAAAGCCCAGAAAATTTGTCTCGGGTTGCTGCGCGACCCTCGACAAATTTTCACGGGGCTTTTCTAAACTCGAAATTTTAATATTTAAATATTTTCTAGTGTCTTTTAGACCCTACTGTACCGGTTACGGGTTAAAATAATCCATATTTTAAAATATATGCAATTTTTTAATAATTCTCTAATCCAGGTATTATTTAAAAAACAGTACTCTCTGTGGGAATCGCAAAGAAAACAGAATTATATGTGTCGAGCAACTTTTTTGCATTTTATTTACGAAAGTCGGGCGGAAGAAAAATTGTTGTCACGTCCGAGAGGAACAGTCGTCGGCGGGGATTTACATTTTAATTGGAATCCACGCGTCCAGGATTCAATTACCCGGACGGAGGGTCGCTCCTCCTCCCCCACGTCGGATTGGATTCATCCGGGACGGACAACTTTTTTCCGGTATCCCGGACTATCCGGAGCGGGATGAAATCGAATAATAAAAAATTCCATCAAACTCTGTCCAAGTATGCGCTCCGTTACAACCCGACCCCGTGTGAAATATCTGCACCCCCCGTGCTCTAGTCAAAAACAAGAAAGCGAAGGGGAGAAAAATAGGATAATACTAAAGTTGTGATTTAGGAAAAAAAGAACGAATCTTATGAATAAAATTAGTTTACTTCTTATAATGGAAAGTTTATTAAAAGTTTGTTATTTTTTCTTTATGATATCAACGGCAGATTTTTGAATTAAGCTAATTATTCTGAAATCTAAAAATACCTACAAAATAAAATTACATTACATAAACTCTTTTTTTTAATATGACCAAACTTAGGGTATATTTACGGCGAACAGTTGCAGTCCTGCTTTATCAGTAGGGTATTTTAGACATCAAGAACATTTAACATAAAGAAAAATTGAGTTTGTCAATAGTTTGCAGAATATTTACAAAATAAAAAAACGAATTAAAATTAATATTGACTTTCTGCAAACAAATTTGTCTTGTTGAGACTTCTCCAAATATTCATTGAAACAACTACTTCTCTCGGGGTATTAGCTCGAAAAGTAGTTGTTTTAATGAATATTTGGAGAAGTCTCAACGAGACTAAAGTTTGTTTGCAGAAAGTCGATATTAATTTTAATTCGTTTTATGTTTGTTTAGACATCAAACTTTTAGATGTTGGTAAATGATTATCAATGCGACAAATAAATCATAATTTGTCGAATAAATTGTCATGATGCAGAGATTTAAAAAAAAGAGAACGCTACAACTTGCAACTTTACAACACATACAGGGAATTTTCATTTAAGAATACTTTCACATATTTTACATAAAAATTGTGATCAGAACTAAGCAGTATATTTTGAACTTCACTTTAAATCAGTGTTTTATACGCGTGGCGCATGAAGTAAAATTTCGAGTTTAGAAAAGCCTGATTTGGCTTGGCCGCTCCGCTTCGCTACGCGTCCAAGCCAAATTTTCAGGCTTTTCTAAACTCGAAATTTTACTTCATGCTTAGTCTGGAAGTGGATAACACTCGTTAGATATTTAATTGATAGTTTTTAATAAGATACCGAATGTCTGAAAATTTACACTGAAAAATCGTAACATACCTAAAAGAAACTTTTAATTTACAGGTTATGTGAAGGGAAATCTGACATTAATATGAAAATTCAATTAATTCACAAAGATTACGGTTACAAATGTATAAACCTATCACCGCCTCAAATTATTTGTATCTACTACCAATTTAATAATGTGTTTTTAAGGATCACGTAGGATAATAGGATCAGGTAATATTCCTTGCTTAGGAATATCCGTCTTTTTTATTATTTGCCTATTTATATGTTCAAATTTTAAAAAAGTTTTAAATATAAGGAATTTTTTTTTAGGTAAAAATGTATACCTAAACCTGTGTTAGGTTGTTATTTCAAAAACTTTGTTCCTAGAATATATTAATCTTGAGTGATGTTTGCGATGTCTGTAATCGTTATTTAAATAGACATATTAAAATAATTGACGTCTCTTATACGTCATTGTACAGGAGTAAGTTAAATATGTTTGCGACGGAAAATCCAAATTTTCAGGCTTCGAGTTTAGATCGAAATTTTACAATAGCCTAAAATCAATTAAGGGCTAGTTGTTCAGTTATAGCTTACGATAGTCTTGATATAATTATTAATGATCAATATTATTTAAACTGAGCTCAAGCAAAACTTGGTTTAAACCACTATTAAACAACTGACTCAGTATCATGGGGAGCCAATGCTTATGGAAGAACTGGAAATCGAGTAGAAAAGGAGAGACTATGGTCACGATGTGGTGTAAGAGTAAGACAGAAGACTATGTACATCAATCGCCGGTATCGCTTCTGGATGCAGCATCCAAACGCGGTTACCAAATTTTATATAGAGACTGGCTAACTGGATAAATATGAACTGTGTCAGTATTATGTAAAAAAAGTGCATAGATTTTGAGATGTAGGATTTTATTTCATAATAAATAAATAAATATATGACTAATTCTTTTAATGGTGGTAGTAAGCTGGAGCACCATAGGTGGCTACTTTAGCTACTGGAGCGGCGTAGGCGGAGTAAGCTACTGGAGCGGCGATTTTAGCTACTGGAGCAGCATAAGCAACTGGAGCAGCTACTTTGGTGATAGTCTTAACACCAAGTGGTTCACGGTGGACAACAGCGTTGAATCCGTGGATTGGGTCAGCGGTGTATTCAACAGTCCTCTTGAAACCATCAGCATCGATCAAGGAGTAGCTACCTTGGACAGCATCTCCGTGACGGGATTCTTGCTGGCTCTTGCTATCTCCAGTTACATGATCATCTACACCGTATCCGTATTGGTATTCTGGGTTTGGATCGTATGGCTCTGGTTGAGCTACAACAGCTTTAGCAATTGGGCTAGCGTAAGCTACTGGGGCATGGGAGTAAGCCACTGGAGCCTGGGAGTAAGCAGCTGGGAGAAGTCCAGCTTGGGCATAAGCCAGAACGGCGGCGAAGGCGACGAACTGTAATTAATAATTTGATTAACCCATTGCAAAAATGATTCAGCAAGTGAAAGTACCTTGAAAGCCATTTTGTATTGATTTGTTCACAGTTGAATGTGTACTGATTAATCGATAAAAACCCGCTGCTTATATACCACCGAGTTTCGTAACATCGATCGCATTTTTTTCGAAAAGAAATTTAAGTAGAGGAAGGTCAAGTTCAGATTGCAGATATTGAATTCTGCAAGAACTTTCATGCTATTTAGGCACCGTGTTCACAAAGCGTGTAAATATGTTTTATCAAATCAAATTAATTAATTACACTTCAGCAACATTTAAAATATACATGTTTACAATGGTAACGATAACAAAACATGATAATTGCGGGTGTATTCGTCAACTTTATGTCATTCATGCAAAATTGGGTAAAAGGTAAAAGTCATTACGCTATTGCTATAAATGACGTTACTTTGACTTTGTCATGATTAATATTTTGTGGAAAACTGAAAACATAAGTGAGGCTTACGAACAAAGTTTAACAGGAACAAGAAACATTTGTTGAAAAATAAGTTAGGTAAAAGCTATTGATTTTAAGTATATTTGAGTTTATTGAACTCATATACAATAAAAAATAAACGGAAAGAAATAATAGTAAATAAATCTCACATTTTTGATTCCGTAAGCTCAATAATCACCATTTGCTTCAACATATACACTGTCAATGATTGATATATTTTATTCCTTAATAAAAGTTAACACCGTCACCCGTGAAAAATCAACTTCTATCAAAAAGCTACTAAAACTAAAATCAAATAATCAAACAAGGGAAACATATGAGTCGCTCAGATGCAAAGCCAGCTATGCGTGATTTGACAAACTTGTGCCAAAATGACAAAAACTGATTTTGCAGCGTCTTTTAAATGAATGAAATAGTGTTGAATGAGCGTTGTATTGAATGGGGATAACAAAAATTATGTAAAGCAAAGTAAAAAGTTGGCAGATTTTGCAGTTGAAAAAATATGTCAGCTTTTGCAATCGAGAAATGTAGCAGGTTTTGAGTTGGACAGAATTTTTCAAACTAAATTTTAAAAGGTTTAGGATGGATTTTAAAAGTCAATTTATTTATAAAATCGTAGCCTAAGACGAGTAGAATCCAGAGATACCAAAACCTTAAAATCAAAAAAATAAGTGTGTAGCTGGTTTTTCATCTGGGCGACTTATATATTCAAATAGTAAACATTTTTTTCTCAAAACTTAACCAAAAAGTGCAACATCCAAAAGAGCTTTATCCACTGTTGGATTACTTTTTACAAACATTAATTCGCAATTAGCAGCCGAAATTATAGATCAGCGTTTTCCCAACGGAGTCAATTGGGAAACGGGGGTCGATAAATTTTTACAGGGAGTCATTGATGAGCAATGGTTCGATTGGAAGTCGATTATGGTCAGGGGGTCAATTAGGGGTCGATAATGATCAAGGGGTCGACAACCAAAAAAAAAAAAACTTTAATCATCCACTAATTGATTATACCTCTGATTAAGTCAAAATTCTAGAATATAAGAATGTTATAAATTTGTGGGATAACCTAAATATGTTTTTTTTATCAATCTGCAATTGTGTTAACAATTTATAAATAGAATTGTTGTGGTTTTAAAAAGTACTAATTATTGATAAAGTTAATTGACTTGGGTGTAAACGGGCCCAAAACTAATAAATGCAACTAAAATATTGATCATTAGTATTAAATATAATTATTTTTTTAAATTCCAAAGTTGTGTCGACTTCTAATAGTATTAAATAATTTTGAACCTAATACTTTTTTATTATTATTCAAGCACATTCTTCTCATTCACTAAATTTGTTAATGCGAAGAATGTGCTTGAATAATAATAAAGAAGTATTAGGTTTTAGAAACTTGCGTTTGCTACATTTGTGCAATATTGTAAAAAAAAATGGTAATGTGTCCATCAAAACACATTCCCCGTTAAATGTATGATGATCAACAATATGGAAAAGTTGCTCAAACTAAATTTATTTTACTTTTATTATTATTATTCCAAAACCCATTTTAACACATTTTAACACTTGTGACATATTTTAAAGTAACGAGTGTCTTCCACTCCCAGACTAAGCATGAAGAAAAATTTCGAGTTTAGAAAAGCCCCGCGTAAAAAATTTGTCGAGGGTCGCGCAGCGACCCGAGACAAATTTTCACGGGGCTTTTCTAAACTCGAAATTTTTCTTCATGTGCCACGCGTACAAACCACTGATTTGCAGTAAAGTTTAAAATATATAACGCTAAGATGTGATGGTGATCAATAGTGACCGAAATGTAGCGACAAAATGCAAGAATTACATTTTTTGTGAATACACAAATGCACAAAAAAGTAATTCTTGCATTTTTTTCGCAACAACTCGGTAAATATTGATTGTTCAAATCAGTGGTTAATACGCGTGGCGCATGAAGTAAAATTTCGAGTTTAGAAAAGCCCCGTGAAAATTTGTCTCGGGTCGCTGCGCGACCCTCGACAAATTTTCTACGCGGGGCTTTTCTAAACTCGAAATTTTACTTCATGCTTAGTCTGGGAGTGGAAGACACTCGTTACTTTAAAATATGCCAAAACCTGCGGACGTCGATAACCTTTTGATTCTCAGTTTTCCTACTGTTTTCGAATACAGCGTGTCCTTGTGGGCCTAATGAGGCCTAAGTGCAGTGGAGAACTGCACACTCCCCTTTGCACCAGAACCAGAACCAGCGTGTCCTTTTTCCACATTATCAGTAATTTCTGACCTTTCGTGCCCCTCACATTACTCCCCACTCTCTCAGAGTGATCTACGTATAAAATAACTTAGATCGCCTCCAGACACACCACCAAACATCATAAAACCCACAAACACGAAAATACTAGTGAAAAGCATGCATCCTCGAGCAATAAGACCGGGCTTTCCAGATTTAAAACAATTTAATCAACCCCACATTTATTACCAATTTAATCTACTTCTCATTTATTAACAATTCCGGGCCTTATCTGAAACGAAGAAAAATGTCCTCTTTGAACTGAATCGTGATCTCTCACAAGAGATACAGTCAGGGACTCTGTAAACAAAAAAGCAAGGATGTGTATGGACTTTCAATGCACATAATTAAGGAATTCATCGACGTCCTGATTGAATCATTAACAAAACTTGTTAATCAATCAATATCAACTAGTAGATTTTCTCATGTCACAAAAATAGGGAATAAAAATTAAATAAATAATTACAGGCCTGTTTCTCTATTGCCAGTGCTCTCGAAAATAATTTAAAAAATTTTGTTTCATCAAAAATTTTGTTTCTTGATTCTAACAATCTTCTCTCTAACTTGCAATATGGCTTCAGAGAGGGAAAATCAACTACCGATGCCATAATTGACTAAACAAACAACTATTTATTTAGTTGTTTGTTTATTATTAGTCAAACCCAAAATTATGTTGTGAGTCCCTTGTGCTATCTAACTTTACATTTAGTTCAATCCTTTGGAATGCTGCATTGGATTGTGCAACCAGTTATCGAATACAAAAAGTACAAAATGCTTGTCTGAGGTATATCTAGTGAATAAGTAAGTTTGATAGAATATCTCACAAGATTAGAGAATCGGGTTGGCTAGCTATGAAGGAACGACGCACTATTCTGGCTGCAAGTCTATAAAACAAAATTATTATTACTAAACAACTTTCATATCTTTACAATAAAATTTCCTCTAGAGAAGACGTTCATAAATTAAATATCAGATTTAAAGGACGATTATCACCTCCCAAGTACCGCACTGCAATATTCCAACGCTCATTTTCTTACAATATTTACAAATTATTCAACATAGTACTCCAAAATATCTTCCACAATGTTCTCATTAATCACTTGGTGAAACATGATTAAAATAAAATTTGAAATAAAAACACTTGGTTTGTTTCACTAACGTTTTACTTATTATTCCGACTAGTTTCGGCTTCTAGCCATTATCATTAATTATTAATTTAAGTAAATTATTAGAGAATAATAAGTTCAAAAACGATAGAATAGAACTATCAGGTGTTTATGAATTAAGATGTAACGACTGTGATGCAGTATATATAGGACAGACCGGACGATCATTCCAAATCGAACATAAAAAAGATGTTCTAAATAAAAAAACAATCAACGGGTATGTCCAAACACTGCATCACAGCCGGTCATCTATACAACAGCAATAATTTTAAAATATTGTATACAGGCAATAAGGGTCGTATGCTGAATTTCAGAGAAGGCTTGGAGATAAATAAAGCAATTAAATCGGGAAAACATGTGGTCAATGACAATGACGAACTATGGATCTCGCCAATAATGAACGCCCTTATTACCTGATTTTGTATATAAATATCGTGTAAAAAAGTATTCTCTGTACATTCCTTGATAATGGCTAGAAGCCGAAACTAGTCGGAATAATAAGTAAAACGTTAGTGAAACAAACCAAGTGTTTTTATTTCAAATTTTATAATACTCCAATCATATAAAATTCAGTCACTTAATAAATTTAAAACAATGTAAAAGATTAACTAATTAAAAATTAAGATTTTCTGTCACATGGTTAATTGTTTATTTTAATTGTTCATTAAAGTTTATGTTTGTAGAGATATGAGTAATAGTTTTTTGTATGTTATTATTTATATATGTTAGGTATGGATGGAAGAACAGGTGGGTGAAAGCCTAAGTGAATCCCGCCTAATAGTTCACTTGTTATATGAATTGAATACTGTAACTGTGTATACACAAATTTAACTTGTGTATAAAGATTATTATTATTTTTCATTCACTGACGTATGTAAACCTTATGTATCAACATGAAAATAAATTATTATTATTATTCAATGTGTGATGCAAACAACGACAGTATAACATTTTTAATAATCAATTAAAATTAGGCTGTTTATTTTTATTTAAAAATATATTTTATATAAATAAGTGGTGAAATAATGTTACTAATGTAAATTAACCGAAATTATTTAAATATAATTAAAATTAAATGAATTATAAATTTGTATGTTTTAAAATAATGTATCTTGATGAGTGGTAAATTATTTAAAAATATAATATAATATGGATATAAAAATATTTTCAATAGACAATTTAATTTATTTCAATTTAATCAACAATTTTGTAATGTTTGTTTAAATTATGCATTGTCCACAAAAAATACAATACCTAATAAATATTATTTAATTTGTTATTGTTTATGTTTCCTAAAGTATGAAACGGATATTTCGCTAATTTCCACTTATAAAACAGTCAAATTTTTAGTTTACCTTGTATTGTCTTATTCAATAAATGAAACACCGATCCAGCCTTGCAACGTTTGGTCCATTTACATCACGCAAGTTTCTTCCCTTTCTAAAAAAACCGTGCGATTTTGTGCAACTGTAAACTTGACCTTAAAACGACATATCAAATTATCAACTCCACCTCGCGATCAGGTATAAAAAGTGTCTGCTCCGTGTCTGCAAACTAGAGCACATTCAACTGTGATCAAATTTAGACACCATGGCTTTCAAGGTATTATCACTTTTTATATAATCGCACATAAAAAACACATAATGTGATTTTTCTTTATCTTACATCTCACATTTTTGATTCCGTAAGCTCAATAATAATAATAATATATTTATTGTTACGTAATTAATATTTTAATTTTAGTTCGTTGCCTTCGCCGCCGTTTTGGCTTACGCACAAGCTGGACTCCTCCCAGCTGCTTACTCCCAAGCTCCAGTAGCTTATTCCCATGCCCCAGTTGCTTACGCCGCCCCAATTGCCAAGGCTGTTGTAGCTCAACCAGAACCATACGATCCAAACCCACAATACCAATTCGGTTATGGAGTCGATGATCATTTAACCGGAGACAGCAAGAGCCAACAAGAACACCGCAGCGGAGATGTCGTCCAAGGAAGCTACTCCCTTGTTGATGCTGACGGTTTCAAGAGGACCGTTGAATACACCGCTGACCCAATCCACGGATTCAACGCTGTTGTTCACCGTGAACCACTTGCTGTTAAGACTATCACCAAAGTAGCTGCCCCAGTTGCCTACGCCGCCCCAGTAGCTAAAATCGCCGCTCCAGTAGCTTACTCCGGGTACGCCGCTCCAGTAGCTAAAGTAGCCGCCTATGCTGCCCCAGCTTACTACCACCATTAAATTAACTAGTCCCTGTTATTTATTTATTTATTTGAAATAAAACTTGCAAACCACAATTTTCCATATTCGTTATTTGCTGCTCTCTATTTGCCATTAATATTAGCGTTGATTAATAATTGAAAATTATTGATTTTATTTGATTATAGGATTTACAATCGAGTTTTCAGTTAAACTAAATCTACTTTCATTGCACTGAGCATTGTTTTATGTGTCCTAATATGTATACGTAAAAGAAAAATTCTCTGTATGTTTGGTTTGCACTGAGACGCATTGTATATATTTTCAACACGTAAACATTGTTTTACGTGTTGGAAATATATACAATGCGTCTCAGTGCAAATCAAACATACAAGGATTTTTTCTTTTACGTATACACATCCCGATTTGTAATTTGTCAGGCATTCGTTGTTTTTGTAAAGCGTTCAATTTGAAGCTTCTAACGAGTGTTTCCACTCCCAGATTAAGCATGAAGTAAAATTTCGAGTTTAGAAAAGCCTAAAAATTTGGTTTGGTCGCGTAGCGCGAAGCGCGGAGCGACCAAACCAAATTTTTAGGCTTTTCTTAACTCGAAATTTTACTTCATGCGCCCCGCGTATAAAACACTAGTTTCAAATTAGGTTTAAAATATAATGGTTTAGAATACTGTTTATGGAGTATATTTTGAACGTTATGATATTTCAGTGTTTTATACGCGTGGCGCATGAAGTAAAATTTCGAGTTTAGAAAAGCCCCGCGAAAATTTGTCTCGGGTCGCTGCGCGACCCTAGACAAATTTTCTACGCGGGGCTTTTCTAAACTCGAAATTTTACTTCATGCTCAATCTGGGAGTGGACAACACTCGTTTAAAGCTTGGTATTGAACTATTTAAACAAAAACAACGAATATCTAAAGATTTACAGCATATGTAATTGGGATATACCGGGTGTTCGATAAAAAAACGCCCAAACCAAATTTTTAGGGTTTTCTCAACTCCTAAACTCTTTTCTAAACTCGAAAGTTCAAAATATAATGGCTTAGAATACTGCTTATGAAGTATATTTTGAACTTTATGATATTTCAGTGTTTTATACGCGTGGCGCATGAAGTAAAATTTCGAGTTTAGAAAAGCCCCGTGAAAATTTGTCTCGGGTCGCTGCGCGACCCTCGACAAATTTTCTACGCGGGGCTTTTCTAAACTCGAAATTTTACTTCATGCTCAATCTGGGAGTGGACAACACTCGTTTAAAGCTTGGTATTGAACTATTTAAACAAAAACAACGAATATCTAAAGATTTACAGCATATGTAATTGGGATATACCGGGTGTTCGATAAAAAAACGCCCAAACCAAATTTTTAGGGTTTTCTAAACTCCTAAACTCTTTTCTAAACTCGAATGTTCAAAATATAATGGCTTAGAATACTGCTTATGAAGTATATTTTGAACTTTATGATATTTCAGTGTTTTATACGCGTGGCGCATGAAGTAAAATTTCGAGTTTAGAAAAGCCCCGTGAAAATTTGTCTCGGGTCGCTGCGCGACCCTCGACAAATTTTCTACGCGGGGCTTTTCTAAACTCGAAATTTTACTTCATGCTTAGTCTGGGAGTGGACAACACTCGTTTAAAGCTTCATATTAAACTTTTTAAACAAACACAACGAATATCTGAAGATCTACAGCATATGTAATTGAGATATACCTTTCTGGATTAAGTACTTGGAATAGTTTTAGTTAGAGACAAATATTCTCAATTTGGATGTTAAATTAAATTATTGTATATGACAAAATACAGAGAGTTTTTCTTTTAAGTATACACCAGGTGTTCGATAAAAAACGCACAACGTCATAACTCTTGTAAAGGGTGGGTCATCTCATGATTTCTTTTTGAAATTGCTATTAAAATTTCACCGTTGAATATTTGTTAATGATTGTTGCTTTATTCAAGAAAGTATACCTTCCGATTATTTATGGAAAACGATTTCAGTTAAATGGCCGCCGCGGCTGGCTTGGCAGTTGTGCATCCTTTTCACGCAATTTCGCTATACATTTTTCATTGTTTGTGGCTTGATTATTTGACAAATAGTTTAACGAATGTTCTCCTTAAGTGCTTCAATTGTTTGTGAATCT
Source organism: Philonthus cognatus (assembly GCA_932526585.2). Classification (NCBI taxonomy): domain Eukaryota; kingdom Metazoa; phylum Arthropoda; class Insecta; order Coleoptera; family Staphylinidae; genus Philonthus; species Philonthus cognatus. Next base: position 78,358,669 of record OW052245.1, read on the forward strand.
TTGAAGTAACAACGGTCCTTAACATATCCCCAGAAAAAAATAGTCCAATGACGACAAATCGCAGCTGCGCGATAGCCAATTAATGTCTTCAAAACTACTGATAACACGGTTACTAAACTTAGCGTGTAAAAGATCAATAGTTTCGCGGCTGGTGTACATGTTGCTCCAACCTGCTGAAACTAAAACTCGCCCAAGTCGAAATTTTCTAATTGCGGCCACAAAAAATCAGTCAGCATGTCTGTGTGCTGCACTCCATTGCGACACAACACTCACATTGCAATTTTTTTTTCGGTGTATTTATAACTTCACAACATTTCAGTATTTTATACGCGTGGCGCATAAAGTAAAATTTCGAGTTTAGAAAAGCCCTGTGAAAATTTGTCTCGGGTCGCTGGCGCGACCCTCGACAAATTTTCTACGCGGGGCTTTTCTAAACTCGAAATTTTACTTCATGCTTAGTCTGGGAGTGGAAACACTCGTTCGAACTTTAAATGTAACCCTTTAATAAAATCGACGTGATTGATATAATAAATTATTCATTGTAATCATAAAAAAAACATGCAAAATTTTACCTAAAATCAACTTTAAGAGTTAACTTTATAGTTTGCTCGGCTCTTAATGGGTTAATATTCTATTCTTAAAAAAAACAGATTTTATTAAATATTAATGTTGCATTTAATATAATAACAAACTGTAAATAAATCGACAAAAATCTAGAAATATAAAAAAATCTGGACATGTTAAAAATCTTGATGATCCACTCCCAGACTAAGCATGAAGTAAAATTTCGAGTTTAGAAAAGCCCCGTAGAAAATTTGTCGTGGGTCGCGCAGCGACCCGAGACAAATTTTCACGGGGCTTTTCTAAACTCGAAATTTTACTTCATGCGCCACGCGTATAAAACACTAAAATATTGAAAAGTTAAAAATAATACTAGCCTTTATTTTGTTCGGTTGGTTGACAAATTGTGTTGAATCGTCTAAGCTGATTATACATACTAATTTTATTTATAAATTTTATTGAACTATGTTTATAACTTCACAACATTTCAGTGTTTTGTACGCGTGGCGCATGAAGTAAAATTTCGAGTTTAGAAAAGCCCCGTGAAAATTTGTCTCGGGTCGCTGGCGCGACCCTCGACAAATTTTCTACGCGGGGCTTTTATAAACTCGAAATTTTACTTCATGCTTAGTCTGGGAGTGGAAACACTCGTTCGAACTTTAAATGTAACCCCTTAATAAAATCGACGTGAGTGATATAATAAATTATTCATTGTAATAATAAAATAACATGCAAAATTTTACCTAAAATCAACTTTAAGAGTTAACTTTATAGTTTGCTCGGCTCTTAATGAATTAGTATTCTATTCTTAAAAAAAACAGATTTTATTAAATATTAAAGTTGCATTTAATATATAACAAACTGTAAATAAATCTGCAAAAATCTAGAAATATCAAAAAATCTGGACATATTAAAAATCTTGATGATCCACTCCCAGACTAAGCATGAAGTAAAATTTCGAGTTTAGAAAAGCCCCGCGTAGAAAATTTGTCGAGGGTCGCGCAGCGACCCGAGACAAATTTTCACGGGGCTTTTCTAAACTCGAAATTTTACTTCATGCGCCACGCGTATAAAACACTAAAATATTGAAAAGTTAAAAATAATACTAGCCTTTATTGTGTTCGGTTGGTTGACAAATTGTGTTGAATCGTGTAAGCTGATTATACATACTAATTTTATTTATAAATTTTGATCAATAATAAAAGTCCAATTCTGTTTTAAGGCACACTACATTTGTTGCCAAAAAATCATGTGAACAAAATTTATTATAATTTTTTTTCTATCATAAATATTAAATTGAAATCAACATATCGAGCTTAATTGGATTCAGAAAATGAATGTCTAATATAATGAAATAAGAAAAATATATGCAGCTATTTAAACATTTAAAGTTGATTATTATTTAGCAATGAAATTATTTTGAAAAAATATAATCAAATCAAATCAAATCATTTATTGCATGTTAAAACAAAAGGTTTACATAAGTCACATTGAAGTAATTAAAAACGTAGGAGTAACAAACATACAATTATATATAACAAATCAATAAAAATATATTAGTTTGGTATTTAAAAATAGTACCCCGTCGTCAAAACAATAAAAAATACACAAAGATTTAGAACACGTTAAAATTACATAGTTTGAACATTTAACACATTAAAATCTAGGAATCTATTATATAAGCAATCATCTATGGAGAAAAAAGCTTTTGCTAGAAAATAATTCCGTGTAGCTTTTTTGAAGCTTTTGTATGGTAGTGATTTTATATGATTGGGCAAGGCATTGTATAATTTAGGCCCATAGTGGTTGACACCATTTAGTGATTTAGATAAGCGCATACGTGCCGGATAGAGGTTGTGTCTTTGTCTAGTGCAGTGGTCATGTATCTTTACATGCGTAACATATTTAGATAAGTTTCCTCGAACATAATTGATGCATTAAAGCATATAGGCACTCGGTAGTGTTAAGATTTTTAAATTAATAAAGGCCTCCTTGCATTCAGCTCTATAGGCTAGACATGCAATCACTCTTACAGCCCTGCGCTGTATCCTGAATAGATTCATGAAGGCAGAAGAGTGACCCCATGCCAGTATTCCGTAGGTTAAGTGAGACTGGAAATATCCGAAATATGCTGTTTTTAGAGCGGCTTGTGGTAAGGAGATAGTAAGTTGTCTTAGCAAGTAGACTGTGCTACTCAATTTAGATGATAGAAGCTCTGTGTGCCTACGCCAGTTCAGCTGGGAATCCACGTGTACACCAAGGAATTTACAGTTTTTGCTCTCCCGTGATTTTAGAGAGAAGGGCATGTTCACGGACTTACTTTTATTCAATGTTAATTTGTTAGTAACAAGCCATTCTGAAGCTTGTGACACCGATTCCTTTATATTTGGCATGCTCGTTTTAATCATCTTAGATTGATGCGTGAGAGTGATGTCATCAACATATAAAATGGAGTCTATATTGATTACATTTTTTAGCTGTGATGGCAGGTCATTTATATATAATATAAAAAGCAGAGGCCCGAGAACAGACCCTTGCGGCACACCAAGTGTTATTTGGGATTCACTTGACAGGATGTCATTAATTAATACTCTCTGCCGTCTATCGCTCATAAAAGAATTCAATAATCGACAGCTCAATGGCTTAATATTGTAGCAGTAAAGCTTCCGGAGGAGGATCCCACTGTCGACGCAATCAAAAGCCTTACTCAAGTCCAATAGGGAAGCGACAGTATCCAAACCTTGGTCAAAGCCTTCTGAAATTTTATGTGTAAGGGCCAGAATTGCGTCCTCCGTCGAAAAACCCCTCCGGAAGCCAAACTGACTGTTGCTGAGAATGTTATTGGTCTTTAGAAAGAGAATGAGTTGCATTACAATATTTTTTCAATCACCTTTGAGAAGATAGGCAGCAGAGATATTGGTCTATAATTGTTCGTTTCGTTACTATCTCCTTTCTTAAATACAGGCAGTACGCATCCTATTTTGAGAGGGCTAGGGAAGGAGCCATGCGTTATGCAAGAATTGATTAGCACAGTAAACGGACTAATGATGGTATCTGTGATATTTTTTAAGATAGAAGTCGAAATACCATAGATATCCCTTGCATGGGAATTTTTGAGATTTTGTACAACACTCCTTACCACGTTGGGACTCACCTCTTTGAATTCAAAATATGGAAAATTATTATTTGTACCTATATTCAATAATGAATCAAATGGTTTAGAGTTTGAGCTTGGAGGATATAGTTAGATTTGATGAAGAAGAACACTTGTATTGATTAATTCACTGACTATAGAGGCATCTACTTCGTTATACATTGTTGAACATAAATAAAACACTGTTTATCACTTTGTTTGTATAACAATTGGTTTATTTGGTGACTATAGTTTCGATACTACACCTATCAAAACTAACGGTTTGATAATGATAGGTGTAGTATCGAAACTATAGTCACCAAATAAACCAATTGTTATACAAACAAAGTGATAAACAGTGTTTTATTTAAGAACACTTGTTTTGTTCCATGATTTTATTTTCAGTTTCCTGACACGTGTTTTAGTCTTTACAGATCATTATCAAAAGTAAAAAAAATCATTTTTAACCTTTGATAATGATCTGTAAAAACTGAAACATGTGTCAGGAAACTGAAAATAAAATCATGGAACAAAACAAGTGTTTTTCTTCACCAAATTTGTACATCCGGTTCCATTAAGAGTGTAGCGCACCAAGCATTAACTATATATATAGTTAGTGTCAATTTATGGTATTGAACCTGCGATTGACTTTATTTTTAGTTCATTCAAATCGATTAATAAATAACAGAGTTATGGAGTTGGGAGTTTTTTTTTAATCGAAAACCCGGTATCTACTCAAAAGAAAAACTTTTTGTATTTTGTCAAATCCATTAATTTAATTTAACGTCCAAATTGAGAATATCTGTCCTTAACTAAAACTATTCCAAGCACTTAATCCAGAAAGCAAATCATTGTGTCAACTAAGTATCTCCAACTAACTTGCGTGTTTCTCTGTTTGTTTGTTTATATCCATCATTTGTTCCAACATTACACCAGGATCACGCACGCACCCTCTAACATTAATTATGAGAAAATGGAGCCGTCATAATCATCCTTCAGGATGAAATTATGCTGGTGGTAGGCATCCCCATCGTAGACACGCAAACAGGATAACCTCCCTAACACCAAATTTGCATTTTCACATCGAATCGATTCTGCGGGCGGAATAGCCAGTAGCGCAAAGTTCGCGGTTAAATTCATTAAAAGGCAGAAAGTTTACGTGCGTTTTGCAGACATTTTCGAACAACTGGCCCTCGCTCTCTCCAGCTATTTTCGAATTGAATAAATTACGCCGCGGAATTGATAATTGCTAAAGTTGAACACTCTAGAATTTATACATATGTAATAATGGAGCAGATGGATTTCTCGAATTGTTAATAGAAACGAAAATATTGCAGTTTGAGATTTTGTTCAATAAATAAATAAATGGGCCCGCCGTGGCCGAGCGGTTGAGCCGCCGGTTTCGCCAATCGGACACGGAGGTGATCTGGGTTCGATTCCCAGCGGAGGCGAGTAATTTTTCTAACGAAAAATACTCGTCTCCGGTTCCATGGATGTGTGTGAATGTGTTGTGACGTCCAAATAAGTCGAAATTTATGTTAATATAGATATTATAAATCAACGTTAGTGGCTGAATGGTAATACCTATGCCAAACAAACAAAAAAAAAATAAATAAATATTATAAACTAAAGATTTAATGGTGGTAGTAAGCTGGGGCTGAGTAGGCCGCTACTTTAGCTACTGGAGCGCCGTAGTTGGCTCTCTCCAGCTATTTTCGAATTGAATAAATTACGCCGCGGAATTGATAATTGCTAAAGTTGAACACTAGAATTTATACATATGTAATAATGGAGCAGATGGGTTTCTCGCATTGTTAATAGAAACGAAAATATTGCAGTTTGAAATTTTATTCAATAAATTAATAAATATTATGGACTAAAGATTTAATGGTGGTAGTAAGCTGGGGCGGAGTAGGCGGCTACTTTGGCTACTGGAGCGCCGTAGTTGGAGTAAGCTACTGGAGCGGCGTATTTAGCTACTGGGGCGGCGTAGGCAACTGGGGCAGCTACTTTGGTGATGGTCTTAACACCGAGTGGTTGACGGTGGACGACAGCGTTGAATCCGTGGATTGGGTCAGCGGTGTACTCAACGGTCCTCCTGAAACCGTCAGCATCGGTCAAGGAGTAGCTACCTTGGACGGCATCTCCGTTGCGGGTCTCTTGTTGGTTCTTGCTGTCTCCGGTGAGGGCATCGTTGATTTCGTATCCGTAAGAGTATTGTGGGTTGGGATCGTATTCTTCAGAAACTACGGTTTTGGCAATTTTAGCAATTGGAGCTGAGTAAGCCAAAGGAGCGTGGGCAATTGGGGCGGAGTAAGCCAATGGAGAGGCTACGTTGGCGTAAGAAGCGTGGGCAATTGGACCAGCTGAGTAAGCCAATGGGCTGCTGATGACTCCAGCTTGAGCTACGGCCAAAAGACCGGCGAAGGCTACGAACTGTAAAAATTAAATGTTAATTTAGAATTACACTTGTTATTAAACTTGGTTTAATGGGTTCGTGAATAAAATCCACAGGCTTTGTTTCAGCCTTTGAATAAAATACTTAGAACCTTTCTTCAATACTTGAGTATTGAAGAAAGGTTCTAAGTTATTTATTCAAAGTTATAATTATATTCAAGTAACTCAATCAATCCAAATTTGTTTAAGCCGTTTATTAGTTTTTATTTGTATAAAATTTAGCCAGGTAGTTCGCAGGGGTTTACAAGTTGTTATTTAATGTGAAATCTTTGCTAGTTGTCTCGAGAGTGAGTGCTCGACCCCTTTCAGGTACACCCCCGGTTGTGGGAGGGATGAAACTTACCCCCCATTAACAGAGGCAACGGAGTACCGCCCATAATATTAATAAATAGAATTGTATAAGTAATATGAAGTAACAACACTAGCATTCTGAGTTTGTGTTTAATTAGTAATTGAGTATTTAAAACTCAGTTTTATACAATACGTTTTATCAATTTCGAGTTTTAAAAAAATCCCAAACATAAGAATGTTTATTCTATTTTTTTTGATATGCCGGGCATTGCGAAGCAAATCCACATTTTTACACTAAACTCAAAATTATTCTTTATGCGCTGGACGTATAAAACCCTAAAATATTGTGAAGTTTAAAATATACCGTTTTAACATACTGCTTTAGAAGTATGTTGAACGTATACTTCTAAAGCAGTATGTTAAAGCAGTACATTTTAAACTTCACAATATTTTAGGGTTTTATACGCCCAGCGCATGAAGAATAATTTATGAATAACTATGTTTTACACACGTGGCACATGAAGGTAAATTTCGAATTCAGATATGCCTAAAAATTTGAATTTAGTTTAATTCATTTCTCACTTCACCCGTGGTAAAACATTTTTGAATCTATCTGGATATTTAACTAAAACACTGTTTTTGTTTCACTAATTTATATTTTCTCAAACTAATTTCAACTACTGGTCATCGTACATATCTTCTTGAAGATGACCAATGGTTGATACTAGTGGGAGAAAATATAAATTAGTGAAACAAACTAAGTGTTTTAATTAAATATCCAGAAAGAAATTTGAATTTATATTTATTACAATTATTGTATTTCTAAATATATTACTTTATATTATAAACAATATACCTTGAATGCCATTTTGTTGTTGTTGATGTACTGAACGATGTGGATCAGTGGTATGATTAAAATTGTCAGTTGCCGTCTCTTATATAGGTTTATCTATTGAGCTACACCTTAACCACACCTCATCCCATGGTCAGGGTAACCACACAAGACAACTATTTGGTACAGCATGGAATTTTGGCACGCGCTTTCGTTTTCACTCGCCTATCGCGTGCTCACACCTCTAGATTGATCTAATCTCAATACCGAATTTATGTCATCCTAACTTAATTACTTTATTCCATGGACTTATTCAAATTTCAATCGACAAATTTCATGGTCGAAAGAAAATAATAAACTATATTAGTGTTTGTCATAATTAATATACCGGGTGTTGACTTAGAGGACGCAGCATAGGAAACCCCATGTAAATTTTGAAATGTTAAAATTTTGGCTCCTCTATTGATTTTTTTTTTTTGTAGAGAGAACAATTCTGAATTCATTCGTGTTAACGTTTATCACATTTACGTTTCTCTAAGTTAAAATAATTAAGAAAAAGTAATGTGATTTTATAAAAATAATAACATGCCATGGAATTGAAACAACAATTACAGATGTCAAAATGGCAAAAGATATCGCAGTTACTTGATTAAAGTAAATGTTTTCGAAATGATTTACACTACACAAGTAAAAAATCCTCCTAATAAAGTGGTATTATGCAGACAACAGTTATCGCGATGTTTGCGTTATGTTTTTTGTCGTTACTTAAGTAACAACAATATCTTGTGCTATTTTGTCATCCGCAATTCCATTGTATTTCATTATTTTTACTTCATGCTTAGTCTGTGAGTGGAAAACACTTGTTTAAAGCTTCAAATTGAACTCTTTTTAAAATCAGCGAATGTTAGAAAATTTACAGCTAAAATAACTAAGAAAAAGTAATGTGTTCTTAGTTGTTTTAGCTGTAAATTTTCTGACATTCGTTGATTTTTAAAAGATTTTAATTTGAAGCTATAAACGAGTGTTTTCCACTCCCAGACTAAGCATGAAGTAAAATTTCGAGTTTAGAAAAGCCCCGTGAAAATTTGTCTCGGGTCGCGCAGCGACCCGAGACAAATTTTCTGGGCTTTTCTAAACTCGAAATTTTACTTCATGCGTCACGCGTATAAAACACAGATTTTAAGTGAAGTTCAAATACACATAAATTTGAAAATATTATAGTGTTTTATACGCGTGGCGCATGAAGTAAAATTTCGAGTTCAGAAAAGCCCAGAAAATTTGCCTCGGGTCGCTACGCGACCCTCGACAAATTTTCACGGGGCTTTTCTAAACTCGAAATTTTACTTCATGCTTAGTCTGGGAGTGGAAAACACTTGTTTAAAGCTTCAAATTGAAATTAAAAAAAGGAATATCTAAAGATTTACATTCGTCGTTTTAAAAAAAAAATAAATTTGAAGCTTTAAACGAGTGTTGTCTACTCCCAGACTAAGCATGAAGTAAAATTTCGAGTTTAAAAAAGCCCCGTGAAAATTTGTCTCGGGTCGCGCAGCGACCCGAGACAAATTTTCTGGGCGTTTCTAAACTTGAAATTTTACTTCTTGCGCCACGCGTATAAAACACAGATTTTAAGCAAATTTCAAAAATACATACATTTCAGAATATTTTGTGTTTTATACGCGTGGCGCATGAAGTAAAATTTCGAGTTTAGAAAAGCCCAGAAAATTTGTCTCGGGTCGCTACGCGACCCTCGACAAATTTTCACGGGGCTTTTCTAAACTCAAAATTTTACTTCATGCTTAGTCTGGGAGTGGAAAACACTTGTTTAAAGCTTCAAATTGAAATTAAAAAAGGAATATCTAAAGATTTACATTCGTCGTTTTTAAAAAAAAATAAATTTTAAGCTTTAAACGAGTGTTGTCTACTCCCAGACTAAGCATGAAGTAAAATTTCGAGTTTAGAAAAGCCCCGTGAAAATTTGTTGAGGGTCGCGCAGCGACCCGAGACAAATTTTCTGAGCTTTTCTAAACTCGAAATTTTACTTCTTGCGCCACGCGTATAAAACACAGATTTTAAGCAAATTTCGAAAATACATACATTTCAGAATATTTTGTGTTTTATACGCGTGGCGCATAAAGTAAAATTTCGAGTTTAGAAAAGCCCAGAAAATTTGTCTCGGGTCGCTGCGCGACCCTCGACAAATTTTCACGGGGCTTTTCTAAACTCGAAATTTTACTTAATGCTTAGTCTGGGAGTGGAGAACACTTGTTTAAAGCTTTAAATTGAACTTTAAAACAACAGGGAATATCTTAAGATTTACAGAAAATAGGCTGAATTTGAAATACGTATATTTTAAAGAAAAAAACTCTCTGTATAATGTAAATATATATTTATGGAAGGTGCGAAAAGGAGAAATTAATATTTCAAACACTATACAAGAAATAATCCCAATAATAAAGTGGTATTATGCAGACCACAGTTATCCCGATGTTTGCTTTATATTTTCCATCGTTAATCAAGTGACAGCAATATCTTGTGCCATTTTGACATCCGCAATTGTTGTATCAATTCCATGGTATGTCATTATTTTTATAAAATCACATTACTTTTTCTTAATTATTTTAACTTAGAGGAACGAAAAATGTTAGGTGTGAACATTCATAAATTTAGAATGTTTCCCTCTACAAAAAAGATAAATACATTTTGTCTTTAAAATAAATAGGGAAGCCAATATTTGAACACTTCAAAATTAACATGCGATTTCCTATATTGAGTCCGCCAAGTCAACACCCGGTATAAAGGATAATTTCGAAATTTAAATACAAATTTGAAAAGAATACGAATGTGAAGATGACACTGTTTTGTTTTTTCTTTTCTGTTAAAAATTTACATTAAAGGGAATTATTGTAAGATTAAATATCAATAAATATCAAAGTGAAGATAACACTGTTTTTTTTTTCTTTTTAGTTGAAAATGTATCGTAAAGCAAATAATTGTAAGATAAAATATGAATAAGGCTCTTGAAACTCACGGAAAGTATAATAATATATAAAATTACGAAAAAACTATTCGTGAAAATGCAAACAGTGTCTTAATTAATAAGACAATTTAAGACGATAAATATCCATTGAAACAACTACTTCCCGTGCAAATACACCTCCGGATATTGAATTATACAATGAAATATTTAAAATCTTATTTAATTTGATTTGTTACAACGCTCAATTAAAGTATATGTAACGTTTAGGTCAAATTCTCTTCAAACCAACTAACAATACAATTTAAAATAAAAGGAGAGATAGCAATATTAGAAGTGAAAGGACTTGGAGTAAAACTAATGTCTTAGGCCATCTATAGACGCGTTTCGAGATTTATCTCTCTTCAGTATAGCTTTGCTTATGACGTTTAAAAAATTAGGAATAAAATTAAAACAAACTTACTCACGGAAAGTATATGTATCTATCTTACTTGTACTAAATTCTTATTTATTTTATTGAGTTTTTAAGTACCTATTTTTTTTAGTATAGAAATAAAGGCACAAATTATAAATCAATTACAAATTATGTTAAATATTAAAATGCCTCTTTTATTTTTAACTGAGTCTCATTTGACACGATAAATTTTGTATTTTTATCAACAATTGATATTTTTATTTACTTCTTTGCGCAGCCACTAATACATAATAATAATAATAATATATTTATTCGTGCAATTATTAATAATACATAATTTACACAAGTCATGGATATACTTAATAATAGATATAGAATACTGAATTTGATAATAAACAGCCAAGTTATAATAAGTGTATAATAAAATCAAAACAATGAATAAATTAGGAAATAAAATGAGAAAAACAAAGTGTAGTAATCAATTTATAAAACAAAGAGGCGGGATAAACTTACAAATAAGGATAAACAACTTAAGAACTTAAAATCAAATCGAAGGAGTAATAGAATGATTAAATCCATCACACATTTAAATCAAGTATTAAAAAACCATCAAAACTGTAAAAAGCATTAGAAAGCAAGATACTTTTAACTTATCTTTTGAACTTTTTAAAATCAAGTTGTCGCAAAGTCGTGGGTAGATTGTTAAAAAATTATTTCACCCCAAAATCACTTGTTCCAGTTTGACTTCGCGATAATCTGATTTTATGCTGGTGCATATTCGCCTTGTTTCTTGTGTTGTGAACATGGATGTCATCGTGTAATATGAAATTATGCATATTCCTTTTCACATACAGCAGGCATTCAAGAATAAATATATTGGGTAATGTCAATATTTGTAACCTAACAAAATGTGGTGTGGTTTATTACCTGCAACTATTCTAATAGCTCTTCTCTGCAAAGCAAATAACCTATGGCGACATGAAGAGTGACCCTATATAATTATACCATAGGCTAAGTGGGTGTGAAGTAAGGAGAAGTGCGCCGTACGAACCATAGATGGCGATAGGTTGCTGAGCAGGTTACGAAGTAAAATGAGTGATTTGTTTCCTTTCTGGCTATATTTTCTTCCTGTTCAAACCACAAGTAACCTGCTAAGCAGGTTACGAAGTAAAACTAGTGATTTGTTCCCTTTCTGGCTATATTTCCTCCCTATTCAGATCACAATAGGCCTTGGTTTAGATACATTCCCAAAAGTGTAACTGCTTCATTACTCTGAATTGACTTGCTCAGGGAGAATGTTCCCGTGTCCGCTTTTTCCTCATTTAAATTCAACCTAGTGCTAATAAACCAGGTATCAGTATTTATAGAACGTGCGGTATTAAAATCCCGACCAGTCGCAATTAAAGTGGTGTCATCTGCAAATTGGATCACCCTGCAACCGTCAACGTACATAGGGAAATCATTGATGTAAATAGGAAAAAGTAAAGGCCCGAGAATTGAGCCCTGAGGGATACAGTAATTTGTGGGCAATGGCTCTGAAAGGGTTCCACTGCAAAAAACGACTTGTTTTCTATTTGCCAAGTAACTTTCGAGAAGTTTTCTGCTTGTCTTATAGTCTGTCGTTTAACTCATTTCAAACGATTTGAGAATTTATTGAGTAAGATCTAATACTACATTACGGTCGGTTTTCATTAAACATGTTGTTACTTACAAAATAGTCAATAATTTGCAGTGACATCACCTTTTCTATTATCTTTGCAAATGATATAGGTCTGTAATTATTGATATCTTCCTTGTCGCTCTTTTTGTAAATAGGAATCACTTTTGTTATTTTAAGTTCATCGGGAAATTTACTAGATGTTAGTACATAATTAATTAATTTCGGTAATGGTTGCAGGATAACCTCAGCAACACATTTTATAACTTTTTTTATTAATGCCAAATAAATCACAGCTATTATTTGTTTTAAAACTCTGTATAATACTAGAAGCAAGATCACACAAAACATTACTAAAACAGAACCTGGACTCACAATTTATCACAAATGATGCTATCACTAAGGGATCTATATCACAGTTTTTAAATTGACTAGCAATGTTGCTTCCAATTGAAGTGAAGAATGAATTAAGGTTTGTAGCTGTTATGTCACAGGTTAAAGTAGTACTAGAATTAGATACCCGTTAAAGGATAAATTAAAAACACTTGGTTTGTTTCACTATTTGTTTCTATTTATTCGACTAGTTTCGCTTTTTACGCCATTATCACTATTGATAATGCCGTAAAAAGCGAAACTAGTCGAGTAAATAGAAAGAAATAGTGAAACAAACCAGATATTTTTAATTTATCCTTTAATATTATTTCAAAATGTTTCACCAAGTGATAAATGAGAAAGTTATTCAAGAAGTATAGATTCCAATTAATAATGGTTCATATTGCTTTTGTGGGATTCGGCGCTAATCTAATGCCCGTATCATTTACTGCAATTTTTGCTGATTTTATTGCATATTTATAAGATGTTTTTAACTGCTTTTAAAGATTAATCAGATCAGGAGTAGCATTTCTATTACACAATTCTTGTATTAAATGTAACTTTTCTCTCATTTGTTTAATCTCTCTACTGAACCATCTTGCATTTATTCTATAACTACTGTTGTTGCTTGTATTTTTACTAGGAAACCACACAGTGTTTTTTTACAGTACACATAAAGCTATTACACATGCCATTAACGTCACAGAAATTATCAATCTAGTTTTCTTGTGCCAACAAATCGTAAAACAAATAAATGCTTGTTGTAATTAGTCTAATCAGCTTACTTTGTCTAGAAGAACTGGTATTAATTACAGTACTTAATATAATACCATTGTGATCAGAAAAGTTAATAAAAATTGGTATAGCTTCTGTCAGTTGTAAATCAAAATTAATAAAATAATAATTTGATTGGGCCGCGTCGCGCTACGCGACCCAACCAAATTTCCAAGCTTTATTAAACTCGAAATTTTACTTCCACTCCCAGATTGGTTCGCGTAGCGCTACGCGACCCAACCAAATTTCCAAGCTTTTTTAAACTCAAAATTTTACATCATGCGCCACGCGTATAAAACACTGAAATATTTTGAAATTCACAATGTGTAGATAAATGTATTTATTTTTTATATATGAAACACAAATAAAACACTTTGTCTGCACAAAGAAAGTTAAAAAGTGTTACATTTGTTAATTATGATGTATAACGAAGAAAAAGCTTCTACCGTTAAGCAATATATTTTTCATATTTCGTTTTTAAAACACACAGTGCTGCCATTTTTTGTTTAAACATATATTTTGCACAATAGATTTTGTTCAATGTGTTTTCATTAATTTAAATCCATTTTGGAATTATTTCAATTAAAATAATCTAAAAGAAAAAATCATGTATTTAATGGTTAAAATAAATATCCCCGTAATTTGAACTTCACCTTATCTTATTGTTTTATATGCATGGCACATGAAGTAAAATATCGAGTTTAGAAAAGCCTGAAAATTTGGATTTGCTGGGGCGCGACTCGCTTCGCTCGCGCATGGATTTAAATTAATGAAAACATATTGAACAAAATCTATTATGCAAAATATATGTTTAAACAAAAAATGGCAGCACTGTGTGTTTTAAAAATAAAATACGAAAAATATATTGCTTAACGGTAGAAGCTTTTACTTCGTTATACATCATAATTAACAAATGTAACACTTTTTAACTTTCTTTGTGCAGACAAAGTGTTTTATTTGTGTTTCATATATAAAAAATAAATACATTTATGTACACATTGTGAATTTCAAAATATTTCAGTGTTTTATACGCGTGGCGCATGAAGTAAAATTTCGAGTTTAAAAAAGCTTGGAAATTTGGTTGGGTCGCGTAGCGCTACGCGAACCAATCTGGGAGTGGAAACCCTCGCTTGACGCTGATAAAATAAATATATATCAAATTCTATTTAAATTCTGATATAATATTTTTTTTAAATCCAGCATTTCGGACCGAAATATACATCTGGCAAAGAATAAATTTCTGAAGAAAGGTTAAAAGTGTTTTATTTCAAGTCATTATCATCTTCATGTAACTCACCCAAAATCATTTAACAGCAAATATCTCTTCTATGTTTTCGTATAAGTACATAATAATCTGTATCTGTATGCTTACCATTATTATCTATAATATACCTAATAGGTTTATTTAATTAATATATAAATTAATATATAATATTACAAGTGTGCAAACTATTAGAAACGTAAGCTTATTTTCTTGAATTCAAATATTTTTGAATAGAAATTATTCAGGTTTATTTAAGTTTGGATTTCATTTTTTTAACAGTTGTTAACAGCTTTTAACAACTTAGATTGCCCTCAACAAACAAATTAGTAAATGATAACCAAATATTTACCTTTTTTTTCATATAAGTAAAATGTAATCTGGATCTGTATAATAAGCATATTATCATCTATAATATATCTATTATGTTTATTTAAGTCTGGATTTCATCACTTTTTTTAAATTACAATTCTCAAGCATCAATAAATAGCCCAACTCATGTATATTTTTTTATGTATATAAAATCGTTTAAGAGATTTCGCAACGTATTTAATTTATCGGTACAGATTGGGCTTTTATTAATTTCCAATCGAAATTTATTGGGCGCAGATTACAAAACCAGAAAACTTTATTATCGCCCGCACACACACACACACACACGCCAAACTCGCCATAAATTGCGCAATTTTCTATTCGGATTGATACGACTTATCGAAAATGGTAGAGAATAGTCGTAAATTTTATCAACCCGATTAATAGTCCTTAAATTCAATTCGATAATGTCAGGTGCTATTAAATCAACATAAAATAACTTATAGAAATGTGTCCATTCAACACAAATGTTGAACTAAATTAATTACTGGACTGCGGCTCCAAATTACTATATGATAATAGAAAATGTAGTTTTGAATAGTTCAAATATTTTTAAGAAAAACTCAAATCTTAATGAAATTTTGGATTCACTGCGATCACCCTTCCTTCCACTCAACTTGAATTGAATATGGAATAGTCTACTTGGACCTCGCACGCATCTTCATGCGCTTATGCTTTAGCCTACGCATACGCTTCTTACGCCACTTCGCTCTCATTTTCGAGCTGTTAGAGAAGCTCTAGCAGAAGGATGGGCCCTCGGACTAGAGGATTCCTATGGATAACAGCAGCGTTGCTTGTTTACACCACAGCGGGAAAGATGAAAATGAGTTGTTGAGTTGCTTAAAATTATATGACAAAAAGAAAAAATCTCACCATATCATGCAATTTTAAATTGCATTAGAAAAATGGAAAATATTGCTATAAAGTTGCAGCTTCAAATTACTTTAGAAAAAGACAATTTAATAATAAAGTAAATTGCTGCTGTATTAATCAGGATTGTGTTTGAAACACTTTGTTTTAAAACAGTATTTTAAGTATGTTTAAAAACAGCCGTCGTATTTTAATAATAATAATAATAATAATAATAAATCTTTATTGTCCAACAGGAAACATATCCTAATTACAAGACAATGTATTTTATACATGTTTAAAATTTTAAATTTGTTGAAAACATGTTTCAAACGTTAAATTTGTTTAAAACGTTGTTTTTCTTTCATTGTCTTGAATTTGATAAATTATATTTTACACTACCTTATTAAAATTTTTTGTTTACGTTTTTAAATTTTAGCTAAACTATTAAAAATATTCTGTATTGTGGAGGCTTCTACTTCGTTATACATGTTAATTACACAATGAAACACTTTTAACTTTGTTTGTATAACACGTTTGTGTTGACAAAACGTGTTATACAAACAAAGTTAAAAGTGTTTCATTGTGTATTAAAAATATCTCAAATAATATTATTAAACATAACATTTTATTACAATAAAATATCACGACTGTGTGTGCATAAATGTGATTTTTAAATACAGAGAATTTTTCTTTCATGCCTACACTGTAAATTTTACGACATTTGTGTTTTTTTTAAATGATTTTAATTTGAATCTTTAAACGAGGGTTTTCCACTCCCAGACTAAGCATGAAGTAAAATTTCGAGTTTAGAAAAGCCTAAAAATTTGGATTGGCCGCGTAGCGAAGCGGAGCGGCCAATCCAAATTAGGCTTTTCTAAACTCGAAATTTTACTTCATGCGCCACACGTATAAAAACTGAAATATCGTAAAATTTAAAATATACGGCTATAGCAATCTAATATGTATGATGTATATAAAACGTAAATCAAATTCTACGCTGAACCAATTGTTTAAAACAGTGATTATTGGCAACCCAATAACTCTAACGTATATTAGGTTGCCTATACTCGTTGTTGTATGTGTGTGTTTTTTGATCTCCAATATAAATCAGTGTTTTTAATTTGAATCTTTAAACTAGGGTTTTCCACTCCCAGACTAAGCATGAAGTAAAATTTCGAGTTTACAAAAGCCTGAAAATTTTGATTGGCCGCGTAGGCTTTTCTAAACTCGAAATTTTACTTCATGCGCCACACGTATGAAACACTGAAATATTGTAAAGTTTAAAATATACGGCCTTAGCAATCTAATATGTAGATGTAAATAAAACGTGAGTCAAATTCTGCGTTGAACCAATTGTTTAAAACAATATAGGCAACCCAATAACTGTAACGTAACAATGGATCAATAAGTCCCGGGACTAACAATGAAAACAACATTTTTTTTGCAAAATTTTTTTTATTCATCTACATAATCACCTTTTAGGGTGATACAATCGTTCCACCGCTTTTCCAATTTTTCAATACCATGTTTAAAAAAATTAATATCTTTCGCTTCAAAATAAGCTTCTGTTTTAGCGATGACCTCCTCATTTGAGCCAAATCTTTTTCCCTGGAGCATTTTTTTAAGGTCAGCAAAAAGCCAGTAGTCACTGGGGGCTAAATCTGGCGAGTATGGGGGGTGGGGAAGCAGATCAAAGCCCAATTCGTCCAATTTTGCCATTGTTTTCATTGACTTGTGGCAGGGTGCATTGTCTTGGTGAAAAAGGATTTTTTTTCTCTGCATGTGCGGTCGTTTTTTTGCTATTTCCTTCTTCAAACGCACCAGCAAGTCAATATAATAGTCGCTGTTGATCGATTTACCTTTTTCGAGGTAATCAATAAAAATCACGCCATGCGTATCCCAAAAAACTGACGCCATGACTTTTCCAGCTGACTGCTGCGTTTTCGCACGCTTCGGACGGCTTTCGTCAGCTGTACGCCACTCAGATGACTGCCGCTTCGACTCTGGAGTGTAGTGATGTATCCATGTTTCGTCCATGGTCACGTAACGACGCAAGAAATCTTTTTTGTTACGAGTCAATAGCGATAAACAGCTTTCTGAATCATCGACTCGTTGCTGTTTTTGTTCCATCGAAAGCAATCGCGGCACCCACTTGGAAAAAACCTTTTTCATGCTCAATTTTTGATGAACGATAGCAAATACACTTCCATATGATATCTGTGTCATCTCAGCAATCTCACGGAGCTTCACTTTACGGTCTTTCATGATAATTTTTGTCACTTCACTCACATTTTCCGGTGTAGAGGCTTCCACAGGTCTACCCGAGCGTTCCGCGTCATTTGTGTCGGTACGACCACGTTTAAACTCGGTAAACCACCGACAAATCGTTGTTTTTGATGGAGAAGATTCCGGGTAACATTTTTCAATCCATTGTTTCGCTTGCACGGTGTTTTTACCCATTAAAAAACAATGTTTTATTAGAACACGAAACTCGGTTTTTTCCATTTTTTAAACTGACTACAAAATGACTTTACTATAACCTCGATAACTCAGCTGTTTCTGGTCCGATCGACTTAAAATTTTGACACGTTTCAAGCAAAGGTTAGTACTCTAGAAAGGCGTGGTTACTGGTTTACTACGAGCGCCATCTCTGGGTTAGTCCCGGGACTTATTGATCCATGTGCTATATTAGGTTGCCTATACTCGTTGTTGTATGTGTGTGTTTTTTGAACTTCACTATAAATCAGTGTTTTTAAGCGTGGCGCATGAAGTAAAATTTCGAGTTTAGAAAAGCCTAATTTGGATTGGCCGCTCCGCTACGCGGCCAATCCAAATTCTTAGGCTTTTCTAAACTCGAAATTTTACTTCATGCTTAGTCTGGGAGTGGAAAACACTCGTTTAAAGACTCTAATTAACCGCTTTGAAACAACGAATTCCCGCAAATTTTAACAAAGCTGTAATTATCGGGATATGTATACTTAAAAGAAAAATGCCCTGAATGTATGCTTTAATCACGTTTTAAACGTGTTTTAAATACGTTTTAAACACGTTTTAAACATGTTTTTAATTGTTAATGTTTTATCACTTACACTTAATTTGTTTAGGTTTCAAAATTATATTTATTATACTACAATTGTTTCACCACACTGTAGCTTCATCAGGTAGACAACCTTAACTATACAGTTAATGTTTTAAACGATTTTTAAATGAAGGAAACCTTTTTTGTAAAAAATAACCATTCATCTACCTGATGAAGCCACAGTGTGGTGAAACAATTGTTGTAATACAATAAATATAATTCTGAAACCTTAACAAATTATGTGTTTTATTAGAGTAATATTATGGAGTTTTAACAACGAACAACCTTAACTATACAGTTAATGTTTTAAACGATTTTTAAATGAAGAAAACCTTCTTTGTAAAAAAAACTGTTTAATTTAATTGAAACGAAACATAACGTTTTTTTAACAACCCTGATAGACATTAGAAGCAAATTTTAATCTTCAGTAGAATAAGATAAGAATTTTCAGATAATAAAAATTAACTCCTTATAAAAGACGTTTTGAATATAAATAGATTCATATCTATTTATACTCAAAACGTCTTTTATGAGGAGTTGATTTTTAAAATCTGAAAATTCTTATCATTGTAATCGAAAACAAATTGCCTGATATATTTTTAGCCAATAAACATTTGCACAATTTAATAACTTAAAATCAGATAAGCGGCATATTTTGTACTTCACGATATTTCAGTGTTGCATACGCGTGGTGCATGAAGTAAAATTTCGAGTTTAGAAAAGCCTGAAAATTTGGTTTGGCCGCGTAGCGCGAAGCGCGGAGCGGCCGAACCAAATTTTCAGGCTTTTCTAAACTCGAAATTTTACTTCATGCTTAATCAAGGATTGGAAACACTCGTTAGAAACATCAACTTACACAATTTTATAAAAAAACAACAAGTGCCTGAATATTTACAGCGAATACATTGAGGTATGTATATTTAAATTAACAAACGAAGTTATCAGTTCATCAAATACGGAGAATTATTTAAATCATGTTAGATATTCAGTATTCTAATAAATAATCGTACTGCTAATAATGCACCTTTTAAATTTTCAAACGCCTGAAGGATCCATATTATATAACTATTAGTCGGCTGTACCAAACAATGCTAAATACGATTGCTCGAAGCGTCGACCGCATAATGGGCATGTAATGCAAAAGCGAAATCAATCGAAACCCCTTTCTAAATCTCGACAATTTGACCCAATAAACTTGACCTTGACGATATCCACGAAACTTGTCGCACGCACGGACCTATAAAAGCTACTCAATATACCACACTTTAATCATAACACACTCAACTGTGATCACATTAAGACAACATGGCTTTCAAGGTATTTCACGCTCATTTACTTAATTAACACGTATTTATAATTTACATGTACAAATTGGAATTTACAGTTCGTCGCCTTCGCCGCCGTTTTGGCTTGCGCCCAAGCTGGCCTCCTCCCAGCCGCTTACTCCCACGCTCCAGTGGCTTACTCCCATGCCCCAGTAGCTTACGCTAGCCCAATTGCTAAGGCTGTTGTAGCTCAACCAGAGCCATACGATCCAAACCCAGAATACCAATACGGATACGGTGTAGATGATCATGTAACTGGAGATAGCAAGAGCCAGCAAGAATCTCGTCACGGAGATGTTGTACAAGGTAGTTACTCCCTTGTTGATGCTGACGGTTTCAAGAGGACTGTTGAATATACCGCTGACCCAATCCACGGATTCAACGCTGTTGTTCACCGTGAACCACTCGGTGTTAAGACCATTACTAAAGTAGCTGCCCCAGTAGCTTACGCCGCTCCCCTTGCCCACGCTGCTTACGCCGCTCCGGTAGCTAAAGTAGCCGCCTACGCTGCTCCAGCTTACTACCATCATTAAGTCTCTAGTCTATATTATTTATTTATTTATTTATCAATAAATATTCAAACTGCAATTACTCTGTTCTATTTATGCTCCAACTTACTATTATCAATAAATCTCTAGTCTTTATTATTTAATTCTGGATATTTAATTAAAACACTTGGTTTGTTTCACTAATTTATATTTTCTCAGAGAAAATATAAATAAGTGAAACAAACCAAGTGTTATTAATTAAATATCCAGAATTAGATTCGAAAATGTTTTACCGCGGGTTAGGCTGAATATGTAAAATTCAGAAAATACCCATTTCAATGTTTTCAAGTTATTTTCACTTACGGTCTAAATTTGTGTTTTTTTACCATCAGTTTTCTAGCATTTGGATTTAAAATAAACATAACTCAGAAAATTATTCATGAATTTGCATGAAACATTCTGCTGATATTAAAATAACTATGATTTTTCGAAATAAATAAAAATTAAACAATACTTGTCAAATGGTTTTCAACTTATTTTCAATCAAAGTCAAAATTTGTGTTTTTTCACCCTGATTTTTGTAGAAGTTGGAATAAAAAAATATCATAACTCAAAAACCCAAGCATGGATTTTTATAAAATTTTCTGTGGGTGTTAACAAAACTATGCTCTTTCAAAATGTGTAAAAGTTAGAAAATATCTACATCATAGTATTTAGGGTATTTTCACTCAAAGTCAAAATTTGTGTTTTTTCACTATGATTTTTCTAGCATTTGGATTTAAAATAATCATAACTCAAAAATCGATCATGGATTTGGATAAAACTTTCTGCGGATGTTAAGAAAACTATGATTTTTTGAAATACGTAAAAATTAGATAATAGCCGTTCGATAGTTTGCAACTTATTTTCAATCAAAATTTATGTTTTTCACCCTGATTTTTAATAATAATAATAATAATAATAATAATAATAATAATAATAATAATAATAATAATAATAATAATAATAATAATAATAATAATAATAATAATAATAATAATAATAATAATAATAATAATAATAATAATAATAATAATAATAATAATAATAATAATAATAATAATAATAATAATAATAATAATAATAATTTATTTCCCAACAGAAATACACATTTCAAATTACAGGGAAAAATATACAAAATTCTAGCAGAAAATTATTACATATACAATATTTAATTCAGTTAAACAATACTTAACGATATCTGACATAGTGACTAAATTAATACAGCGGACATTTGGTTAATAAATTGTTTACGACTACAACAAAAGATATCAGCAACGTTTTGAGAGTTATTATAATTGCGCATTATTGTATTGAGAGGGGAGTTGTAATATACATTACTTTGACTTCTATTACATACAAATTGTACGCTATTTCTACTACAAATCCTAGGTGTAAAAAAATTTAACTGAGCGAGTATACCGGGAGCATTTATATTGTTGTGAAGCAAAATGTAGAGAGTGGTTAATGAAGCGATCTTGCGTCGTGCAGATAAAGATTTTAAGTTAAACATAGCCAACAAGTCTTCATATCTAATAGATTCGTCAGGGTGTACAGAATGTACTACAAATTACAGATACCTTACAAATATTTTTTGAACATGTTCTATAGATTTGATATGGCAATCATAGAACGGAGACCACACTAACGAGCAATACTCTAACTTTGGTCGCACATACGACGTATACAACTTCATAATGGTTCTGGTGTTTTTGAAAGGCTTTGATATTCTACGTACGTTTGTAGAAGTTCGATTAAGAAACATCATTACTCAAAAAACCAAGCATTAATTTTTATAAAACTGTCTGTAGGTGTTACCAAAACTATGCTCTTCCAAAATATGCAAAAGTTAGAAAATACCCATATCATAGTTTTGAAGTTATTTTTACTCAAAGTCAAAATTTGTGTTATTTTCACCATGATTTTTGTAGTATTTGAATTTAAAAAAAAACATCATAACTCAAAAACCCAATCATGGATTTGCATAAAACTTTCTGAGGGTGTTGAGAAAACTATGATTTCTCAAAATACGTAAAAATTAGAAAATTCCCCTTTGATAGTTTTCAACTTATTTACACCTAAAGTCGAAATTGTGTTATTTTAACGTGATTTTTGTGTAAATTGAATTTATAGAAAATATAACTAAATTAATCAAGAATGTTACAATGTCATTAAAAAACAACTATTTATAATATAATTTCGCGTTAAATCAGGGCGTGTGCAGATGCTTACTTACGCACAATTTTTCAATGATTTTAAACACGCGGCGATTTCAAAAATACAAAATAAAATTGATAACAGCGACTAGGGGGGTGGGTCTAACCCCTTCCTGGCTGCGCCACTGCGTGTATTAAACATTGAAAACCCTGAAATATTGTTAACAACTGAACTTCGCTTGAAATCAGTGTTTTATACGCGTGACGCATGAAGTAAAATTAGCGGATAAAGTTTTTTTTTTCTAAACTCGAAATTTTACTTTATGATTAACCTGGGAGTAAAAAAACATTCGTTTAAAGCTTCAAATTGAACTCTTTTTTAAGAGTATGAAGTTAGTATAGTTCCTTATTAACATACCCACCTGTTTTACAACCACATAATTACACACATGCACTTTACTCTCTCAACTAATTAACTCTTAAACCACCTAATAATTGTAGTTTTTAGCGTGTTGCAAGTCTGTTATTCAACTGGCCGAAAAGCCGTATCGCTTACGTGTGTGGGCCGAGCCCGGTGCACGTGCATAAACGTTTCGGTTTGGCAGTTTGTCTCAGTCTTAATGATATAGGTGGCCGCCGCGAATTGGGTCAGTATAACGCGCAGACGATCGCCCCTGGCGCAAATGAAAGTGGTGGTAATGAGCCTTTAATTTTTCGGTAATCTCGTCAACCCAGAATATTCAAGTGAATAGCCGTGACCTTAACTGGGGTGAGGTCTCGTCTAGGTGTGGTCCATCCGGTGGACCGAATTTCTCACCCGCGTATATAAACCGCATCGTTTACCGAAAGAAGTCAGATTGTGATACACAGTTCCACAAGAATTAACCACACAAAAAAAATGGCATCCAAAGTAAGTAACTTAATATTTGTCACTTATCATTAATAATACACGAAAAAAATTATTAATAATTCTTTCAGCCCTGGAATTTTTCTAGTGCCCACAAAATTGTTTTGTACACTGCATATTATTTATTACTATCTTAGATATACAGAGAGTTTTACTTTTAGGTAAACATATCTCAAAATACTGTATACGTTGTAAATCTTCTGATATTTGTTGTTCTTACAAATATTTCAAATTTATTTTTCAAGTTTATTTTTTAAAATAGTTTAAGATGAAATCTTAAGCGAGTGTTTTCCACTCCCAGATTAAGCATGAAGTAAAATTTCGAGTTTAGAAAAGCCCCGTGAAAATTTGGCGAGGGTCGCGCAGCGACCCGAGACAAATTTTCTGGGCTTTTCTAAACTCGAAATTTTACTTGATGCGCCACGCGTATAAAACACTGATTTCAAGTGAGGTTCAAATATACATAGAGTTCACAATATTTCAGTGTTTTATACGCGTGGCGCATGAAGTAAAATTTCGAGTTTAGAAAAGCCCAGAAAATTTGTCTCGGGTCGCTGCGCGACCCTCGACAAATTTTCACGGGGCTTTTCTAAACTCGAAATTTTACTTCATGCTTAGTGTGTGAGTGGAAAACACTCGTTTATAGATTCGAATTGAACTTTTAAAGAAACACAACGAATAACTAAAGATTTAAAGATAATGAGCTGAATTTGGAATACGTAAACTTTAAAGAAAAACTCCCTCTACATCAAAGAAATGTCATTTGGTTGTACGATAAGCAATCAGCTGTTCAGCTGTCAGCACGTAATGTACTTGTCAAAGCTATTACGTGCATGTGTACGTAATGTCAATCATACTTGTCAAGATGACAGTGTGGTATGATGCGGTTACTAGGTAAAAACATTTTATTCAAACATTACTTTCATTATTACAGTTCATCGCTTTCGCCGGTCTTTTGGCCGTAGCTCAAGCTGGAGTAATCAGCGGTCCAGTCGCTTACTCCGCCCCAGTGGCTCACGCTGCTTATGCCGCCCCAATCGCCAAAGTAGCTGCCTACTCTGCTCCATTGGCTTACGCCGCCCCAATCGCCAAAGTAGCCAAAACCATTGTGTCTGAGGAATACGACCCCAACCCACAATACTCTTACGGATACGAAATCAACGATGCCCTCACCGGAGACAGCAAGAACCAACAGGAAACCCGCAACGGAGATGTCGTCCAAGGTAGCTACTCCTTGATCGATGCTGACGGTTTCAAGAGGACCGTTGAATACACCGCTGATCCAATCCACGGATTCAACGCTGTTGTCCACCGTCAGCCACTCGGTGTTAAGACCATCACCAAAGTTGCTGCCCCAGTTGCTTACGCTGCTCCAATCGCCAAGGTTGCCGCTCCAGTAGCTTATGCCGCCCCAGTTGCTCATGCCGCTTATGCTGCCCCAATTGCCCACGCTGCGTATGCTGCCCCAATCGCTCACGCCGCTTACGCCGCCCCAGTAGCTAAAGTAGCTACCTATGCCGCTCCATCTGCTTACTACCATCATTAAGAATCCAATGATGTACAAATTATTTATTTATTTATTTTATGTGTAAATAAAGCAAACAAAACCTAACGCTGTTCTATTTTATTTCCAAATCCCTCTTTTTTTAGTTTCTGTCATTACGAAATGAATTAATTAATATTGATTTCTAATGAATTGACCTTATTGTCAACTTGAACTTGAAAAAATATAGTTTTGCTTCCAAAAATCAAATCAAAATTTACCATTTGTTGATGTCTAGGGGATGTTCAAGGAGACAAGTTGATTTGCAGGAGGGAATACTACCCACTTACGAAAGTTATAATCATCAATATTAATTCGATTTTTAATTACGTTTCAATGAAAGAGTGGAATTTATTAAACCCACTGGCTCGTTAAGGATGGAGTGTTTTCATTACTAAATTAATTAATTAATATTGATTTCTAATGGATTGACCCTAGTGTCTACTTAAACTTAAAAAATATAGTTTTGCTTCCAAAAATCAAATCAAAATTTACCATTTGCTGATGTCTAGGGGATCTTCAAGGAGACAAGTTGATTTGCAGGAGGAAATATTACCCACTCACGAAAGTTATAATCATCAATATTAATTCGATTTTTAATTACGTTTCACTGATAGAGTGGAATTTATTAAACCTACTGGCTCGTTAATGATAATGTGTTTTCATTACTAAATTAACTAATTAATATTGATTTCTAATGGATTGACCCTAGTGTCAACTTAAACTTAAAAAATATAGTTTTGCTTCCAAAAATCAAATCAAAATTTACCATTTGCTGATGTCTAGGGGATGTTCAAGGAGACAAGTTGATTTGCAGGAGGAAATATTACCCACTTATGAAAGTTATAATCATCAATATTAATTCGATTTTTAATTACGTTTCACTGATAGAGTGGAATTTATTAATAATAATAATAATAATAATATTTATTGACGGGAACCCCCTTTTATACACAATAGATTTATAAAAAAGAAAAATATCACCATAAAGTGTACAACTAAATAAACATTAATAATAATAATAATACCCATAAAGTAACTAATAGAACTAAGAATAATTTGTGTGTATACATAAATTTCGTTTGAATGAATGTAAAGAGCCAGAGAATAGTCGGAACCAATAGAACTTGTTATAATCGTTGGCTGTACTCATTAGTCGTGTAATGCTGTTGTGAGAGGCGAAATCCGAATTATGAGTGCGGATCCGGAAAAGCGGTGTGTGTCGGAGGCTGCGGGTGTCACTGAAATTATTGACTAGTCTGAATATTGTGCATAAATCAGAGAAGGTTCTTCTGTCCTCCAGGGAGTGAATATGAAGATCCGCTTTTATTTCTGTATACGAGCCCTGTATACTGCCCATCTTCCATTCTATGGTACGGAGGAATCTATTTTGGATCCGTTCGATCTTGTAAATGTCCGTCTGTGATTTCGGTGTCCAAATTGGTGATGCGTACTCCAGGTTACAGCGTACAAGAGAACAAAATAATAACTTTAAACAGTGACTATCAAAATCTTTGCAAGCATGATAGACAAAACCCCACATTTTATTTGCTTTAATACATATTGCAGAAATGTGATTCTTAAAATTTAATTGAGTGTCAAAGAGTACCCCCAGATCTTTTACCACACATTGTTTATTTAAATTGTTGACATTAAGTCTATATGTATAATCAATAGTAGATCTACCTCTGGAAAAAGATATGGAGTTACACTTTTTGACGTTCAAGAGCAATAAATTATTGTGACACCATTCCTCAACACTGCACAAATCATCTTGTAAGTCTATGCAATCATTCGGTGACGTAATAATTTTAAAAATTTTGAGGTCGTCCGCAAAAAGTGAAAACTTTGAATGTTTAATATTATGTTGTATATCGTTGATAAACAACAAGAATAGTATTGGGCCACAATGAGAGCCCTGAGGGACACCCGATGTAGCAAAAAAGTACTCAGCCTGATAGTTATCTATTTTCACACTAAGTCGTCGATTTGTTATGAATGACTCGATCCAAGAGATTGTAATGGTATTGAAACCTAGAAGTTTTATCTTATTCAAAAGCAACACTTGATTCACTGTGTCGAATGCTTTGGAAAAATCTGTATATAAAGCATCTACCTGATAACCTTTCTCCAAAGCATCCGACAGAAATTGTTTATATAAAAGTAAATTTGTTACCGTGGAACGTCCTTTTACAAACCCGTGTTGGTGTGGCGATATTATTTGATGGGACATCCATGATAGTTGCTTTGCAACAATTGCATCTAATAATTTTGGAATAACGGACTGGACACACACACCCCTATAGTTTTCAATCAAATTCCGCTGGCCGGATTTGAATATTATTTTTATGAAGCTGTTTTTCCATGTTATAGGAAATATGCCTGTGGAAAGAGATTTTAAAAATACACGATGAATCGGTGAACTTAATGTACATATGCATTTTTTAATAAGGATGCTTGAAACCTCATCCGGTCCCATTGAGAAGCTGTCACTAAGATTTATTATGCTGTTGAATACATCCGTCACACTGACATCTAAAATGATATCATTTATTAGATTGATATTATTTGATGAAAACAATGTATTATGAGGAGTAGAATCTACAAACACTGATGCAAAAAAATCAGAAAAAGCTTTAACGATATTTTCTCCACAAGTGTGAGTTTTATTATCATATGACATTTTGTTAGGAATGCCTGATTCATTTTTTAGGTCATGAATAAATTTAAAAAAAGACCGTGGGTTTGTTTGTAATTTTGACTGAACATCATTTATGTAATTATTATAAAGATAAGTAGACATTTCTGAACATAAAGATCTAAGCTGTTTAAATTGTTGATAATCATTTGGTAAGCCAGTCATTTTATAATTTTTGTGGGCGATTTTTTTCTTGGCAATATTTAGACGTAATTCTTTAGTTACCCATTTGGGATAATTAGTGTTATACTTTCTAACGAATTTGCTGGGAATGAATAAGTTTTTCCCTTCTTCAATAATTTCATAAAACTTATCCACAAGTTCATCGATATTACCAATCTTAAATAAATTATCCCAGTTTACAGATGCAAAAAACGTTGTTGATAGAAGAATAGTCAGCAGAATTATATAAAAATACTTTTTCGTAGGTTATCAGATTGCAAATGGGCTCTTCAGTAGGAATTTCTAAGTCATAGGCAGAGTGATGATAGCTATTAACAAACATATTATCATCTGATAAATTTACTCTGACATTACATACATTAGTAAAAAACAAGTCAAGAAAAACACCTCTGGCATTTGGCAGTATATTAATCTGATTTAGATTAAGCACAGAATATGAATTTATAATTGACTCGGACTTACTGTCAAAAGATGTCGATGAATCAAAAGTCAAACCCCTATAATTCCATTTTAATGAGAGCAAATTATAATCACCGCAGACGATAAATTTTGAGGAGTTGTTTGATTGATATAGTGACTCTAGAATTGTGCAATGCTTTTCGTATTGAGTTACACACGAGTTGGGAGGGATATATAATCCACCTATTATCAAACATACATTATTTAATAAGAACGAAACAAAAATATGTTCAAGTGAATTATTCGCTGTGATCAAAGTCGCTTCGAAACATTTTCTTATGGCTACAAGAATCCCACCGCCTCTCAATTCCCCCTGAGTGGTGCGGTTTGTGCGAAATATTGAATAATTGTTGAGTTGTAATTGACTATTCATAATGTTGTCGTAAAACCAAGTCTCAGTTATGATTATAATATCATAATCATTACTGGACTCGTTAATGATAATGTGTTTTCATTACTAAATTAATTAATTAATATTGATTTCTAATGGATTGACCCTAGTGTCAACTTGAACTTAAAAAAATATAGTTTTGCTCCCAAAAATGAAATAAAAATTTACCATTTATATATGTTTAGGACATGTTCAAGGAGACAAGTTGATTTGCAGTAGGGAATATTACCCACTCACGAAAGTTATAATCATCAATATTAATTCGATTTTTAATTACGTTTCAACGAAAGAGTGGAATTTATTAAACCCACTGGCTCGTTAAGGATGAAGTGTTTTCATTACTAAATTAACAGGATTGGAAAGCATTGCTGATTGCATAGCAGATTAATTAATTTTTCGTTCGATTCCTCTGCATTTCCAATTCAAATAACTAATATTTCCACTCTTAACAAATTCAACAATAGAAAAATCATGTGCTGGCTGAATTGTTTTGGTTTAAATCACGCAGCATTCATGCTTTTTTATTGGAATGTGCACAATGAATATTTCAATTAATAAATAAAATACAACCATGCAGTTTATTTCAATTTTATTAAAAATTAAAGCTATATCGTCAATGTTTTATGTAAATATCAGGTGTTCAGTTAAAAACCCGATCGAGTTGGCTGTGTAATTTTCAAAACACTGTGAATTCGTCAGTCGCTCCTAACAATGTTAATCTAAACCAACTTTATAAAAGTGTTTTTATTTTATTCGGTATTTTATTGCCTACTCACACAAAAGAAGAAGAAACAACACAACAACTATAAGAACAAGAACAAGGCTCCTAACAATGTTAATGTAAACCAATTTTATAAAAGTTTTTTTATTTTATTCGGTATTTTATTGCCTACTCACACAAAAGAAGAAGAAACAACACAACAACTATAAGAACAAGAACAAGGCTCCTAACAATGTTAATCTAAACCAATTTTATAAAAGTGTTTTTATTTTATTCGGTATTTTATTACCTACTCACACAAAAGAAGAAGAAACAACCCAACAACTATAAGAACAAGGCAAATTAATGAGCTACTGACACAATCTAGCATTTATGTCAGGTATGACAAAACGTAAATTAAGCTACGACTTCACTTTTTCGTTCTATTAAGGCAAATTAATGAGCTACTAATTAACACAATCTGACATTTATCAGGTATGACAAACCGTAAATTGAGCAGCGAGCAGCGAATCACATTTTCGTTCTATTTTATTCTATCAGAAAAGCAACGCCTTCTCGATCGGGTTTTTAAATGAACACCTGTATAATCCACATAAAAAAGACTGTTATTCCTTACTTCACTTTTTATTTGTATCGTTAGATGTACATTTCGAGACACAAGGTGCGCATTATTAATAACAAACTAAATGTACATCTAACGATACAAATAAAAAGTGAAGTAAGGAATAACAGTCGTTTTTATGTGTAATAATCACTTCACGTAAACTCAAAAACATACAGCTACCTGTATAATCAGTAATGAAGTAACGATAGTTTAATTTAAAATTGATTTTTTTATTATAAATAATATATACAAGGTATTTGGCAGTTTGAACTTAGTGGTGGTATACAGCTGGGGCGGCGTAAGCCAATGGAGCAGCGTGAGCTACAACTGGGGCGGCATAAGCGGCGTGAGCTACTGGGGTGGCGTAAGCAGTGTGAGCTACTGGAGCGGCATAAGCAGCGTGAGCTACTGGAGCAGCATAAGCAACAGGGGCAGCTACTTTAGCAACAACTGGAGCGGCTACTTTAGCAACAACAGCGACGGGCTCTTTGTGTACAACAGCATTGAATCCGTTAACTGGATCAGCTGTGTAATCAACGGTCCTCTTGGTGCCATCAGGATCTACAACGGAGTAGCTGCCTTTGACTACATCACCATCACGTTCTTCGTGTTGGCTCTTGCTATCTCCAGTTAAACCGTCTTGGACGCCGTAGCCGAAGGAGTATTGTGGATGCGGGTCGTAAGCGTCAGCAACTACGGCTTTGGCTACTGGGGCGGCGTAAGCGGCTACTTTAGCAACTGGGGCTGCGTAAGCTACCGGAGCAGCGTGGGCGTAGGTGGCGTGAGCAAGTGGGGCGGCGTACGCAGCGTGGGAAACTGGGGCGGCGTAAGCAGCGTGAGCAATTGGGGCGGCGTAAGCAATTGGGGCGGAGTAAACTGATGGCGAGCTGATGACTCCAGCTTTGGCTACAGCGACGAAAGCCGCGAATACTGCAAACTGTAAAATGAGAATATTTTTAATTAGTTAAAGAACATCTAAACTTATTTAAATTCGAAACACCTGGTATTGTTTCACAAATTAAAACTTTATTTCGACTAGTTTCAGTTTGTTAGACCATTTTCAAGGGAATGTAAAAAAAAATAACTGTTTTGTATTCTAGGCGTTCACTTTGTGCTACATCTTAAATACACTTGTAAATAAAACACTTTTTACTTTGTATAACCACTATATTTTGCACTTCATTTGTGACTATAGTTTCGACTATCTAGTAGTCATTATCAAACTAAAAGTGAAAGTTGTTTTAGTTTAATAATGACTACTAGATAGTCGAAACTATAGTCACAAATTATGTGCAAAATATAGTGGTTTAACAAAGTAAAAAGTGTTTTATTTACAAGTGACAAAAAATAGTTCAAGAACATCTAGCGGAATTTTTAATATCCATTTAAAAAGTTACGTAACGAATACAGTTTTATTGATAAAAGTAAGTAATTAATAGAAAAGAATGTCTCTTTTGTAATTATTAACAGACACAGATTCTTTTATGTTATTGATTTTACTGAGACAAATACTAAAAAAGAGAACGGGACACACATCTTAGTTTTTTTGTTTCTCTTACCGTTTAGCCTATACCCTACACTATCAACGACAAAAAAAAACACCTTGTACATGTACACAATTCCTCATATTTACTCTCCAGTTACAAAATTAGAAATCTTTTCCGGGAGCAAATGGTGACACAAGTTCTTAGGTACTTAATACATAATCCTTAATAACTTTTTAACATACCACTTCTAGGTCGCAGAAATGTGTTTCTTTTTTTATTTTCTGTAAATAAATTAAATCTCGATATGGGTTGAAATTTAAAAAAGTGGGGTAGGTCCCCTCACATGACAACCCCAAAAGTTGCGGAAGTTCTAAACCATCTCATAATGTAGTTTCTATGATACTGTATAAGTATCGTTAGGGGTCATTTTTACCACTCCATTTTTACCACTCTATATTTACCACTATATTTTTGTACCGTTATATTTTTTTCCACCATTTTATTACCATCATATTTTATTACAAATCATATTTTTCTTGATTTACATCATAATTGGTGATTTATATCGTAATTGGGTACGGCATATCCAGTTTGGTTAGTAGACGCACAGCTAAATTTAAATACAATTAAAATAATTTAATAGAACCACATAACCAAGCAAAATTATCTGATTTAAGGCTTAGTATAGCCACACATTTTTCTATAAAATAATAAAATGCAGATAAACATTTTATTATGCTTAGGCGCTTTTACATGTTTTTAAGTTAGGTTAGTAGAAAGGTTTGCAATAGAATAAATTGCGGAAGTCTTTTTCGCAAGTTAAATATTTCACATACTTCTAGGTTAGGTTAGGAGAAAGGTTTGCAACAGAATACATTGCGTATGTCTCTTTGCAAACGATGACTATTCCACATACTTCTAGATTAGGCTAGGAGAAAGGTGTTCAATAGAATAAACTGCGTAAGTCTCTTTGCGCACGGTGACTATACCACATACTTGTAGGTTAGGTTATGTTAGGAGAAAGGTTTGCAATAGAATAAATTGCTTAAATCTCTAGGAGATTCTACATACTGCTACGTTAGGTTAGGTTAGGTTAGGAGAAAAGTTTGCAATAGAATAAATTGCGTAAGTCTCTTTGCGTATACGGAACAGCCCCTGAATATTTAAATATTAACATTAATATTTTACATCATTCTCAAAGATGTCGATGACAGTTTTGTAAACAGTTAATAGTTATTACATTTTAATACATCTGGCGCGAGAAATCAAAAATAGAACCGAATGAATGTTTTATACAGACTTGTAAGTACTTCAGAAATATTTGTAAGATAACTTATGGTAAAAAAATAGTAGTAAATAATATATGGTAGTAAATCCGGAGTGGATAAAGAATTGGTGGTAAAAAATATATGGTGGTA
Source organism: Philonthus cognatus (assembly GCA_932526585.2). NCBI lineage: Eukaryota > Metazoa > Arthropoda > Insecta > Coleoptera > Staphylinidae > Philonthus > Philonthus cognatus. Next base: position 78,392,118 of record OW052245.1, read on the forward strand.
AAAATGGAGTGGTAAAAATGTCGTACAATCTATAAGTATACAAAATGTTGAAAAAAAAAATGTACATGCAATCAAAAAATACACCGCTTTCCTGGAAATTCTGCCGCACACTGTATAATAGTTCTCAATACAACAAATCCAATTGGGGGGATTCGTGAAAAAGTAGTAAAGGTGCTATTTTCTTAAAAAAATAGTGTAAAGCAAATGAGATTCATATTTAGTGATAGAAAAAATGATACAATTGAATATTTGTATCTCTCAACATAATATAAAATATAAAAAACGAATTAAAATTAATATCGATATTCTGCAAAAAATTCTCTCCAAATATTCATTGAAACAACTACTTCTCGATATCTGTCGGGGTATTACCGACAGATATTTATATTAATTTCAATTCCATTTTTATATTTTGTAAATATTCTGCAAACTATATATTAACAAACTCATTTTTTCTTTATGTTAAATTTTCTTTATAATATAAAATGTTATTGATTAGACGTCCACAGATTTTTCTATAACAATTAAACTTTATCTTCAATTTACACACATAAATCTCATATCACTTGTACTACTTTTCCACGTAACCACTCAATTATTACTGCTATTAAAAAAATGTATACCTTGAATGCCATGTCTGTGCAAACTTCTTTAATTCCGATGGTGTACCGAAATGCTGATGCCGTAGCAACAACAAGATCACTTTATATAGAAATAACAGTGGGAGATTCTAGTGGGGTTACGCTCTGGTAACACGATGGGGGCGATGGGTGGGCCCTTGTTAAGGTCAAAACTTTGCGCCGGTTCAAATTGCGCAATCCTTTCGGCTCTCGGATCCGAATTATATGCCAATTACGTACTCGAGGGGACGTGACATTGGAACGAAATGCACTTTGGCGTTACGGAATTTCGGCACACGGAAACTTTTCTTAACGAGATATTACATAATTTCAGGTTGTTTTTTTTTAGTTGTGTAGGTATGCTTGAAATTACACGAACAATTTTGAAATACTAGGAATGATAAGTAAATGAGTTATAAATAACTATAATGTCGAATTTTCGAAGCGTTTTGGGTTATAAATAAAAAAATTGTACCATGTTATATACCACTTTATTTTTTTATTGAGTACTACTTTAGTTTCAAGATTTTTAGAGCTCAATAAATAATAATTACACGTACAATTATAATATAGTAGGAATTTTAAGTGAATGAGTTATATATAACCATAACGTTGAATTTTCGAAGCGTTTCTTTTGAGTTATATATAGAAAAATTGTACTATGTTATAAACCACAATATTTTTTTATTAAGTACTGCTTAAGTTTCAAGATTTTTAGTGCTCAATATTTACACGTATAATTATAAAATAGTAGGAATTATAAGTGAATGAGTTATAAATAACTAAAATGTTGAATTTTCGAAGCATTTCTTTTGAGTTATAAATAGAAAAATTGTAATATGTTATATACCACTATATTTCTTATTGAGTACTACTTAAGTTTCAAGATGTTTAGTGCTCAATAAATAATATTGTGGTTTAAAACATATTACAACTTTTCTATTCATAATTTAAAATGGAAAACCACATAGTAAAGGTCTTAATTATTTTATTAGTAGAACTTTCATTAAAAAACTTGATTTGTTTCACTGATTTATTTTATGTTTACTCCAACTAATTTCGACCTTAGGTCATTATCTAGAAGATATGTATAGAATTTACAAATGTATCGGATTTAGGGGTTTTCGGAAATACACGACATTTCCAAAAACCCCAGAAACCATTGTTTTCAAATGGATTTAGGCAACTCATTTGCATATAGTGGAATTTGGAAGAGATGTCATATGACTCATTGATGTGGAATGTGTCGTTCAAATTTTTTAGAGAGTATGTCAACAGTTGTATCTGCAACGACTTTTCCTAATTGTGTCAAATTTTAACTTTACATGACAATGTCATACTGTTTAGGTCGCGAGTATATTGGTATTCTTTCTTTTAGAAAAGCTTTAAATCATAATTTCTTGTGATTTTTCTCTTTTGAGTATACATATCCCAATTACGTGTCGTAGAAATTTAAATATTCGTTGTTTTCTTAAAAGCGGTCAATTTGAAGTTTAAACAAGTGTTTTCCACTCCCAGGTTAAGCATGAAGTAAAATTTCGAGTTTAGAAAAGCCTGAAAATTTGGTTTGGTCGCGTAGCGCGAAGCGCGGAGCGACCAAACCAAATTTTCAGGCTTTTCTAAACTCGAAATTTTACTTCATGCGCCACGCGTACAAGACACTGATTCCAAGCGAAGTTTACTCGTTCACATTATTTCAATGCTTTCAGTGTTTAATACGCGTGGCGCATGAAGTAAAATTTCAAGTTTAGAAAAGCCCAGAAAATTGGTCTCGGGTCGCTGCGCGACAAAGACAAACTAGTTTGGCCGCTCCACGCTTCGCGCTACGCGACCAAACCAAACTTTCAGGCTTTTCTAAACTCGAAATTTTACTTCATGCTTAATCTGGGAGCGGAAAAACTAGATAAGCAAAATCAAATTGGACGATTACAAAAATGTAACGAATGCATCGAAATTCACATCGTAAATAATAAATGAGAACGCATTAATCACGAAATAAACCGAACGCGCAAACGATTCATATTTTATTGTCAAAAACTAATGAAAAGCATGCATGTATTAACAGCAATCGAGTGCAGAACGCATTTACGAAATTTAATTTAATGAAAATCCCGGCGCTTTCAATTAGCGCGTGTACGCGCGGCGCGCTTACACAAATGTGTCGTCCTTTATTCCACAAATTTCCGAATTAATATTCATAAATATTTGTGCGTAAAAATCGATGTGTATTTCACTGGATGCATCGCAGTGAATATGCGCGGATTAAATTGATTATTGTATGCGAGTACAATTTGTAAAAACATTTAAAAATTTCACACCGCTTTTTTGTGCTGCCTAATTTAATTATGCATAATTAATTGAGAGTTTTGATTATTTAAACGGGTTTTACCGCTGCTAAACATACGGAATTTTTATTTTAACAAATATTAAAGGAATTCGTTCTGTAAACATAATTACAGTAAAAAAATACAAATGTAACTTAAAATACACAAAGTTTTTTATTAAAGTAGGTATACATTTTCCAATTGTATGCTGTAATTCATCAGACATTCTTTGTTTTCTTTTAAAAAAAAGATTAATCTGAAACTTCAATCGAGTGTTTTTCACTCCCAGATTAAGCATGAAGTTTACATATCACAATTATATGCTGTAAATCTTCCGATATTCGTTGTTTTTTGTAAAGAGTTTAATTTGAAGCTAAAACGTGTGGTTTCCACTCCCAGACTAAGCATGAAGTAAAATTTCGAGTTTAGAAAAGCCTGAAAATTTGGTTTGGTCGCGTAGCGCGAAGCGCGGAGCGACCAAACCAAATTTTCAGGCTTTTCTAAACTCGAAATTTTACTTCATGCGCCACGCGTATACCACACTGAAATATTCTTAAATTAACAGTATTCTACTAAAGCAATATGCCAATGATGTATATTTTCAACTTCACTTAAGACCAGCGTTTTATACGCGTGGCGCATGAAGTAAAATTTCGAGCTTAGAAAAGCCCAGAAAATTTGTCTCGGGTCGCTGCGCGACCCTCGACAAATTTTCACGGGGCTTTTCTAAACTCAAAATTTTACTTCATGCTTAGCCTGGGAGTGGAAAACAATTATTTAAAGCTTGAAATTGGACTGAAGAAAAATTCCCTGTGTTATATTTTTTAAAGAAAATACTTTAAAAAGCCACTAATACTTTCTGAATTATATACTTTTTCATCTTTGTTGTGTATAACTTAGACTTTATTAAATGCCTATAGTTTCACTTAAGACCAACGTTTTATACGCGTGGCGCATGAAGTAAAATTTCGAGTTTAGAAAAGCCCAGAAAATTTGTCTCGGGTCGCTGCGCGACCCTCGACAAATTTTCACGGGGCTTTTCTAAACTCGAAATTTTACTTCATGCTTAGCCTGGGAGTGGAAAACAATTATTTAAAGCTTCAAATTGGACTGAAGAAAAATTCCCTGTGTTGTATTTTTTAAAGAAAATACTTTAAAAAGCCACTAATACTTCCTAAATTATATACTTTTTTTATCTTTGTTGTGTATAACTTAGACTTTATTAATTGCCAATAGTTTCACTTAAGACCAGCGTTTTATACGCGTGGCGCATGAAGTAAAATTTCGAGTTTAGAAAAGCCCAGAAAATTTGTCTCGGGTCGCTGCGCGACCCTCGACAAATTTTCACGGGGCTTTTCTAAACTCGAAATTTTACTTCATGCTTAGCCTGGGAGTGGAAAACAATTATTTAAAGCTTCAAATTGGACTGAAGAAAAATTCCCTGTGTTATATTTTTTTAAAGAAAATACTTTAAAAAGCCACTAATACTTCCTAAATTATATACTTCTTTTATCTTTGTTGTGTATAACTTAGACTTTATTAAGTGCCTATAGTTTCACTTAAGACCAGCGTTTTATACGCGTGGCGCATGAAGTAAAATTTCGAGTTTAGAAAAGCCCAGAAAATTTGTCTCGGGTCGCTGCGCGACCCTCAACAAATTTTCACGGGGCTTTTCTAAACTTGAAATTTTACTTCATGCTTAGCCTGGGAGTGGAAATAACTCTTTTATAGCTTCAAATTGGACTTAAGGTAAGTTCCATGTATTATATTTTCTCAAGACAATACGCCAAAAATCACTCATACTTCTTAAATGATACACTTTTTATCTTCATTTGTATAACTGAGACTTTAAAAAGTAACTTTAGTTTTGACAACTACAGACAAAGTTAAAAACTTTTTTATTTGTGAATTATGATTGTATCGAAGTATAAGTTCCTACCGTTAACACTTATACTTCGTTTAAAAAGTAATAAATTTTAAGATAACAATCGCAACATTTTATAAAAAAAATCAATTAATTGCGTTTTTATTAAATTTTGTGCTTCTGAAATGTTACTATTAATTGTCCAATATAATTTTTAGTTACAGAAAATTTAGATTCTAATTTAATTAAACATGTATAATAATGATACCACTTTTCTATTATTATTGCTCAATAAATTTAGCGAGTATTTTGTTTCATGTAAATTCTACAAAAAATTAAAGTTATATGAATGAACATACTCATAAATTAATTAAATTAAGTACAGGCCAATGAGGCCACCCCTACGAATCTACCCATAAATTATTTGGATCTTAAAAAGGACTTTCTTGAAAAATTCACCCAAAATATATTTATAACAAAAATAATTAGTACAATATTCTTTATTTACAAATATTTACAAACATTCATTACAATAATACTATATTTATAATAAATGGTATTGTAAAAATTGAAATTTTTCTTTTTTCCTTCCCTACTTCTTCGCCGCGGGATCGTTGGGTGATTGTTCCCATCTCGGGCTACTGGTATCGAGGGATATATGTTTTGTACATTTTCTACTCCGATATATTTACTTACTTTATTTTGTTGTTTAGTATTAGGTTCTTAATTTTTAATTTATATGTTGTATAATTTAGTTCTTTTATGTTTTTTTTTTATATTCTTAGAAATACGCCCCAAAAATTGATCATTTTTAAAAATTATGTTAGTTCAAGTGAAGTTTGTACGAAATGTTTAAGGATTAAGGATTTAGAATTGGTGGTCGGGAGGGCAGCCGCAGCCGCTTCCACATAGGCCAGGATTTAGGCCCATTGTAGTGCATCCCTCCTACCTACCTACTAAATGTCTAACTAAAGATCAAATTATTTCATACATTTCATGTAAGATATTCACCCGAAATGTTTCGTGTAATAATTTGATCTTTAGTTAGACATTTGATAAAAACTTGATCTGAAATTTATTTATGGTCAAACTTACATTATGTTTTAATGGGTATTTATGAAAACATATTGTAAGTTTGACCATAAATAAATTTTAAGGTCAAGTTTTTATCAAATGTCTAACTAAAGATCAAATTATTTCATGAAACATTTCGGCAGGGCAGGTGGTGGCCGAGCGGTAACGTCGTCGGGCTGTATCGCTCGGCGAGCAACAAACTCGGGTTCGATTCGCGTGCACGGGGAGACTTTAATAAAAAATAATTTCTCGTCGTGTCCCTGGGTGTGGTGTGAATGTGTCGTGACGTCCAAATATATGTTAAATTAATTAATACAATCATCGTTAGTGGCTGAATGGCTAGAACCTATGCCAAACAAACAAACAAACAAACAAAGAAAAAAAAACATTTCGGTTGAATATCTTACATGAAATGTATGAAATAGTTTCACAAACAATTATTTTTGTAAATGATAAATTATTTATTTATTTTGAGGTTGATGATCTTTCTTCTCGCATTTATTTTATTTATTATTATTATATTATATCTATTATTGAAGTATCTGAGACAATTGTTAAAGCACTAACAAAGAACAAAAAAACAACAAAAATCATATTCAATATCCAATATAGAAATCCAAATTAATTAATTCTGAATAGAAATTGTGAGCATTTATAATGAAACATTTCATAAATGAATTGTTATTTAATAATTCAACTGCTATTTATTATTTGTAAATAATTTTCGATTAACTAATACAAAAAACAAAATAATTTACCTAAAAATGAAGTAAGCTTTTAAAATTAGATTTCTCAGTAAAAATGTCTTGTAAATGATCTAGAAATAAATAATTTACTATCATCAAAGAAAATATAATTATCGTACCTTAAAAGATATTTTAAAGAAGATGCATGTTTTTATTCAAAAATATTTATTTACATGAAATCATCAATTGAACAAAAACAATAAAATAATTTTTTAGGAAAAAATATTTCACCAAAACAAACATCCGACCATTATGTTGATTCGTTGGTTTTGTGAAATATCATAGCAACTAATTAAGACTTGATTTGTATTAACTAATTAGAACAAATTAAAGGTGAAACGCTTTAATGAATTTATTCCAGCTCTTTGTTGTCCGTATATTGTCGAACAAATTATTGGAAATCCGGTGCGATTAATCAATTCCTTTCGACTAATAACTGTCGCCTGCGGGTGCGGTTTTAATTAAGTAATCAAACAAAAATCTAACAAGTGTATTTTGGGTGTAATCGTTTTGTTTTAGATTATTCTAAAATAAACTTGTAAATGAGTAGTTTATTTTGAAAATCACCTAACTCCATTTCTCAATGTTTTGTTGTTTACTAAAATAATTTAAGGTTTTTCGTTATAAACAGCAATTTCTGCTTAAGCATATTCAAAGTTTATAATATATATTAGGTTGGCTAATAAGTCATGGTGGTTTTTTATTAAGTCGCGGCCTGACTTTTGAGCCACGTCTTTGATTTCAAAATTGCCATCTTTGAATCGCTTAAACCAATTCTGAGCCGTTCTCTCGGCCGCAGCTTCTTCACCGGACTCGGCGCAAATCTCTCGGGCAGCTTGAGCAGCGTTGGCACCTTGATTAAATGTAAAAAGAAGATGGTGTCGGAAATGCTCATCTTTATCAACTTGACACAAAATTTTAATGATCTGAAAATGTACAAACATCAATTCGAATATTAAATCGAAATACACTATCTTGTAAGTTAAGTAATTCTTTTTAAAATAACATGACATTAAGCCAAAAAAACATGATATTTTTACCGAGCCATTATCAACTAAAAAAAAAACCGCTTTGACTTATTAGCCAACCTAATATTTTGAATATACTTAACCACAAATTATTTTTTATGACTTAAAACCTTAATGAAATGTTAAAAAAGAAAGAACACAAACAATTACGAAATTACTTTTATAGTGGGACAAATTCAGACACAATAACATGGAATAGATTAGAATATATTAAGCCACTGTCTTTACAAATCAAAAATAATTTAAAAGGAAAGAATAATAACATAATTTTGACAAACACAAAATAAAATCAAAACTAAAAATTGTAAATTGAAGAAAAGTGGTATTTATGAATTAAAATGTGATGATTGTGATGCAGTGTATATAGGACAAACCGGCAGGTCTTTTGATATCAGGTTAAAAGAGCATAAAAAAGACATAGAGAATAAAAAACAAACCACCGGTTTTTCTAAGCACTGTATCACATCTAATCACCATTTTTCTTCAAACGATTTAAAAATTCTGCATACAGGTAATAAGGGAATAACGCTTAACTACCGAGAGGGTTTAGAAATTTCAAAAGCCATAAAGGCAAGTAAAAATGTGGTCAACGACAACGAAGACCTTTGGAATTCCCCGATATTAAATGACCTTATTACCCAATAAAACCTAAAACTCGAAACTGTATATATTCCTAAACAAATCCATTTGTACATCATTCTTGATAATGGCATTAAGCCGAAACTAGTAGAAAATAAAATACATATAAGTGAAACAAAACCAAGTAAATTTAATTTACAAACCATTATATTTTAAAATGTTTTACCAAGTGATTAATGAGAAAAAAGTGTCCGATATAAAACCTCAAATTATAAAATTTATTACAGTCAACAACAAAACATTGAGAAATGAATTTAGGCCACTTTCAAATTATTATTACATAGCTTTGAAAATACATCATAGTAATTTATTTAGCGTTGAAAACACAATATGTATTAGTAATTATTGGGCAAATATAATAATACAAATGTATGTACCATTTTGTTCTTTGTATGAATGCCAGTAGATTTGTGTGTGTGTGTGAATGTTTTACAAAATCATTGTAACATAAATCAGGTTCTAAATGTGAACTACTCACCTCCAATGTGCATTGTACCGGCGAAGAAACGATTGTATAATCTTTCAAGAAATTGACCTTCGGTTTCCACACCAGTCGCTTTACTGCACCGGGTTAGCAATTAGCCCACCAAATGTTTCGATATAAAAGCAGCTGAGCGTTTTTACGAAGCATCAGATTTTGAGTTCGATCGGATCAGTTCATTTTATAATGGCATTCAAGGTAAAATATTAATATATTCATTTATTGAGCCAAAGGAGTACATTCATTTATAAGAAATTAGAAGTACGATTCTTTACGCATAATTTCATTTTAATTATACTTATAATATATACCGTGCGATTTATTTAAGTGTGGCCATAGGGATTTACATGGTAGAAAATGTACCCTATGTTTTGTTGCCGTGTAAATGTAGAACAATATTTTGGTTTTATTGATAAATCAACATTTTTTCTACGAAATGTTCAATGCTAGAAAGACATAAGCATATTAGATTTTTTTATTTTCGCTCTCAAAGTTGAATTGAATAATACAAACAATTAAGCCAAAAAATCAACTTGGCGACAATGTCATAATGTAAGTATTTGTTATATTAAACTTGAAAGCTAAAATAAAGGATTCTAACATGTTTATGTTCTTCTAACAATGAACATTTCGAAGAAAAGTGTTTGATTTATTAATAAAAATAAAAAATTGTTTTAAATCTGGACGACAACAAAAGTTAACGTGGGGTACAATTTTATCTATATAAATCTCTATAGCCATACTTAAATAAAACGCACGGTATATATATTTTTATTGGCAGAGTTAGTTAAACTCAGCGACAGTTTGTTTTTAAACCACAAATGTAAGCTATAAAATAATTTGTTAAATTTTTAGTAAATATTCAGTAACTAATTAGTAACATTAATTACAATATTAATTATTTGGTTATTGTTTGTAGTGTTAACCCCAAAGAAGGGGCAAAATAAGTCCCGAAAGCTTTAAGCTTGGTATTACAATAAAGTAGATTACATACATTTCTCCTGTCTTATTAATGGTCGAATGCCTTGTTAGCAATTTTTCCGAACTCTGCCTCTAACGTAGTACAACTATTACTTCTTGGGCTGGAATATTTTTATTTATACTTATTGAACATCAGTTTCAATATTTCTGACTTATTTTGCAGTTTGTAGTATTCGCCGCCTTTGTGGCTGTAGCTAAAGCTGGAGTAATCAGCTCCCCTGCAGCTTACTCCGCCCCAATTGCTCACGCCGCTTACGCCGCCCCAGTTGCTCATGTCGCTTACGCCGCCCCAATTGCTCACGCTGCGTATGCTGCTCCAGTTGCTCATGCCACCTATGCCCACGCTGCTCCGGTAGCTTACGCCGCCCCAGTCGCTAAAGTAGCCGCTTACGCAGCCCCAATAGCCAAAGCCGTAGTCGCTGACGCTTACGACCCGCATCCACAATACTCCTTCGGCTACGGCGTCCAAGACGGTTTGACCGGAGACAGCAAGAGCCAACACGAAGAACGTGACGGTGATGTAGTCAAAGGCAGCTACTCCGTTGTCGATCCTGATGGCACCAAGAGGACCGTCGATTACACCGCTGATCCAATTAACGGTTTCAACGCTGTCGTACACAAAGAACCCGTTGCTGTTGTTGCTAAAGTAGCTGCTCCAGTGGTTGCTAAAGTAGCTGCCCCAGTTGCTTATGCTGCTCATACCGCTTATGCTGCTCCAGTAGCTCACGCTGCTTACGCCGCTCCAGTTGCTCACGCCGCTTATGCCGCGCCAGTAACTAAATTAGCTACTTACGCCGCCCCAGTTGTAGCTCACTCTGCTCCATTAACCTATGCTGCTCCAGCCATATACCACCATTAAGTTTAAATTACCCGAGTATCTGTATATATTATTTCTAGTGACAATAAAGTGAAATTATAATTTAAATATTTTCTCTTTTTATTAATTATCGTAATAAAATACTGACAAATTTTACAACCGACATGATTATTAATTATGATTCATGAAATACATATTAAATACATTAAAATATGGAAATGTGATGTATTTGGTTTGAGTTACATAAAGAGATGAATATAATTAAACTTAATAAAACTAACACCTTTTTACTAAACACTTTTTTAGTGAAGAGCTTACACTCTCTTTACTAAAAAGTGTTTAGTTTAATTATTAAAATCTGAAACATATACATATGTAAATAGACTGAATTAATTATTCCAACAGCTAATTATTCTCAAATCAAAGGGCGTATACTTAATATACAAGGAGTTTTCCTTATAAGTCCAAAATATACAGTATACGCTGTAAATCTTCGTTATCTTTAAAAAGAGTTCAAATTTAAACTTTAAACGAGTGTTTTCCACTCCCAGACTAAGCATAAAGTAAAATTTCGAGTTTAGAAAAACCTTTTCAGGTTTTTCTAAACTCGAAATTTTACTTCATGCGCCACGCGTATAAAACGGTGATTTCAAGTGAAGTTTAAAATATACTACTAAGGCAGTACGCTTAAGACTTATGTTCTGAACTTTACATAAAATCGGTGTTTTATACGCGTGGCGCATGAAGTAAAATTTCGAGTTTAGAAAAGCCCAGAAAATTTGTCTCGGGTCGCTGCGCGACCCTCGACAAATTTTCACGGGGCTTTTCTAAACTAGAAATTTTACTTCATGCTTAGCCTGGGAGTGGAAAACACTCGTTTATAGCTTCAAATTGAACTCATCTAAAAAAAATTACAAATACCTAAAGATTTAAAGAAAATAAGCTGAATTTGGAATTCGTTTACTTTAAAGATAAACTCCCTGTATATTAGTTTGTATTATTTATCTAATACAATGTTGAAATGTTGAAGCAACATCGTTCTAAATTTTTTTTTTATCGGCACATTTTTATATTTTTTGGACGTCTTCTATTACCTACATATCGTTATGTTGTTAGATACATATTAATATGAATCTTTTTGTCCGTAATTGAATATTTCTTCATCCAAAGACTCACTGCTAAAATTTGGCGAACTTGAATTCATGATTATTAACGCTAACGGGTATTTATAAGAACAGCTAAACGGAAAATACTGTAATTTAACCTCAAAATTAGAAACGTCAAGTAAAATCGCCACTCAAACTGTTACTGGGCGATATTTCTACTTATATTTATCCACTAAACGACATTTAAATAGGTTACTTATACTGCATATTAACTCTTAAATATTATTTAAGCCTAACTGTCCTTTAAAATGTGTTGATAATACCGGGCGTTAGAGTTTTTTGGAAATACATGATTTAATTACTTGATTACTATAAGATATTTTGTGTTGATAATCCGAACAATACAACCTATTACTTTGTCTCATCGAGAATATAATTTATTTATTTCTCTAACACAACCTTTATTTTCTACGATTACGATTGTTAATAAATTACAAAAATACCATAATGCCATTTAACCGTGAAAATGTTTCTCTGGATGGATATGGTGGATGCGCCAGGGCGGTGGTTTAAAAACTCGTTATTACAGTTTTTGAGAAAGTGGAAACTGCATTACAAATTAAAACTCTCTTTTAGGGTCTATTAATAATGTAGTTCAAATAAAAAATCTTTTCACTGAGCTCAGTGACAATTCCCCTCTACCTATACGATTATACTTGATGTATTGTTATCAAGTATAATTGTATAGGAGTACAATATAACTAGTGTGAAAGTTAGCCATTATTAAAGAGAATAAAATATGTGCGTCGAATTAAAGACGAGTCAAGTTATTCATTTAGGTAAAAACTCGACAATTATAACAATATCCAGCTCCTGGATATGACAATATCCATCGACGTATAATAAAATCCCTTAATGACAATATCCACCAATATATCCTTAAAATATTTAACCACAACCATCGCCACCAATACTTCCCTACAGAATATAAACATGGTATAATAACATGTATTCTAAAACCAAATCTAGATCCTGCTTTAACTTCCAGCTATCGCCCAATTACACTTCTCCCTGTTCTTGGTAAGCTCTTCGAATCCCTTATTAAACGTAAATTTATGTAAACTATTAGCCAATGTATCTCAGCATACCAATTTGGTTTCTTACCCAACCGTTCCACAACCCTTGACAGTGTTTACATCAAACTGCGAGACAGCCCACCTGGAGGGTAGAAAATCATCTATGCTTTTTTAGATATTAAAAAGCCTTTGACTCCGTATGGAGCCCAAGCACCATTATCCTATAGACAACTTCCTACAAAATAAATCCTTACAAATTAGAACCAATAGCAGTCTTTCCACTACCTGTACTCCAGAGCAAGGTGTCCCTCAAGGATCGCCACTTTCTCCCATCCTATGTAACTTATACTGCCACGACATTTACAACCCAAACCCTGACTACTTAAATCCTTTAGCATACCCTCTACAATCTGTAGATGATACTATTCTTATTGTCAACTCTAATAATATACAAAATTCTATATCCTCCATCCAGCAATTTTCCAACAAAATTGAATCGTGGTTTAACAAATGGAAAATTAAAATAAATCTATTAAATCCAAACTCCTAATACCTTTCTATCGCATTTCACCTACTCCACATTCAATTACCATCAACAATACCCGCATTACCTCTTCCCCAGCCTGCAACTATCTTGGAGTATTTTTTGACCAAATTTTTAATTTAAAAAAGCATACACTGACCATTAAAAAAAACTACTAAATGTTATTAAGAACGAAATTCACGCTAGAGCGAAACACTTTAGATGCCTCACTTATAGAGGTAAAGGTATAAATATAAGCACTGCCACACATATTTATAAAATGATATGTAGACCTTTGCTGGATTATGGAGCCGCTCTTTTATTCCAATCCCGCCCCTCCTTATTAAACATATCCAAGTTTTTGAACGATCATTCCTCCGCATTTTAACTAAAATACGACATCCACATAAGCCCTTGTATAATCCATAAAACGTCCTACTCTACAATAACACCAGAGTTACACCTATCCAAGACCGCCTTTTAACCCTTTCCCGAAAATTCTCCACTAACCCTAAAAATCTAGAGCTCCTAAATAAACAATGTATTCCCAGAAATCCCGAAATCCCTCCTAAATACAAACACCCATCTAAAACAACATTTGAATTCATCAAACATTTCACCTCGACAAACCAGGGTAGAATGACCTTCGGTCGATAACCCTTTAGTTAAATTTTAACTTTAAGAATATGTTATGTGATATTTGTATTGTATACAACCAATAAAGATTTATTCATTTATTTATATATAACAATCATAATTCTACAAAACAAATCTAGATACGTTTTTTTTAAATTAATTTACAATTTAATAAAGAAACATACTGTTACTTCCAAACCATAAATATATTTCTATTCTAAAATATTTTTTGTTATGGTTATAATGAGTTAAACTCCAATTATTGACTGCAGCTAATATTTAAACCCACTATAGATAAGCAGTTGATTTATTATCGCAAAAAGAACACAATCCCCGAGTACGAGAACACATTTAGTTCATCTCAAACAGAAATTTATTACAGCAGACGATGCATCTGTTCCAGTCCGTAGCCCGTACATTTTTCTCTCCGTGTCCAACTTCTTACATTATTAGAATAAGATGCAAATTACCTCAGAAACTAACTTCTTCAGGTAATAACTCACGTGTCGTAATGTATAAAATTACCTGCGTTTCTGGAATAAGATGCGAACATTGGGCGCATTTCAGCAACTTCGAACGATAGTCGCATGTTGTCAGTATAAAATAGTAGGCGCATTGTGTTAACAAAACATCGATCGGTGTCTTATATTGACTGTCAGATATTATACACATTGTCCCCTGATATTTTGAATACGAGTAATGTAATGTTAATTATTGTTGTAATTCAGTTAATAAAATAAACACATTTGTCAATTGTATTACAATTGAAAATGAACACATAGTGTTCGTGTACATATAGTAAATACAATTAATGAGTGAAGAAAGGAGTTACAACAATAATTAATAGAAAACACTTCACGTAACTAAAAGAAGAATATTGAAGTAATGTAATGTGTTTGTAGGCACTGTGATTCGAACAATTCGATTGTTATAATAGGCTGCCATGATTATTACTGCAAAATGCATGTCAATTTGACTTAGTCATAACTGTATTTTTTTGAGTTTACGTAAAGTGATTATTACACCTAATAAGACTGCTATTCCTTACTTTACTTTTTATTTGTATCGTTAGATGTATAATTCGAGACACAAGGTGCTCATTAACAATAACAAACACTTTGTTATTGATAATGAGCACCTTGTGTTTTGAAATATACATCTAACGATACAAATAAAAAGTGAAGTAAGGAATAACAGTCTATTTATGTGTTGACTTAGACAACTTCAAATTTGATACACTTAAGTAAAGTAAATTTTTCTTTTCAAAATATTAATGCAACAGAAAACTTTAATTGTTAAACGGTTTTATGGAGGTCAGTCTATGAATGAAATAGCCGTATAAAGCAAAAAATGTATTCCCATCAGCATCAAGGAGTAAGGAACATAGATGACCTCAGGTTAAAAATTATTGAAGCCACTCAAAATATCACTCCTGCACAGTGAAGAGACATGCGAAAAGAATTTTGTGATAGTCTGGGATATTGTTTGGTTCAGCAAGAAGATTAATCTAGTTATTTGAGTTACGTGAAGATTTTAAGTCACTTAATTAAAACGCAGTTATATTCATTTCTTCACTTGTATTTTTCGATGCTAGATGTACATTTCGGCTACTATGTACCCATTATCAATAGCTAACAAGAAAATGATGTTTTAGAACATTAATTAAGATGAACATTGTAGCTATTTGTTATTCGTTAAGTTTGCATTGTGTTTCTGAGAATTTAAGTATAATTTGTAATATTAAAATATTGTGTAATAGTATATTACGTTACGAGAGTGGTAATCGGCGTATTACATATGAGCAGACATGTTGCGCACGATCCGCGCAGCGATTGCAGTATTCCGCGAGTATGTTATTGCCATACTACTTGAGAAACGTACGATACTTTACCTAGGCCCTAACAAAATAAACAATGGGCATTAAAGAACAACGTATTTATTGTAATAATTTTTAATAGTACCATGACAATGATGGAAACTAAATTACTACTTGAATAATATACAGGGAATAAAGCTGTACATATTCCGACATTCGTTGTTTTTTAAAAGAGTTCATTTCGAAGCTTTAAACGAGTGTTTTCCACTCCCAGACTAAGCATGAAGTAAAATTTCGAGTTTAGAAAAACCCCGTGAAAATTTGTCGAGCGTCGCGCAGCGACCCGAGATAAATTTTCTGGGCATTTCTAAACTCGAAATTTTACTTCATGCGCCACGCGTATAAAACACTAATTTCAAGTGAGGTTCAAATATACATAGAGTTTACAATATGTTAGTGTTTTATACGCGTGGCGCATGAAGTAAAATTTCGAGTTTAGAAAAGCCCAGAAAATTTGTCTCGGGTCGCTGCGCGATCCTCGACAAATTTTCACGGGGCTTTTCTAAACTCGAAATTTTACTTCATGCTTAGTCTGGGAGTGGAAAACACTCGTTTAGAGCTTCAAATTAAACTCTTAAAAAAAAAACAACGAATAACTAAAGATTTAAAGAAAACAAGCTGAATTTGGAATACGTATACTTTAAAGAAAAGCTCCCTGTACATCAAAGAAATGTCATTTGGTTGTACGGTAAGCAATCAGCTGTTCAGCTGTCAGCATGTCATGTCACTAATTTCAAGTGAGGTTCAAATATACATAGAATTCACAATATGTTAGTGTTTTATACGCGTGGCGCATGAAGTAAAATTTCGAGTTTAGAAAAGCCCAGAAAATTTGTTACATCAAAGAAATGTCATTTGGTTGTACGGTAAGCAATCAGCTGTTCAGCTGTCAGCACGTAATGTACTTGTCAAAGCTATTACGTGCATGTGTACGTAATGTCAATTATACTTGTCAAGATGACAGTGTGGTATGATGCGGTTACTAGATAGGGCGTAGGTAAATATTCTTTACTTTATTTCCCTATTTTATTACAAATTATAAATAACTATTTGAATCAGCTATGAGGAAACGAGTGTAGTAACTAAGCAGCAGGTAATACATTATAATACCCGTAATCAATATTTCAGTGGACAATACATTAAACTATTTATATTCAAAATTTTAGGGAACAACGTTTATATCGTTTTAATAGTTTAAATGTATTAAATGTGTTTGTTTTTTAGTTCTTTGTAGAACTAGGGTTGAAAATGTTGTCACACTGAGCACAAAAGGTTCGTCATCACTGTTATAGATCAATATTCCTTATAGTTCTTTAAAGATTATTAATTCTAAAAATTTGTAATATTTCTCTTGTTTTTCCTCCATTTTTGTTATATCGATTGAATCGAATACTCATCAAGTCAATTATGAGTATATTCAAGATATACTACAGAAATGATCCTGTGAAGTACGTAAAGTGGGCGCAATTCTAACTGCGAAAGGTAGGCGCATTTTGCTGAAAGATAAATTACCTAAAATTACCTAAATTACCTGTTATAAGACGTACAAACACCATTTGGTGTCTCATCGAATTGAATTAATTATAGCGACTGAGTCGACGACAAATAGGAATCGGAATGTGTGGGGGTGTTGGGTTAGCAGGTGAAACACGAGAGGAATTGCAAGGATTACGTGGGATCTTGATTATTCGCTCTGGGGATTAATAAGCGCTGCATTATTAATCATGATCATTCGATTTTGGGGATTAGAAAAGTTCAGAATAATTTAATCTAACATGGATTCAGTGGCGGCTCGTAAGAATTTTTATTGGTAAAGTACTATCGGTGGACATTAAATGTTAGGACAAATCGAAAACTGGGTAATGTCAAATATAACCAAATTTATACCGGTTAAGTCAGGTTTATTAAAGGAAGGTTATAATATGGAGTGACAATAAAAGTATTTAAATGAGAAGAAAAGGAAGGTCTATAATGAAAGAAATATGCAATTTTAATGTTCGTTTCTTTATTTAAATTGTAATAAATAACTGTACATTGTAAACATTTAATGATGGATAAGGGTGGTTGGGGCGGCATAGGCAAGAGGAGCAGCTACGTGGTGAGCAGTGTAAGCAACTGGGGCAGCTACATGATGAGCTGTATAAGCTACCGGAGAATCTACATGATGAGCAGTGTAAGCTACTGGAGAAGCTATATGATGAGCAGTATAAGCTACTGGAGAAGCTACGTGATGAGCGGTGTAAGCAACTGGAGCAGCTACATGATGAGCGGTGTAGGCTACTGGAGCGGCGTGAGCTACAACTGGCGAAGCATACGACGTAACCTTAGCAACTGGAGCGGCGTAAGCCACAGGGGTGGCTACTTTAGCAACAACTGGAGCGGCTACTTTAGCAAAAACACGTACGTACGTACAAACACCATTTGGTGTCTCATCGAATTGAATTAATTATAGCGACTGAGTCGACGACAAATAGGAATCGGAATGTGTGGGGATGTTGGGTTAGCAGGTGAAACACGAGAGGAATTGCAAGGACTACGTGGGATCTTGATTATTCGCTCTGGGGATTAATAAGCGCTGCATTATTAATCATGTTCATTCGATTTTGAGGATTAGAAAAGTTGGGAATAATTTACCTTTTAATCTGACATGGATTCCGTGGCGGCTTGTGGGAATTTTTATTAGTAAAGTACCATCGGTGGACATAAAATATTGGGACAAATCGAAAACTGTTTTTTTTAAAGAATGGTATAACCTTTCTTTAAAAAAACAGTTTTAGATTTGTCCCAATATTTTATATCCACCGATAGTACTTTATCAATAAAAATGTATATGGAGTGATAATAAGAAAATGTAAATGAGAAGAAAAGAATGGTCCATAATGAAAGAAAATGCAATTTTAATGTTCTTTACTTTATTTAAATTCTAATAAATAACTGTACATTCTAAACATTTAATGATGGATAAGGGTGGTTGGGGCGGCATAGGCAAGAGGAGCAGCTACGTGGTGAGCAGTGTAAGCAACTGGGGCAGCTACATGATGAGCTGTATAAGCTACCGGAGAAGCTACATGATGAGCAGTGTAAGCTACTGGAGAAGCTATATGATGAGCAGTATAAGCTACTGGAGAAGCTACGTGATGAGCGGTGTAAGCAACTGGAGCAGCTACATGATGAGCGGTGTAGGCTACTGGAGCGGCGTGAGCTACAACTGGCGAAGCATACGACGTAACCTTAGCAACTGGAGCGGCGTAAGCCACAGGGGTGGCTACTTTAGCAACAACTGGAGCGGCTACTTTAGCAACAACACCAACTGGTTCTTTGTGGACGACAGCGTTGAATCCGTTAACTGGATCAGCGGTGTAATCAACGGTCCTCTTGGTGCCATCGGGATCAACAACGGAGTAGCTGCCTTGGACGACATCACCATCGCGAGTTTCTTGTTGGCTCTTGCTGTCTCCGGTGATTTCGTCATGCACTCCATAACCGAAAGAGTATTGTGGATGAGGGTCGTATTCTTCAGCTACAACGGTTTTTGCGAGGACTGGAGTAGCTACTTTGGCTACAACTGGGGTGGCATGGGCGGCGTAGGCGAGAGGAGAAGAATAAGCTACTGGTGTGCTGATGACTCCAGCTTTAGCTACAGCTACGAAAGCAGCGAATACGATGAACTGAAATGAACATTACATGTTATTCAAAAATGTCATATTAAAATGTTCACTAAACAATGCAGTTTAAAATAATGTTAGAATCATAGAAAATGTCATTGTAAACTGCTGCTGTTATTTTGAATTTCTGTCATTGGCAACTGCTGCTGAACTGCATGCTCTAAACCACAGATCAAAATGCTCTCCAGCTTTAGCTACAGCTACAAAAACAGCGAATACGATGAACTAAAATGAACATTACATGTTATTCTAAAATGTCATATTTAAAATTTCACTAAGCAATGCAGTTTGAAATAATGTTAAAATCATAGAAAATGTCATTTTAAACTGCTGCTGGTATTTTGAATTGCTGTCATTTTCAACTTCTGCTGAACTGCATGCTCTAAACCACAGATCAAAATGCTCTCCAGCTTTAGCTACAGCTACAAAAACAGCGAATACGATGAACTAATATGAAAATTACATGTTATTCTAAAATGTCATATTTAAATTTTCACTAAGCAATGCAGTTTAAAATAATGTTAGAATCATAGAAAATGTCATTTTTAACTGCTGCTGTTATTTTGAACTGCTGTCATTTTAACCTGCTGGTGAACTGCATGCTCTAATCTCTGGGTCTCTAAACTATCTTCTTCGCGGGCCACAAATACAATTCTACATAATAAAGTCGGCCAAGATCTGATTAATTTTATAAAATTATGAAAAATTAAGGGAACAATTGTTACAATATTTCAAAATATGACATTTACAAAAAAAATTACAAACAATCGCGGGCCGGATTCATGCAAGTCGCGGGCCGGATTTGGCCCGCGGGCCGTAGTTTGGAGACCACTGCTCTAAACAACAGATCAAAATGCTTTTTAAGCACCAGTTGCATAAATCCTATGAACTGTAGTTCAACTCTTAACTGCCTATCATTTCTTAGGCACAGTTTAACTCCAAATCGCAATTTGCTGTTGATTTAATTTTAAACTGTGAATTATCGCCCACCTCTGATTCAACTCCGAATTGCAATGTACCTCTGAACTATAGTTGATATTTGGGTTATGTTCTGTACCGAATTTTAATGCATTTAAATATGAATACGTAGAGTTAAGGAAATACTGTCATAGTTCATCTCTAAATAGTAGTACATCTATAAACTGTAGTTTATGTTGAAGCTGTAGTTTATCTCTGAACTGTTTTAAACTGAAGTTAACTGGACCCAAAAGATACTTGCTCTTGCGTTTTGGGGTTAAATAATTAATATACGACAATTATTATGATAGTTGCGACTGTAACCACGTGGTAATTCATAATCACTGAATAACACACTTACTATGTTTTTTACCACAAAATAGTTATTGTATGTATACATATTATATTACACAAATATACACATAAATTCACGACTTAAGTTTCGACGTTTGACGGTCATTTTCAAGTGAAACAAATTACAAGAAAGGTTGTATAAATGTAACTTTTTTTGTAATTTGTTCTCTAAATAGTATTACATCTATAATCTGTGGTTTATGTTGAAGCTGTATTTTATCTCTGAACTGTTTTAAACTGAAGTTAACTGGACCCAAAAGATACTTGGTCTTGCGTTTTGGGGTTAAATAATTAATATAAGACAATTATGATGATAGTTGCGACTGTAACTACGTGGTAATTCATAATCACTGAATAAAACACTCACTATGTTTTTTACCACAAAATAGTTATTGTATGTATACATATTATATTACACAAATATACACATAAATTCACGACTTAAATTTCGTCATTTGACGGTCATTTTCAAGTGAAACAAATTACAAAAAAAGGTTGTATAAATGTAACCTTTTTTGTAATTTGTTTCACTTGAAAATGACCGTCAAACGTCAAAACTTAAGTCGTGAATTTATGTGTATATCTGTGTAATATAATATATATACATACAATAAATATTTTGTAATAAAAAACATAGTAAGTGTTTTATTCAGTATTATAAGACAGTTCATATCTGATCTAAAGTTCATCTCTGATCTTAAATTCATCTCTAAACTAAAGTTTATTTCTGAACTATAGTTCATCTCTGAACTGTTTTAAAATAAAGTTAACTAGCCCAAAAGATACTTGGTCTTGCGTTTTGGGATTAAATAATTATTATAAAGCAGTTTATCTCTAATTTAAGTTCATTTCTGATCTAAAATTTATCTCTAAACTAAAGTTCATTTCTGAACTATAGTTCATCTCTGAACTGTTTTAAAATAAAGTTAACTGGGCCCAAAAGATACTTGGTCTTGCGTTTTGGGATAAAATAATTATTATAAAGCAGTTTATCTCTAATCTGAAGTTCATTTCTGATCTAAAATTTATCTCTAAACTAAAGTTCATTTCTGAACTATAGTTCATCTCTAAACTGTTTTCATATAAAGTTAACTGGGCCCAAAAGATACTTGGTCTTGCGTTTTGGGATTAAATAATTATTATAAAGCAGTTTATCTCTAATCTGAAGTTCATTTCTGATCTAAAATTTATCTCTAAACTAAAGTTCATTTCTGAACTATAGTTCATCTCTAAACTGTTTTAAAATAAAGTTAACTGGGCCCAAAAGATACTTGGTCTTGCGTTTTGGGATTAAATAATTATTATAAAGCAGTTTATCTCTAATCTGAAGTTCATTTCTGATCTAAAATTTATCTCTAAACTAAAGTTCATTTCTGAACTATAGTTCATCTCTGAACTGTTTTAAAAGAAAGTTAACTGGGCCCAAAAGATACTTGGTCTTGCGTTTTGGGATAAAATAATTATTATAAAGCAGTTTATCTCTAATCTGAAGTTCATTTCTGATCTAAAATTTATCTCTAAACTAAAGTTCATTTCTGAACTATAGTTCATCTCTAAACTGTTTTCATATAAAGTTAACTGGGCCCAAAAGATACTTGGTCTTGCGTTTTGGGATTAAATAATTATTATAAAGCAGTTTATCTCTAATCTGAAGTTCATTTCTGATCTAAAATTTATCTCTAAACTAAAGTTCATTTCTGAACTATAGTTCATCTCTGAACTGTTTTAAAAGAAAGTTAACTGGGCCCAAAAGATACTTGGTCTTGCGTTTTGGGATAAAATAATTATTATAAAGCAGTTTATCTCTAATCTGAAGTTCATTTCTGATCTAAAATTTATCTCTAAACTAAAGTTCATTTCTGAACTATAGTTCATCTCTAAACTGTTTTAAAATAAAGTTAACTGGGCCCAAAAGATACTTGGTCTTGCGTTTTGGGATTAAATAATTATTATAAAGCAGTTTATCTCTAATCTGAAGTTCATTTCTGATCTAAAATTTATCTCTAAACTAAAGTTCATTTCTGAACTATAGTTCATCTCTGAACTGTTTTAAAATAAAGTTAACTGGGCCCAAAAGATACTTGGTCTTGCGTTTTGGGATAAAATAATTATTATAAAGCAGTTTATCTCTAATCTGAAGTTCATTTCTGATCTAAAATTTATCTCTAAACTAAAGTTCATTTCTGAACTATAGTTCATCTCTAAACTGTTTTCATATAAAGTTAACTGGGCCCAAAAGATACTTGGTCTTGCGTTTTGGGATTAAATAATTATTATAAAGCAGTTTATCTCTAATCTGAAGTTCATTTCTGATCTAAAATTTATCTCTAAACTAAAGTTCATTTCTGAACTATAGTTCATCTCTAAACTGTTTTAAAATAAAGTTAACTGGGCCCAAAAGATACTTGGTCTTGCGTTTTGGGATTAAATAATTATTATAAAGCAGTTTATCTCTAATCTGAAGTTCATTTCTGATCTAAAATTTATCTCTAAACTAAAGTTCATTTCTGAACTATAGTTCATCTCTGAACTGTTTTAAAAGAAAGTTAACTGGGCCCAAAAGATACTTGGTCTTGCGTTTTGGGATAAAATAATTATTATAAAGCAGTTTATCTCTAATCTGCAGTTCATTTCTGATCTAAAATTTATCTCTAAACTAAAGTTCATTTCTGAACTATAGTTCATCTCTGAACTATTTGAAAATAAAGTTAACTGGGCCCAAAAGATACTTGGTCTTGCGTTTTGGGATTAAATAATTATTATAAAGCAGTTTATCTCTAATCTAAGTTCATTTCTGATCAAAAATTTATCTCTAAACTAAAGTTCATTTCTGAACTATAGTTCATCTCTGAACTGTTTTAAAATAAAGTTAACTGGGCCCAAAAGATACTTGGTCTTGCGTTTTGGGATTAAATAATTATTATAAAGCAGTTTATCTCTAATCTTAAGTTCATTTCTGATCTAAAATTTATCTATTAACTAAAGTGCATTTCTGAACTATAGTTCATCTCTGAACAGTAGTTTATCTTTAAACTGTTATATATTTTTAAATGTAGGTTATTTGTGATCTATTGACTTATGTAAAAATCTTGTCTTTACAATGGAACAACAAGCATTTGATTTGAAGTTCAGAGCTGAACTGAAGTTCAAATAATTATACAACTTAGGCCCAGTTGCACTAAAAACGTTGAACTCGAGTACAAAATGAACTTGAGTTCAAGATGATAGTTCCTATTGTTCTAATGTCACTTTGAACCCGAGGTCAAAGTTGAACCAGTTCAACGTGTTCGGTGCAACTGGCCCTAAGTTTACGTGTGATGAAGTATTGACTGAAATATATTTGGCCTGTAGTTCATCTCTAAACTGTAGAGTTAAGTGAAGTTTAGAACATGTAGGTTGTATTTAAATAATTAGTTTATCTCTCAAATATAATAGGTTATTTCTGAACTATTGTCTTATGTAAAACTCTTATCTTTCCGATGGAACAACAAACATTTTATTTGAAGTTCAAAGCTGAACTGAAGTTCAAATATTTATAAAACTAAGACCCAGTTGCACCAAAAACGTTGAACTCGGGTTCAAGCTGAACTTGAGTTCAAGATGAGAGTTCCTATTGTTCTAATGTCACTTTGAACCCGAGCTCAGAGTTGCACCAGTTCAACGTGTTTGGTGCAACTGGCCCTAAGTTTACGTGTGATGAAGTATTGACTGCATTATATTTGGCCTATAGTTCATCTCTAAACTGTAGAGTTAAGTGAAGTTTAGAACATGTAGGTTGTATTTAAATAATTAGTTTATCTCTCAAATATAATTTATCTAGGTTATTTCTGAACTATTGAGTTATGTAAAACTCTTATCTTTCCGATGGAACAACAAACATTTTATTTGAAGTTCAAATATTTCTAAAACTAAGACCCAGTTGCACCAAAAACGTTGAACTCGGGTTCAAGCTGAACTTGAGTTCAAGATGAGAGTTCCTATTGTTCTAATGTCACTTTGAACCCGAGCTCTGAGTTGCACCAGTTCAACGTGTTTGGTGCAACTGGCCCTAACTTTACGTGTGATGAAGTATTGACTGCAATATATTTGGTCAGTAGTTCATCTCTACACTGTAGAGTGAAGTGAAGTTTAGAACATGTAAGTGGTACTTAAATAACTAGTTTATCTCTCAAATATAATTAATCTTTGAACTGTAGTGTATCATTGTTGAACATTTTGAATTGTAGCTCTGCTCAGAACTGTGCACTATATATACAAATATCTGTATTCAGACTAAACGATATACGTTACAAAAATGTATACAGAGAGTTTCATGTAACACCGAATATTTTCATAAAGAGAATATTTCTTTTAAGTATACATATGCATACGTTGTACATTTTCCGACGCTCTGCTTATCAAGAGAATACAATTTGAAGCTTTAAACAAGTATTTTCCACTCCCAGGCTAAGCATGAAGTAAAATTTCGAGTTTAGAGAAGCCTGAAAATTTGGTTTGGTCGCGTAGCGCGAAGCGCGGAGCGGCCAAACCAAATTTTCAGGCTTTTCTAAACTCGAAATTTTAATTCATGCGCCACGCGTATAAAAAGCTGATATTTTGTAAAGCTTGAAATATACTGCATATAGAAATATTATAAAAAGTATTGGCAAAATCATAAATATTTATATCTCAGGTGTGTGTTTAAAACTTTAATTTAAATCAGTGTTTAATACGCGTGGCGCATGAAGTAAAATTTCGAGTTTAGAAAAGCCTGAAAATTTGGTTTGGCCGCTCCGCGCTTCGCGCTACGCGACCAAACCAAATTTTCAGGCTTTTCTAAACTCGAAATTTTACTTCATGCTTAGCCTGGGAGTGGAAAACACTCGTTAAAAGTTATAATTGAATTCTCTCAATAAACCGAGCGTCGGAAAATGTACAACGAAGTGCATATGTATGTATACATATGCACTTTTTAAGCCAAATCCTGAAATACGTGTCGATTAATTTTATTTATATTAGCCGTAAACAAATTTTCAATCAATTTAAAAATGTCAAGTCTAATTAGGTGTGCGATTTGTAAAAGAATGACCCATACTTAAAAGAAATATTCTCGTTATGAAAATGTTCTGTGTTACATAAAACTCTCTGTATATATACCTATCATACATGTAGTGTTAGTCTATCCGGGCTATCAACCAAAGGTCTTTCTGCCTACGTACACTAATACCAAAGTCTTGTCTTTTCGATTATATTTGATCTAAAGTTCATACATTTATGCCACTTTACTTACGTATGTTGCAGTTAATACTTGTTTAAAATTTTAGCTGTAGTTCATCGCTAAAATTTAGTTTAAAGTGAAGTTTAGAGCATGTTTAGAAACCAGTTAAATAAATATTATAACAAGATAAATTCAAATTCAAAACTATTTGAATTCGATAAAATAAGCTTACGCGTCTTATAGTTTGCACACTTTAAACATAATATATAAAATTACGAAAAACTATTCGTGAATATGCAAACAGTGTCTCAATAATTAAGACACTGTTTGCATTTTCACGAATAGTTTTTTCGTAATTTTATATATTATAAATATTATAATTTGAAGTTATACTGTGGTTTATCTCCGATCTGTAGATTAATCTCAAAATCTTATTATTTCGATAGAACAAACGTGTAGTCTAAAATTCAGAAATAAACTGAAGTTCAAACACTTGTGCAACTTGCCCTAAGAGTATTGTTTGAATATTAACACAAATATTTTAAGGAGTATTGCAGTTTTTACTTACATTAATATTAGATTTAAAATATATCGATTAGTAACTGTATGTTTTTGAGTTTACGTGAAGTGATTATAACACGAAAAAAGACTGTTATTCCTTACTTCACTTTTTATTATAATATATTGATTAGATTTTTATTAAAATTAAGATATTATACCTTGAATGCCATTGTAGAATAATTGCACTGTCCAGCTGAAGACTGAATCTAATTGTGCCTTCTGGATCCAACTCGCGGTGTATTTATACAGCAAAAAATTAGTGGGATTCCGTATTGTCATGCATGCATATGTGTGTGTGTGTGTGTGTGCGTATTAGCGGGGGTCACTCGAGCACAGACACGCCCTTGTCTCTTCGGCTCGGGTCAATTTCGATCTCTTCGCCACCGTTCTTTCACTTCTTATAGGTCATCTCTTCCAGTTGCAAAACCCGAATTTTGACATTTCGCAACGCGATCGTAAACAAATTTCGGACGCGAGGCGAGAAAAAAAAACACAATAAGTCGATCGAATTGCATCACGAGAGACACACAATACGTGCGAGCTCGTTCGTTTCCAGAATTTTACAAGAAATAAACAAAAATGTTGCACAAGGATTAAATCAGAGCAAATGTCACATTATGTCGGCTAAATTGTTGCGGTTGTAAAAAAGTTTATGGCTCGGATTTGAATAAAAATGGTGAGAATAATGATATAATAAACGATATGATAATATCTATTTAGATCAACATAAACATGATTTTTCTGTGCTTGTTGTATGAAAAGTTTGAGCTCTAGTTTAACTTTAAATTTCATTGCGATGCTATTTTTTTCAACTTCAAATCGATGTTTTACAAATTATATTATATATAATATTTTTTTTATTCTCGCTGGTTTAACTTTAAATTGCATTTCGATGCTAATTTTTTCAACTTCAAATCGATGTTTTGCAAATTATATTACATATAATATTTTTTTATTATCGCTGGTTTTATATATGCGTTAAATTTGATACTATTAAAAAGTGTTTCCACTCCCAGACTAAGCATGAGGTACAATTTCGAGTTTAGAAAACCCTAAAAATTTGGTTTGGTCGCTCCAAGTATATAAGTGTTAAATTTGATGCTACTAAAAAGTGTTTCCACTCCCAGACTAAGCATGAAGTAAAATTTCGAGTTTAGAAAAGCCTGAAAATTTGGTTTGGTCGCGTAGCGCGAAGCGCGGAGCGGCCAAACCAAATTTTCAGGCTTTTCTAAACTCGAAATTTTACTTCATGCTCCACGCGTATTAAACACTGATTTAAATTAAAGTTTAAAATACACACTTGAGATATAAATATTTATGATTTTGCCATTACTTTTTATAATATTTCTCTATGCAGTATATTTTAAGCTTTACAAAATATCAGCGTTTTATACGCGTGGCGCATGAAGTAAAATTTCGAGTTTAGAAAAGCCTGAAAATTTGGTTTGGCCGCTCCGCGCTTCGCGCTACGCGACCAAACCAAATTTTCAGGCTTTTCTAAACTCGAAATTTTACTTCATGCTTAGTCTAGGAGTGGAAACACTTTTTAGTAGCATTAAATTTAACACGTATATAAAACCAGCGAGCAACAAAAAAAAATATTAGATTAGATAATTTGTATGTTTAGATTTTAGAAAGAAATGGCAGCGGTGTAACGATCTTAGGGATATTCTATACTCTGATTATGTTAATAATTTAGAATCAGCAATTAATAATAGGAACCCCAAGTTATTTTGGGATCATGTTAACACCTGTCAAAAGACATGCGGTTATCCAACAAAAATGTACCTTGGTGATAGAATAAGTAACTCAGCTGCTGGTTGTGTTGATTTGTTTGCTGACCACTTTTCTAGTGTTTATATTAAATCTAGTCAAACTGTACCAATATATGATGGTAAGGAGTCGATATCCCTATCTAATTTTAGTGTTGCTTTGTCAGAGGTTTTTAATTCCATCTTGTCAATGTCAGAATCCTGTAGTGCTGGTCCTGACGGTGTACCTGAATATTTTTTAAAAAGATGTATTTTCACTCTTAGTAAACCTATCCATAGAATGTTTGAGCAATCACTATTATCTGGAATTTTTCCTGACTGCTGGAAAAGTAGCTACATTGTGCCAATTTTCAAAAGTGGAAATAGATCATTTATTTCTAATTACAGGGGAATTTCTATCCAGTCTGTTTTGCCATAAATGCTAGATAATCTTATCTCACAACAGCTTATGTGGTCGTGTATCAATGCAATTATTCCTCAACAACATGGTTTCCTTAAAGGTAGATCAACATTGACAAACCTGTTGTCATATAATTTTTTTTTTATATTTAATTGATGAGGCGGATACATGATGAAACTCCGTAATACTATTTGAAATAAAACAACACAGTTGGGAGGGTTTCACTTTAATTGTTGAACACTGCAACATGTTTCACCACACAGTGGCTTCATCAGGCAGATGAAATAATCATTATTTCATCTGCCTGATGAAGCCACTGTGTTGTGAAACATGCTGCAGTGTTCAACAATTAAAGTGAAACCCTTCCAACTATGTTGTTTTATTTCAAATAATATAATTTATTTTTGTCAGATGCTTTGGAAAATGGGCTACAAGTTGACTCTGTGTATATGGACTTTTTCAAAGCGTTTGATAGAGTGCAACACAACTTATTATTGAATAAACTGGAACTGATGGGCATTGGCACAAATGCAGTTACCTGGTTGAGAGGCTTCCTACATAATAGGACCCGGCGAGTGCGGATAGGTAGGACGAAGTCACAACAAATTGAAGTGTCGTCGGGTGTACCCCAGGGATCGCACTGTGGGCCCATCCTATTCTTGCTTTTTAATAATGACATTGGATCGGTATTAAAATCCAGTAACTTTCTTCTCTATGCCGATGATTTAAAAGTTTTCAAAAATGTCAATACTATCGAAGATAGGTTGAAACTGCAGAAGGATTTACAAGTTATTGCGTACTGGTGCGAGACTAACAAACTCTAACTTAACATCAAAAAATGTGTTCACATTTCTTTCTGCAGACGTTCCCCAGTAAATCACGGCTGAATGATTGGTAGTTGCGAGCTGCAGCGTGTCTCGAGACCTTGGTGTACTTTTTTCTTCCAATCTCGGATTTTCGAAACACATTACTGCAGTTTGCAATAAAAGCTTGTCTATATTAGGTTTTGTACGTAGATTTGCTGTGGACTTCAGCCCTAATACATTAAAAACCTTGTACTTGGCACTTGTGCGTCCTCACTTAGAATATGGTTCATCATTATTGGCTCCATACACTGCTACCGCAATAAGGCAAATTGAAATGGTGCAAAGCAAATTCTTAAGAATCATGCATTATAGAATAGTTGAACCAGGCATAGAGTTTAGTCACAGTCAAATGCTGACTAGGCTGAATATTAAATCCTTAGCGGAGAGGAGAAAGTTTCTGGATATTATGTTCCTATACAAATTGATAAATGGCTTAATTGACTGTAGTGAGCTGGTTGGTGCACTGAGTTCCAAGGAATGCTCAGTCAAGGCAAAAGCCATTATTCAGAATACCGTTTGACAAAACTAACTACGGAGTAGATGTAGTTCCATACATCGAATGATGCGATATGCTAACGCGTTAGAGAAGAATGATGATTTTCATTTATTCGCTCAATCTTTTTTACATTTTAAGAATAAATTACAACGCATTCATTTATCAGATGTCATTTAGTTCTAAAGCAGTAGGATGTAAATATATTATTTTTTACTTTTTTATTTGTCTCTTTATTTATTAATTTATTTTATTTATCTGTCTCTCATATTTATTTGTTGCATTTTTTTCTCAGTTTTATCATTGCATATTCATATTAATTTGTTGTTTGTTAGGTTTGTTGTTAACGTTTTTCCTTGGCATGTCTGTTATATACAATTTCTGTGATAACTGATCTGTGATATTTTATCTTACAATATTTGTATATTCAATGTGAAACATACCTGTGATATACAATTTCTGATTACGTGATAACTGATCTGTGATATTTTAACTTACAATATTTGTACATTTAATGTGTAACATGTCTGTGATGAAACTGTGATAATTAGTGTAACTATTTTGAAATTATAAACCCGTTCAGGTTGATTTATAAAGCCGTTTGCAACACTGAGTCAGTTCTTTAAACCATTTGGGGATTTACTTCATTATTACTCATTAATACTATTTAGGATTACCTAGGATTATAAACAAGTGTGTAAATGATTGTATAATGTAAGCATTATAATGGAGATTTCCGTAAATAAAGTTAAAGTTAAAGTATTAAACTTGTTAGAAGTCTCAACATTGTCTTAATAGAATTCATTTTTTTTAAGTTTTGATTATTTACGAATACAAAAAAATGCATATAACCTGTCGTATTTCTCAGAATTATAATGCACTTATGAACATTGTGTCTTAAGCCCTGATAATAATAATATCATTGTTAAATAGAGTTAGTACTGAATACAAACTTTTACACACAATTTATAAAATGCATTCGGTTCCGAACGCAAATTTAGTTATTTTATAGGTCGTAATCATGCAATCGAATGGAGCCATAAAAGTCCGATGAATAGTTTCCTTATAATACCCAAATTTATTGCCGAGAAGCGATAAAAACGGTTTTTAACGTTCGCATAAAACATCAGATAATTTAATTATGAACGCTTCGCAGCGCATTCAAATTTAAACCCAATAAATTATAGATTTGTTGATTTTTTTGAAACGCACAAATATTACCGATTTAAATGTAAATAACTAACGCACTGGTGTTAATGAATTTCGGAATTTTCGTTGACGCTGAAATTATTTGCAATTCAAATGCGGAGAATTTTATTTATTCGGACCGATCATTATTTTTTGGTTGACTTATCGCTGGCGGAATGAATTCGTTCGGCTGTTACGCGTAATCGCAATTTTTTAATTGAATTCAACTGTAATTAATAGAATTGCTGAAAAACAGGGTGTTAAATATATAACGCCCACGAAATGGAATTTTCAGAAATGTGTGTTTTATTTAATGGTATTTTAAAAGCTATTAACTACAAGTATAGAAATCAACATGAAAACAAAAATTATGAACGCAAAAAACCTACATTTCGGAATATAGAGAATAGTGGGCGTTTAAAATTTAACTAAGACACTCATTTAGCTATTCAATGAATTTATTCGTAAATATCATATTATCATATAGGGCGCATGAAGTAAAATTCCTAGTTTGGAAAAGCCTGAACATTCGTTTTTTTTAAGTATAGGCGAAAGGCTAAAGCAGCGGAGTTGTCACCTAGAGGGGCTGATGGAAGAAGAGAACCAGCATATTGGGATACTAAGGGAGTTGAAGGTAAAAACGCAGCAGCGTATTTAGTAACTAAAGAAGTTAGTGGTGGAATTGGTGCAGATAATTTAGTAACTAACGGAGTTGAAGGTAAAAACGGAGCAGCGTATTCAGTAACTAAAGGAGTTTTAGTGGTGGAAGTGGTGCAGCGTATTTAATTTGTGGAACAACTGCAGCAGCGTATTTAATAACCACTGAGGTTGGTGGTAAAATTGCAACAGCAGAGTATTTGCTAACTACAGGAGTTGGTATTGAAACTGGTGCACATGCATAAATGTTTTAAAACAGATAAAATGATTGAATGATCAAAATAAAATCAGAAATCAGCCCTTAAAGTTTGCCGTGTATGTTAAGAATAACTCTGTATACTTAATAGAAAAAAATGACTGTATATTACAAATGTATAAAAACAAAAATTACGTTGCTTTTAATTTTTATTTATTTCAGTCAGTACATCTAAATATTTACAAATGTATTTATACAAATCACCACTGCTTAAGAGCTGGGTTTCTCCATTCATTAATTTCTTCTAGTTCCAAATCAGCTGGATAAGCCAAACGCGCTTCAACCGGTAAATCCAATTTAGCAAGCGGACTTTGATACTGAGAAGGAGCTGCCGATTTGGCAACAGGTCTTGACATTTTCAGTTGGTAATCCATTGGAGTTTCAATTCTGGCAACTGGTGAGGAGAATCGAACTGGTTCCCTGGAAGCATCTGGCGCTAAAGCAGCGGATTTGGCAGCTAGGGGGGCTGATGGAAGAAGAGAACCAGCGTATTGGGATACTAAGGGAGTTGGAGGTAAAAACGCAGCAGCGTATTTAGTAACTAAAGGAGTTGGTGGTGGAATTGGTGCAGCGAATTTAGCAACTAAAGGAGTTGGAGGTAAAATTGGTGCAGCGTATTTAGTAACTAAAGGAGTTGAAGGAAAAAACGGAGCAGCGTATTTAGTAACTAAAGGAGTTGGTGGTGGAATTGGTGCAGCGTATTTAATTTGTGGAACAACTGCAGCGGCATATTTAGTAACCACTGGGGTTGGAGCTAAAATTGCAGCAGCAGCGTATTTAGTAACTACAGGAGTTTGTGTTAAAACTGGTGCAGCGATTTTAGTTACTACTTTAGCAACTGGTAAAACTGGCGCGGCTAAGGGAAGTTCTTTGCGTACAACAGCGTTGAATCCGTTCAAGGAATCAGCATGATAATCGACGATCCTCTTGCTGCCATCGGCTTCCAATAAGGAGTAGCTACCTTTAACAAAATCCCCGTTGCGGGTTTCGTGCTGTTCTTTAAAATCTCCGGTGAGGGAATCTTGAACTCCGTAAGAATACGCGTATTGGGGATTGTTCTGGTGTTCTAGGATAGTTGTTTTTAAGACAGGCGCTGCTTTCACAAGTGGAACAGCCAAAGGCGCAGCCCATTCTGCAGCTAGCGGTGCAGCAAAGTTGCTAGCCTTTACAATAGCTAACAGCGCTGTGAAAGCAGCAATCTAAAATAAATAAAAATGAAAGAATGTCATTAGTTACATCCAGAAAACTGATAAATCTTGACTGTTAACTGTTGAGGCTTCTACTTCGTTATACATCATTATTAACATAAATAAGACACTTAAACTTTGTATAACTGAGGTTTTTTTATTGTGACTATAGTTTCGACAACTTTAACTTGTCATTATCAGACTACAAGTTTAAAGCCATTTTGTAACCGTAATTTCTGTATATATACCTGCTAAATTATTATTTTTAAATTACTTGTAGTCTGATAATGACAAGTTAAAGTTGTCGAAACTATAGTCACAATAAAAAAACCTCAGTTATACAAACAAAGTTTAAGTGTCTTATTTATGATAAATCTTGAGATAAAATTAAAATTTTGTGATATCACACATAAGTAATAATTTTCTTTATTCAAAATAATGTTACCTCTGAAGATGGCATTATATAACATATATAGACTTTAAGTCTAAATCTTAACAGCCCTAAGAGAAGGCCAGCCGCTATATAAACGTATAAAGCTCAGCATATTGTCGTCTAAACTAGGGTTGGGAATTTTAACATTCGCGAATATTCAAATATTACATTACTTCAATATTCTTCTTTTAGTTGCGTGAAGTATTTTCTATTAATTATTGTAGTAATGCCTTTCCTCTGAAGAAAGGAAATACTGCAATAATTACTACATTACTTCAATAAAATCACCAACTTTATTCCATATTTCATTAATTTAGCTATTTGAATATTTCAATATTTTAATAATTTAGTGTTAGAGAATCTCTAATATATTTTTGTAAACTAAACAATATATAAATTCAAATGAGTCGCCCAGATGTAAAACCAGCCATACGTGACTTGACAAACTTGTTACAAAATGACAAAAAATTATTTTGCAGCGTCTTTGAAATAGATTAAAATTGTATTAAATGAGCGTTGTATCGAATGACGACAACAAAAAATATGTAAATCTAAGCAAAAAGTTAGCAGGATTTACAACTGAAAAAATATGTCAGCTTTTGCAACCCAAAAATATAGCAAGTTTTGCATTCGACGGGATTTTTCAAACTTAATTTTAAAAGGTTTAGGATGGTTTCTGACGGTCAATTTATTTTAATAATTGTAGACTGAGACGAGTAGATTCCAGCAATACCAAAATCTCAAAATCACAAAAAAGCTATATGGCTGGATTTGCATCTGGGCGACTCAAATAGTTTAGTTGTTTAAAACTTTGACTAATTTGAATGTTTAATATTTGAATATTCACAAATGTTTGAATTCCCAGCTCTAGTCTAAATTACATCATCATTTAGGAGAAAAATATTTTTAAAAATAGGTATACTTTAAGGAAAGTACAATCTATATGCCCGTCTCAATAAAATATTCTCTACTTTTATTGTTAATTTATAAAAAAAATATCAAACACTGGTAAACTAGCGTAATCGAGTCTAAAATATTATTTTTTGTGCAATATCTATAAAAAAATATTGTGAAACTAAATCATTCATATTGTATAAGATTACTTTCCAAAGATATTTATTTTTTTTTTCATTTAATAACTTAATTGTTGAGGCAATTAATAGTTGAAAGTTCATTTTCACTTTGATTCTAGTTTAAATAAAACACGTATTACTTTCAAACACTTTATTGTACTCCCGACAATTGTTTCGCCACACTGTGGCTTCCTTAGGCCAAGAATAATGACTTTACTTATTTACTAAAATAAACTTATTAGGATATCGCGCGTAAAACAGTTCTTCAAGTTTTATGAAAATTTATAACTCGGGAAATTCCAGTGAATTTATTGTATTATAGAAATTAATGAAAAAAAATGACAATCTTTTCTAAAAGAATCTTCAACAATGTGACTGATTTAGTTTCGCAATATTTTTTATAAATGTTACAGATAAAATAACTTAATTGTTAAGGCAGATAATAGTTGAAAGTTCATTTTTACTTTGATTTTTAGTTTAAATTAAAAAACTTATTACCTTTGTTGTACTCCCGAAGATAATAAAATGTTTTTGAACGTAATAAATTCATAATTGAAACTAAAATCAAAGTTACACATAAAAATAAAATTTAAGACGCGATAACGCAAGTTTACTAATGTTTAATATGTTTTTTTTATAAAATTAAATAATAATAATAATAATATCTTTATTGTTATCAGCAAAATATGCTTGACACTTATCATACATATACGAGGTCTGTTCAGATAATAACCGAAGTTTATTTTTTCAAACTTTATTATTCATTTTACAGATTATATTATAGGTCCTTGTCCACTTCAAAGTACTTCCCTCCCTAATTCACACACTTTTTCCAGCGGTGTTTCTATTTCGCAAAGCAGTCCTGGATAGATTTATTTGAGATGGCCTGTAAGATAAGTGACGAATTTGCTTGAGAAGAGATCCATTGCCAATCCATTGTGATAATTGAACTTTTGTCTCAATGTCGTAGCCATAAACCCAGCTTTCGTCTCCCGTTATGATTCATTGCATGAATTTTCCTCTTCATCTTCATTATCTTGTTCAAAGAACTGTTGACAAATGTCTAATCGATTTTCTTTCTGTTGTTCGGTCATCAATCGAGGAACAAATTTTGCTGCAAATCTACCCATGTTCAATTTTTTAGTAAAAATTGCATCACATGACCCAGTTGAGATACTAATCTTTTCTTCAAGTTCTCTGGTATTTAATCGGGGATTTGCAAGCACCAGATTTTCTGAACGAGGGAGTCATCAGTTAAAGTGGAAGGCCTTCCTGGTCGACGATCATCTTCAATTGACTGACCATGACTTTTAAATCATGAAAACCATTCGTAACATTGCGTACGGCCCAGAGGATCTTGTTTTAAAAGATTAAACGTTTCTGTCAACGTTTTCCCCAGTTTTACACAAAACTTTGTATTGCATCGTTATTCCAGAAACTCGCACATTTTAAAACTCGCCACTAACACTTAAACACGCTGTACTTAAATAAGAATATCACGAAAACTAAAAGAGATATCAACAATCTAAGAACATGCGCTTACAAAGGAGGTTATGCACAAGGCAGTGCTGCCAACAGCATATCATTAAATATCTCCGTTGGCACGTAATTCAAAATATTCGGTTGTTATCTGAACAGGCCTCGTATATTTAGAAGATTGTAGTAGCTTACAAATTCTACTTGAAAAAAAACAACTACACACATATTACAAATTAAAACAGACGAAGACAATATCACGATCAATAAATAAATAAATAATGTACAAACAACAATTAATTTAAAAAAAAAATATTTGATCGCAACAGGCATAAAGATTGTACTTTCCTTAAACTATACCTATTTTTTCAAAATACTTCATCACAAAATAAGGATTTATGTACTTAAGACTATAATATGCTAAATTTTATTCGTTTAGACAGCGATCGACTTCTTCTTAAGCATACTGTGGTATTTATTTTAAAACTGATTTGCTTTACTTACCTTAAACATGGTGATTGTATGAATAAGATGTAAATATGTTGTTTTTCCATCATTTTCTGGTATATATACGAATTACAAGCAAAAAGACGAATATTTTTTGTCCTTTCGTTCGGCATTGGATACCGATTTTTCTTGTACAAGTGGCCAACCTTTAAGGTAATGTTTTTTTATGAACATCGTTAAATAAAAATCCACTTAAAACATCAACAATTCATTGCTAAAAAACATAATAATTGCAGCAATCATTAAGATTAATATAACCAATTATTTTTAGTGATTTTTGCAATTAGTATGTTTAAATAAGAATAATTCAAATTCAAAACAATTTGAATTCGAGAAAATACCCTTACGCTTCTTATAATTTGCACACTTTAAACATAATATATAAAATTACAAATATTCGTGTAAAATACAAACAATACGTCTTAATGAATAAGGCAAGTTACCCATTGTAGTAGTTGTTTGAATGGGTATTTATTGTCTAAAGTTGTCTTAATTATTAAGACGTGATATTTGCATTTTATACGAATATTTTCGTAATTTTATATAATATATTTATTTGGCAATGAATTTTAACAGCACATTATTTGCAAACATTATTGAAATCCAACCTACTGAGCAAATCCATCATCAACATTAATACAACGATTAATGTTGCTACAATGTTAATATAACGTTATTAGTTTGTTTTTTGCTCAGTGGGAACGTTATAGTTTATTTTATTTAAATTGGATTTAGAGATTATAAATTTACGGACTTTTTAAATAAATCTTTATTCACAGATATACCATTTTACAAAATGAAGAAGCTGACAAAAATTTAGCGAAATATTGGCTAAATAAAAATAAATTTCTTGCTAAAAGTACAACTATATTTTTTTTAATTCTGCCGCTATTCCCCAAAAAAGTGTATAGAAGTTTTTGATAACTTGACGGCAAAAAACTACTAAATGTTATAATGATATTTTACAAAATAACCATTCAATACTAAAGATAGGAAAAAAAATTATATTATTGCCAACATTGTAATATTTTAATAATTCTTTTAGTAGAGTTTGGTAAATTTACGAATCGAAACAAGT
This sequence comes from Philonthus cognatus, assembly GCA_932526585.2. NCBI lineage: Eukaryota > Metazoa > Arthropoda > Insecta > Coleoptera > Staphylinidae > Philonthus > Philonthus cognatus. Next base: position 78,430,029 of record OW052245.1, read on the forward strand.
TTACCGATAATTTAACAGTAAATCATGTTTTCGTTGTTTTGGTAGTAAAAGTTATTAAATACACGGTAAATGAATAATATGTGAAAACTTACCTGTAACGAGGGTTTCCACTCCCAGACTGAGCATAAAGTAAAATTTTGAGTTTAGAAAAGCCTGCAAATTTGGAGCGACCAAACCAAATTTTCAGGATTTTCTAAACTCTAAATTTTACTTCATGCTTAGTCTGGGAGTGGAAAACACTCGTTTAAAGCTTCAAATTAAATTCGTTTAAAAAACAACGAATATCTGAAGATTTACAGCACATACGTTGTAATTGGTACGTGTGTATTTAAACGAAACACTCTTGGTATTTTATAATTTACCTAATCGTAAATTGTTGATTTTTATAATCATTTAATTAGTTAAATCAATGATTTCGTGAGATAATTTGAATTTGAATTTGAACACGCCGTGGTTTATATCGCACAAGTTGTAAAAAGAAAACACATTTTTTATTTTTTAACATCTGAGAAACAATCTAGTGATAAACACTGGATTGTTTTTCAAATAATAAAAAAAAAATCAATTACTCATTTATCAATATATTTATTCAAAAATTTGAACAAATCAACATTTCACAATATCACACCACAGATTAATAAAATCCTCTTACGGAAACCAACAACGAAAAAACCGCTGCATCATCACAACTTGCCCAACATTCCAGGTGAATTGATCAACGAGATCTCCACATCATCGAATCCGAATTGAAAATTAGAATACTGTATTATATTCAATGGCACCGGTTGTGCGAGGCGTTGTGTTAAGTAACGCGTTACAATTTTATAATTTTCCATTTAACCGGGTTATCGTGAAGAAAGTAAGAGTTGCCTCACTCGCAGCTAAAGACGAGAAGGAGGTAACACGAAATGCAAGAAAAAAAACGACATCGCATTGTCTAAATTCCGAGGATGTGTGCCGGTGATTCATGTAATTTTAATAAATTATGCTGGAATCGTAAACGTTTCGTGTTTCGGGTGTGCGGTAATCAATTTGTCGGGTTTCTGAATTGGAGCCCAAGGGGATACCATAAAAAAATTGGTTGATTGAATTTACGAGGCGGGTTTAATTGTGCGTTTTATCGCTTCATTAAGATGCAATTGAGTTGGGAATTATTTTTTTGACGCGTGATTAATTCAGGTTTTTTGAAAGCATTAATTCAATCACTATGATGATAATTTAACGCTTGGAAAAATATCAATGAATGCCTAAAATTTTACAGCGCATGCATCGGAATAAAACTTGAAAAAAAATCTCTATACATGTCTTGAACTAGTTTTTCATTATTCACTTGGTGAAACATATTTAACTATTAGTACTGTTAGACTATAGCAAGGCTTTCGATACTGTTAACTTTGACGTCCTTGAAAGTATATTAGAACACATTGGATTGGAAAATTCTGCTATAATTTTACTAAGATTTTACCTCAGAGGAAGGAAGCAGTGTGTAGAAGTAGACAATAATAGGTCAAATTTTATCAGCATTATGCAAGGTGTTCCACAGGGTTCCGTTCTTGGCCCGTTGTTATTCACTATATACACAAGTGCCGTTTTAAATAGCCTACATCATTCTAAAGGCCATATGTACACCGATGATAGCCAAATTTATTTATCATTTACTCCCAACGAATGGCAACACGCGGAACGATGTCTGAACGCCGACCTTGCACGTATTCAAAGTATATCTACTCTTTTATGTTTAAATTTAAATCCCTCCAAAATGTCGTTCCAATTATTTGGCAAGAAAAAGATTTGTGATGCTTTAAAAGATCAGTTTAACATAATTATAAATGATGAATCAATTAGTTATTCAGAATACAGTAAAAACTTAGGAGTAATATTAGATAACTCATTTAGATACAAAATACAAATAAATAAATACATTACTACAGCCTATATAAACTTGAAAAAGTTATATCCTCATCGATCCTGTTTACCAGTATCAACTAAAATTATGCTCTGCAACGCTTATGTACTTTCTCATTTTTTATATTGCTCTACCTTATACAACCCTGCTATTGATAAATCGACTTCCAAACGAATACAATATGTTCAAAATTCGTGCCTACGATATATTTATGGTATACGTAAATTTGAGCGTAAATTTCACAAACTAATAGAAGCAGGGTGGGTCAACATGGAATCAAGAAGAAAAATTAAAACTGCCTGTTTTTATCACAAGGTCATTACTGCAAAAGCACCTTCCTACTTGTTTGAGAAAATTAAATTCAGGAATGATGTTCACACTCTTAATATTAGATTCAAGGGGTCTTTATCACCGCCCAAACATAGAACCACCCTCTTTGATTGATCTTTCTCTTTTCAAATTTATATTGTTTAGAATGCCATATCTTCTGACTTAAAACGTCTAAATTATACAACATTTGTGAAAAGAATTAAAATGTAATGTTATGTATAATGTTTGTTCGATCTGTCTATACAACGCGTGACTGATTTATATGTTCTTCTGTTACCATTTCATATATTAATATGTTCATTGATAATATTTAAGGTTTAGATGGAAGACCAGTTTAGCATTTTCATGCTAAACTGAATCTCGCCTTATGGTTTTCCAATTATTTAGAGTTTCATTCTTGTTTTATTATTATTGTTTTATATTTGTATTGTATTCGCAGAATGTACTTTAAGAATTGAAAATAAAGTTTATTATTATTATTATTTAAAAAAGAAAAAACTTGGTTAAATTTTACTAATGTATATAAGTGAAATTAGCCAAGTGTTTTCTCTATTAAATCATCTTTATACATGTATGTATAAATAAATTAAATTGGTATCCAAATTACACATCTTTTTTAAATATTCATCAAATTAATCTTGGTTGTTTATTTATCGTCTGAAGTTGTCTTATTAATTAAAAATGCAAATAGTTTTGAATCTTGAATCTTGGTTGTTTTTGAATAAATCAATTTACCAAATGTTACAAAATACAAAATGTGTTTTTTTTACAACTTTTTGGTATACAAACCACGGCGTGTTAAAATTCAAATTATCTTACGAAATCACTGATTTAACTATTCAAATAATTATAAAATTCAACATTTTATAACTAAGTAATTTAATAAATACAGGGAGTGTTTCTTTTAAATATACACGTCCCAATTACAACGTATGCGCTGAAAATCTTCAGATATTCGTGGTTTTTTAAACGAGTTCAATTTGAAGCTTTAAACGTGTGTTTTCCACTCCCAGACCAAGCATGAAGTAAAATTTCGAGTTTAGAAAAGCCCAGTGAAAATTTGTCGCGGGTCGCGCAGCGACCCGAGACAAATTTTCGGGGCTTTTCTAAACTCGAAATTTTACTTCATGCGCCACGCGTATAAAACACTGATTTCAAGTGAAGTTTAAAATATACTACTAAAGCCTTATGCTAAAGATGTATATTTTAAACTTTACAATAATTCAGTGTTTTATACGCGTGGCGCATGAAGTAAAATTTCGAGTTTAGAAAAGCCCGAAAATTTGTCTCGGGTCGCGCAGCGACCCGAGACAAATTTTCACGGGGCTTTTCTAAACTCGAAATTTTACTTCATGCTTAGTCTGGTAGTGGAAGACACTCGCTTAAAGCTCTAACTTGACTTATTTAAAAAACAACGAATGTCAAATTTTCTTTTATACAGTGTACAGCTAAACAATTGTATATGATGTAGATATTTAGTTAAACAAAAAACCAGTTGCACTAAATCAGGGCAAATACTGAAAAATCTGGACTGTCCCGTTAACCTTACTTGTAATAATATTGATTTTAAACTAATTAATTCGACCAACTTTGTAATAACATTCGCAAAATACTGATCGCATTAATTATTATTTAAACAATAATTTAATAATAATTAAACACTATTCGAACAATATCGATTGTTAATTATGCAATTTTATATGCGTGATAAATAGAGCGTAGGTACATCAATACAATTTAATAACGCAAACTCTGCGTATTCGGCTCTTGTTTTTCTCGCAATACATGATTTCGGTTGTCGAGCGTAAATGATTTATTATAAATTCACGTTCGACTGCGCAAAAACGTTTTGACCTTTAGTGATTTATTTAAAAATTAACAATATCGCAATTGCAGAGGCCGCGCGGCCCGGACCGGTCATACATCTGAAAATGCAAACGAAGGTTACGACAATTTCGCCAGAAAAGGTTGGGGCCACGCCCGGAACTGGTTCATTCAGTAATAATTCAGTTTTTTTTTTTTTTTTTGGTATGTGTGTGCTTTAATTTATTTATTTTATACACCTAATAATTTAGATATTGTACAGTTGAGGGTGGAGATTTGTTTACAGTTTGATTTAGTAGACAGTCTTGACTACATGTTCAGTAGAGTATTATACTGGGGTGGCTATGTGGGCGGCAGAGTAGGCTACTGGAGCGGCTACGTGGTGAGCGGAGTAGGCTACTGGAGCAGCTACATGGTGGGCTGAGTAGGCTACTGGAGCAGCTACGTGTTGAACGGAGTAGGCTACTGGAGCGGAGTAGGCGACTGGAGAAGCATAGTTGAGGGTGGAGATTTGTTTACAGTTTGATTTAGTAGACGGTCTTGACTACATGTCCGGTAGAGTAGGATACTGGGGCGGCTACGTGGGCGGCAGAGTAGGCTACTGGAGCGGCTACGTGGTGAGCGGAGTAGGCTACTGGAGCAGCTACATGGTGGGCTGAGTAGGCTACTGGAGCAGCTACGTGTTGAATGGAGTAGGCTACTGGAGCGGAGTAGGCGACTGGAGAAGCTACGTGTTGAGCGGCGTAGGCTACTAGGGCAGCAATATGAGGAGCGGAAGATTTATTATAAATTCACGCTCGACCGCGCAAAAACGTTTTGACCTTTAATGATTTATTTAAAAATTAACGATATCGCAATTGCAGAGGACGCGCGGCCCGGACCGGTCATACATCTGAAAATGCACACGAAGGTTACGACAATTTCGCCAGAAAAGGTCGGGGCCACGCCCGGAACTGGTCCATTCAGTAATGATTCAGTTTTTTTTTTGGTATGTGTGTGTTTTAGTTTATTTATTTTATACACCTAATAATTTAGATATTGTACAGTTGAGGGTGGAGATTTGTTTACAGTTTGGTTTAGTAGACAGTCTTGACTACATGTCCAGTAGAGTAGGATACTGGGGCGGCTACGTGGGCGGCAGAGTAGGCTACTGGAGCGGCTACGTGGTGAGCGGAGTAGGCTACTGGAGCAGCTACATGGTGAGCTGAGTAGGCTACTGGAGCAGCTACGTGTTGAACGGAGTAGGCTACTGGAGCGGAGTAGGCGACTGGAGAAGCTACCTGTTGAGCGGCGTAGGCTATTAGGGCAGCAATATGAGGAGCGGAAGATTTATTATAAATTCACGCTCGACCGCGCAAAAACGTTTTGACCTTTAGTGATTTATTTAAAAATTACCGATATCTCAATTGCAGAGGCCGCGCGGCCCGGACCGGTCATACATGTGAAAATGCACACGAAGGTTACGACAATTTCGCCAGAAAAGGTTGGGGTCACGCCCGGAACTGGTCCATTCGGTAATAATTCAATTTTTTTTTGGTATGTGTGTGTTTTAATTTATTTATTTTATACACCTAATAATTTAGATATTGTACAGTTGAGGGTGGAGATTTGTTTACAGTTTGATTTAGTAGACAGTCTTGACTACATGTCCAGTAGAGTAGGATACTGGGGCGGCTACGTGAGCGGCAGAGTAGGATACTGGAGCGGCTACGTGGTGAGCGGAGTAAGCTACTGGAGCAGCTACATGGTGAGCAGAGTAGGCTACTGGAGCGGCAATGTGTTGAGCGGAGTAGGCTAAAGGAGCGGCTACGTGTTGAGCGGCGTAGGCTACTGGAGCAGCTACGTGTTGAGCGGCGTAAGCTACTGGAGCAGCAACGTGATGAGCGGAGGTATAAGCTACTGGAGCGGCATGAGCTACGGCGACTGGGGCAGCTACATGTTGAGCGGTGTAGGCAACTGGAGCAGCTACTTTAGCTACAACTGGAGCGGCGGCGGCGTAGGTGGCTACTTTAGCTACAAGTGGGGTCTTGCTCACAACAGCGTTGAATCCGTTGATTGGATCAGCGGTGTAGTCGACGGTCCTCTTGGTTCCATCGGAATCTACGAGAGAGTATTGTCCCTTGACTACGTCTCCATCACGGGTTTCTACTTGGCTCTTGCTGTCTCCGGTGAGGGAATCTTGGACTCCGTAAGAGTAGGAGTATTGTGGGTGTGGGTCGTAGTGATCAGCGGCAACAACGGCTTTAGCGGCGTAAGCTACTGGGGCGGCAGCGGCGTAAGCTACTGGGGCAGCTACATGGTGGGCGGAGTAAGCTACTGGAGCGGCTACGTGGGAGATGACTCCAGCACGGGTTACGGCTACGAAAGCAGCGAATACTACGAACTAAAACATGAAATATTAATTAAATTTACAAAAGACGGAAGCTAATTAAAACTACTAAAGAAATAAATAAAAATAATACATGTATGTTCGAATAATCTTACAAAACAACTAATTAACAAAAGTTTATAGTAACACTACTAAAAACATGATGCTACAAAAGTAGCTGTTTAAATGACTTAAGAAAAATATAATTATAAACAATTTAAGAAAATCGTTACTTAAACAAGAATAATTCCAATGCAAAAATATTTGAATTCTTTAAAGTACACGTATTCCAAATACAGCTTGTTTTCTTCAAATCTTTAGTTATTCGTTGTTTTTTTTAAGTTCAATTTGAAGCTCTAAACAAGTGTTTTCCACTCCCAGACTAAGCATGAAGTAAAATTTCGAGTTTAGAAAAGCCCTGTGAAAATTTGTCTCGGGTCGCGCAGCGACCCGAGACAAATTTTCTGGGCTTTTCTAAACTCGAAATTTTACTTCATGCGCCACGCGTATAAAACACTAAAATATTGTGATTTCTATGTATATTTGAACTTCACTTAAAATCAGTGTTTTATACGCGTGGCGCATGAAGTAAAATTTCGAGTTTAGAAAAGCCCTCTGAAAATGACAAATTTTCTAGGCTTTCTGGGCTTTCTGGGCTTTTAAATAATCAGTGTTTTATACGCGTGGCGCATGAAGTAAAATTTCGAGTTTAGAAAAGCCCAGAAAATTTGTCTCGGGTCGCTGCGCGACCCTCGACAAATTTTCACGGGGCTTTTCTAAACTCGAAATTTTACTTCATGCTTAGTCTGGGAGTGGAAAACACTCGTTTATAGCTTCAAATTGAACTCTTTTAAAAAACAACGAATGTCTGAAAATGTATAGCTTTATTCCCTGTATATTGATCAAGTAGTAATTTAGTATTCATCATTGTCATGGTAATATTAAAAATTATTACAATAAATAAGTTGTTCTTTAATGCTCATTGTTTATTTTGCTAGGGCGTAGGTCAAGTATCGTATGTTTCCCGAGTGGTATGGCAATTACATACTCGCGGAATACTGCACTCGCCGCTGCGCGGCTCGTGCGCAACATGTCCGCTCATATGTAATATGCTGCATACCACTCTCGTTACGTAATATACTATTACATATTAATTGTCTTATTAATTAAAACACATTGCTTGCATTTTACACGAAAAACATTTTCGTAATTCTATAAATCGTTATTTAAATTCTACAAACAAATATAATATCTAGCATATGGCGTTGTATATAAATATGAATTATTTCGATTTGTAGTCAACAGGTTATTTGCGATTGGTCCTTCGACCCTTTAACTACAGCTCGAAGGACCATTATTCCTTGAACCACTTATCGACAATCCAAAGGACCATTGGTACTTCGACCTCTTATCCACAATTTGAAGGAGGAATGCCTCTTAGGCTTTTAGAAATCTTATTATTTTAACTTGCAATACTCAAAAGTCCAATTTGGTTTTTGTGAATTAATTTGAAGTGATTGTTTAAAAATACCACTTATCGACAATTCAAAGGACCATTGTTACTTCTACCTGTTATCCACAATTCGAAAGACCAATGGTTGTTAGCCTTTTAATCTTTTAGAAATTGTATTATTTGCAGTACTTAAAAGTACAATTTGGTTTTTGTGAATTAATTTGAAGTGTTCGTTTAAAAATAAACTATAAACTCACTTTGAAAGCCATTGTTGAATGTTCAGCGAGTTTCTATCGATCGACTGATGCTGGTGTCCAAGCGATGACCACCTTATATACCATTCGCTATTTTAGAACCACGCCCGGGAAGGTCGTGACCTTTCAAATTTCTGCACAGAAAGAAGTTGATGGAAAAAAAATTGGATTCGAATCTAAACTAGTTTGTGGATTTTGCCGCCGACGTGGGATCCGCTTCCTAATGTCGATCTAACATTGACCTTGCCTCGGCGTTTCCGATCCGATCGACCTTTTTACCGCCTTAACATTTCACCAAAAACTTCTTGCATAACTCCAGAGTTGGTTCACACGGTCGTGTGTTTTAATTTGATTTCTGATGTAATTAGTTTTACTTAAATATCAATTGATTTATTCTTCTGACAGAAGACAGCTGGGACGAATCCTCGAAAAAAGGATTCGAATTACGAATCCGAATCACCTAATATGATTCGAATCACGAATACTTGAATTAAGGATTCGTAAGAGATAAATATGATTCGAATCAAAGAGAGGCAAACAAAAAATAGAACAATCAGTGAGCGTTTTCACGAATGCGTATCTAGCATTATCAAAATTAAATTTATACAATGGTAACTGTATGTTTTTGAGTTTACGTGAACTGTGACTATTATTCCTTACTTCACTTTATATTTTTATTCAATTTTGTTAATTTAAATCGACATTATTAACTCCATAACAACCGTAATAAACAAGGTTTTATTCACTAGTGAACTAAAATTTTTTTAGGTCACTAGTGAGTTAAAAAATTCGTTATATAAACAATTACAACAACTAAACTTTACAACAATTAAAATATCTTAGAAACCTGAGCGTTTATCACAACGAATTTAGTTCAAAAGTTAAAATCAAATCAATCTTTTGTCTAACCCCATAGTAAACGTTTACTTTCTTAGAAAGTTAAAAAAAATAATCATATAATAACATTACAGAACGCAATGTTTAATAACTTAAAAAAATATATATATTACAAAAATGAAAACAGAAACAAACATATCATCACACACATTTAGCAATAATATTTATACTTTATTTATTTATTTATTCAACCAACGGAACAAGGTCCAATTACAGATTGAAGTTAATACAAATAAAGAAAAAACACAATAATTTTAATTAAAGAAAATTAACATTGTAAATAAACGAAATTTTCAGGTTACTAAGCTAATAACAAGAAATAAACTAAAAGTAAAAAAAAGAAAATAAACTAAGAAAATAAACTAAGATGTATGTAATATTCATATAAGTAAATTAATAAATATATGCCAAAATTATACTTTCATCTACTCCTTTTGCTTGCTTTTGATCCCTCCATTTACAAAATTTTGCGTATTCATTTTCATACGAAATTTTTGATTTTGCAGGTATCACTTTTTTTACTGCTTCCAAAGCCTCCTCCAGAACTTCAGACGGTACAAATACTTCATTATTTGGTTTTTCTTGAAATACTCCAGTGAGTTCAGACATTTTTGTGACACGAGATAGAAGTTTTACAAATTTTGAAAATTATAAATAATACGTCGTCGTGAAAATGGATTTCACAGTCTACATAGTTTTTCAACATTTATTTAAAAATAAATGTAAAGTACATTTTCTTTACAATTTCGTCAAAATTGAATAAAAACATATATACGCCACGTGAATTAAACACCTTTATTCACTCAAAGAAATGATTTCACTCGCGCCGAGGCGCTCGTGAAATCATAAATCTTTTCGTGAATAAAATCGTGTTTAATTCACTTGATGTATAATATTTATTATCGTTAGATGCACATTTCGAGACACAAAATGCTCATTATCAATAACAAACTTTGTTTGTTGTTTGGTATTAATAATGAGCACTTTGTGTCTCGAAATGTATACCTAACGATAAAAATAAAAAGTGAAGAATGGAATAACAGTCTTTATTAGTGTTATACAATGGTATTAATTTTTTCTGTTTTATTAATGAATTAAACAGAAATGAAAATTAATTCCGTTCGTATTTGCTTTTATAGATGCACAAACTAAAACCGCATACTCTCGCACTCCATCTGCCCTGCTTGTCTGTTTGTTGACCGATATTTACAAAATTGTATTTACAGTCTGCTCCTAATTACATATGCATTTGCTCCGAGTTGATTTTCCATTATCCGCAAATTGGTTACGTGCCGCCGTAAACGACCACAGGCATTTTTCTGTTGTTCGCTCAATTCCTATTAAAATTTATTGGCTTGTAAAATTTATTTAATTAAACTTAATTGGATCATTTTGAATGTCATGTGTAGCAATTTATGCGATTTATATATGTTTAGACAATTTTTTATATAATTCAAACAACCTGACAAAATTTAAAAAAATAACTCCTATTCAAATTCCTTTATTACCGATAATAAACCTTTTTACATCAGAATATAAACATTATAAATACCAATATTATAAATAATTGACATAAATTGAGAATGGGATTGTGAGAACTAATCAAAATTGGGATCAAGAGACAGTGAGTTTGAAATACGCAAGCATTTGGAGAGTGGATTGTTGTAGGCGTAGCTGGACCTATGCATGAGAATGCGAAATAGTGGTCTATGACGAGTAGTACGATCTGATATATTAACGTAAAAATCAGCGTGCGCCAATAAATACGGACATTGCATTTGGCTACTCAGCAGTTTATAAAACATTGACAAGTCTAAAAGATCCTTGCTTTTAAGTCACATTTAAACGACGACCAAGTTATGTCGGTATTTAACATTAAATACCGTCATTTAAATGTGACTTAAAAGCAAGGATCTTCAGAAATTTGTTCTGAATTCTCTCAAGAGCATTACTGTGAGTAATGGTATTGGGAGACTAGACAAATGAAACGCATTCCATATTAGAGCGTACATAAGCAAAATAGACAAGTTTGAATAATTGAGCTGATAAATCGTTGGCCATCCTTTTTATGTAACCCAACATTTTTTATGCTTTGTTGCAAATTGAGTTAATGTGGCTATCGAACGTTAATTTTGTATCCAGTAACACTCCCAGATCTTTAATTTCACACAATTGCTCAAGATGTATATTTATGATACTGTAATTGAATTTAATACCATTTCATTTTATGGAAAATGAAATTGCTTTACATTTTTGAATGTTGAAGAATAAATAGTTATCGCAACACAAACCCCTACATTTGATATTCTTAAGATCGTCAGCAAAGAGTAAAAATTAAGAATATCTTATGACTTGTGTGATGTCATTAATAAATAACAAGAATAACAAGGGACCACAGTGTGATCCTTGAGGTACACCAGATGGGACAGCAATTACTTTAGACAAGAAATTCTTCACTTTTACACATTACGTTCGATTAGTTAAGAAACTATTGAACCACTTCACGATATTTGCATGAAATCCATAGGCAGATAGTTTAGGAATTAAAACATCATGATTTACACGATCGAATGCTTTGGCAAAATCTGTGAAAATAGCATCCACAGATTGATTACATTCAAAGGTATTCATTATATAAGTGGTAAACGATAAAATATTTGTAGCTGTTGATTTGCCCTATTGGAAACCATGTTGCTCTTCAAGAAGTACATTTTTGCAAACCCACTTTAATTTAATGAAAACGAGTTTATTCAATAGCTTTGGTATACATGATTCTATTAAAATGCTGCATTATGCTATCCTTCTTGCCGGACTTAAAATGCGGCGTAATATAATTTCTTTTCCAGAACATCGGAAATAAACTGTGAGACATAGACCCATCGAATAATAAGTAAAGTGGTATAGTAATAGAATAAATACAGTTTCTTAGGAAGCTTGATGGTATACCATCAGGGCCCTTGATATTCGAGTTTTTTAATTTACTAACTGCATCAAAAATTTCACCTTGAGGAAATGTAAATGGTAAATGAGCTACATTTGAGCTATACTTGTAGGATGGAATATGGGAAGGTTTATCGGTACAATAAACTGTCGAAAAGTAATCCGCAAATGAATCAACACATTCCAAACTATTGCTACTATGATCCTTAAAGCCTTAAATTAAAATCTTTTTAAAAAAAGCGTATGCATATGTAAACTTGAAATAAAAATGCCCTGTAATATTCTGTTGAATTTCAAGTCTAAAACGATTGTTTTCTACTCCCAGGATAAGCATGAAGTAAAATTACGAGTTTAGAAAAGCCTTAAAATTTGGTTTGGTCGCTCCGCGAAGCGGAGCGGCCAAACCAAATTTTCAGGCTTTTCTAAACTCGAAATTTTACTTCATGCGCCACGCGTATAAAACACTGACTTCAAGTGAAGTTCACTTGTTAACAATATTTCGGCATTTTCAGTGTTTAATACGCGTGGTGCATGAAGTAAAATCTCGTGTGTTGAAAAACCTGAAATATTACTTCATGCTTAATCTGGGAGTGGGAAACACTCGTTTAAGCCTCAAATTTAACTATCTTTAAAAAAAGCGTGTGCATATGTACACTCAAAAGAACAATTTTCTGTACTATGCTGTGTTCAATTGGTCGAATAATTGTATAGATCATGACTTGTGCACAAAAGGCACGTTAAAGGCCAGTGGTCGCTTAACTTAAGCTTAATCTTAAGTATATTCAATGTGTGTTTTGAGTTATGTGAAGTAATCAGTCACTAAATAAAACACGTTTTGATTTACCTCCTTCACTAGTTTATTTTTACTGGTAGGTACCTTCCGAAAGCATTATGCCAAACATGTTAAAAACAGTTGAATTTATATTAGCAAGATCTTTGCGTGTCATTATTGCCGAATTACATATGGTTATTTTATTATTCTAGATAACTTGTGCTTGGAAAGTTGTGAAACAATCTTCTTTGCTCGTTTTATATTATATTGTTTCAATTTGTAAAATTATACGCGCAATGGTTAAGTTAAAAAGAGTTCGCGGTGACCCAGCTAAAAACTGGACTTCGCCATTCGATTTTAAATACGTAATTGTTATACTTGTGTTAAATCGATGTACCTAAATAATATTTAAAATAAAGATTATTAGTCATATTAATATTTTTTTTTTATTATTTTGGGTTTTACGTCATCTATTTCCGCTGCTAAGGCCAATCATGACGCCGGAGATTAGGTCTACAGCTATCCGGGAATTTTCCGAACCCGGTGGGAGTTCCAACCCACCGGTAGGGATCTTTAACGTGCACGCAACATCCAGGCAGTACACGGGTCCTACATGCATTTAACGTCATATCCGAGAAAACGGAGTGTTCGACATTTTTATCCTAACCTATATAAATGCAGACAACTTGTTAGGCCGGTATTTGAACCCCGGTCCGTGGCGTGGCAGTACAACACTCTAACCACTACACCACCAAGCTGCCCATCAATATTATTATTATTATTAATATTGCTATTATTAATATTATTATTAGATACATTTCGAGTACCATGTATTATTTTTTAATAACTGAATGCCTTAAGCTAATACATTGTACTATATGTTAGTAAAATGATTTCAAGCTAAGCTTGGTTTTTAGCTACTATCGAATAACTGGCTGTAAGTGTTACGATAAAATCCATGATTATTTTTTTTTGTAATAAAATAATACAAGAAAATTTCTATTTTCATGATATTTAATGCTTTATACAATGGTTATTTACATTTTGTACATTTAGATGGCGTAAGTGTAGTGAGCAGCGTATGGGTTGTAAGCAACTGGAGAAACCAAGTTTTCAGCATAGGCAACCGGAGCGGCTTTAGCAACCAACGGAGCAGCTACTGGCCCAACCCTAGCAGCTACCAATGGTGCGTTGTAATGAGCATTGTAGTGCGCAACTTGAGCTACTGGTGCGGTGTAAGCTACTGGAGCAGCAACTTTAGCAAACTGGGGGGCGTAAGCTACTGGTGCAGCCACTTTCGCAAACTGAGGAGCGTAAGCTACTGGTGCAGCAACTTGAGAGGCGTATGCAACTGGTGCTGCGGCATAATGAGCGTTGTAGGCTACTGGGGCGGCAACTTTAGCAAACGGAGTGGCGTAAGCAACTGGTGAGCTGTAAGCTACTGGAGCGGCGACTTTTGCGGCTACAACCGGTTCAGCAACTACCGGTTCAGCTACGACTGTTTTGGCAACGACTTTAGCAACTAGTGGGCCTTTGCTGACGACTGCGTTGAAACCATTGATAGGGTCGGCGGTGTAATCGACGATCCTCTGGGTGCCATCGGGTTCGATCAGGCTGTATTGTCCTTGGACGACGTCTCCGGAGCGCGATTCCACTTGCCTCTTGTTGTCTCCGGTGATGGCGTCTTGGACGTCGTAGGCGAAGGTGTACTGCGGGTTGGGGTCAAACTCGGAGTCCTCCAGCTTCGCCGCGATAGCGACGTTTGCTACTGGAGCTACAGGAGCTATGACTCCACCATGCACCGCAGCCACTAAGGCGGTCAAGATGAAAAACTAAAAGGTTAAGAACAACAAAAATATGACAGACTAGATTATGAGTAAGCCTTAAAATATATATTGATTTTTCTGTAAATCTTTAGATACTCCTTTTTTTTAAGTTCAGTTTAAAGCTCTAAACGAGTGTTTTTCACTCCCAGACTAAGCATTATGAGAAAGTTTTAAAACATATTTTAGTTTTCTGTAAATCATTAGATACTCCTTGTTTTTTTTAAGTTCTATTTGATGCTTTAAACGAGTGTTTTCCACTCCCAGACTAAGCATGAAGTAAAATTTCAAGTTTAGAAAAGCCCCGTGAAAATTTGTCGAGGGTCGCGCAGCGACCCGAGACAAATTTTCTGGGCTATTCTAAACTCGAAATTTTACTTCATGCGCCACGCGTATAAGACACTAAAATATTGTGAAATTTATGCACTTATGCACAAACTTCACTTGAAATCTGTGTTTTCTACAAAATTTCGAGTTTAGAAAAGCCCACAAAATTTGTCTCGGGTCGCTGCGCGACCCTCGACAAATGTTCACGGGGCTTTTCTAAACTTGAAATTTTACTTTATGCTTAGTCTGGGAGTGGAAAACACATGTTTATATTTTCAAATTTAACTCTTTTAAAAAACAACGAAAAGCTTATGCATATGTTTACCTAAAAGAAAATATTGCTTGTATTAGGATTTTGGCATGGAAATTGAAGATACCATTTTTAAAAAGCTTTAATACATATTTTAATTTTTCTGTCAATCATTAGATACTCCTTGTTTTATTTTCAAGTTCAATTTAAAGCTTTAAACAAGTGTTTTCCACTCCCAGACCAAGCATGAAGTAAAATTTCGAGTTTAGAAAAGCCCCGTGAAAATTTGTCGAGGGTCGCGCAGCGACCCGAGACAAATTTTCTGGGCTTTTCTAAACTCGAAATTTTACTTCATGCGCCACGCGTATAAAATACTCAAATATTGTAAAATTTATCCACATTCGAACTTCACTTGAAATCTGTGTTTTAGACGCGTGGCGCATGAAGTAAAATTTCGAGTTTAGAAAAGCCCCGTGAAAATTTGTCTCGGGTCGCTGCGCGACCCTCGCCAAATTTTCACGGGGCTTATCTAAACTCGAAATTTTACTTCATGCTTAGTCTGGGAGTGGAAAACACTCGTTTAAAAACTTAAAAAAAAACAAGGAATATCTAATGATTTACAGTGAGTATTTCTTTTAGCTAAACATGTGCATAAGCTGTACATTTTTCGACATTCTTTGTTTTTTTTAAAGAGATCAATTTAAAGCCTTAAGCGAGTGTTTTCCACTTCCAGACTAAGCATGAAGTAAAATTTCGAGTTTAGAAAAGCCCCGTGAAAATTTGTCGAGGGTCGCGCAGCGGCCCGAGACAAATTTTCTGTGCTTTTCTAAACTCGAAAGTTTACTTCATGCGCCACGCGTATAAAACAGATTTCATGTGTAGTTCGAATATACATAAATTTTACAATATTTTACTGTTATATACGCGGTGCGCATGAAGTAAAATTTCGAGTTTAGAAAAGCCCAGAAAATTTGTCTCGGGTCGCTGCGCGACCCTCGACAAATTTTCACGGGGCTTTTCTAAACTCGAAATTTTACTTCATGCTTAGTCTGGGAGTGGAAAATACATGTTTTAAGCTTCAAATTGAACACTTTTAAAAAACAACGAGTGTCGGAAAAATCAGAGCTTATGCATATGTTTATCTAAAAGAAAAATTCACTGTATGTTGCTTGTATTAGGATTTTTCCAAGGAAATTGATGATACCATTTTCATATTTAATATTTTTGTGGCCAAACCTTTTATACGGTTTTTCCACAAAAATATTAAATATGAAAATGGTATCCTCAATTTCCTTGGCAAAATCCTATTATCAAACATTATTAACAGACAAAAAAGCTTTTAAATTAACCAATCTTTGAAGTAATATTTTTTAAATTTTTATAAGGTTCACCAGTAAAAACATATTATAGTTTTTATGTTGTGGTACTACTGTTTTTTATACTTCTTGTGAATCAATGATGATCATAATAACTTAAATGATGGGTTAAATTATGATAATTAACCATAATAAATTTCAGTCAAATCTAATATAGCGCTCAATCGTTACAAATAAAATTAATAATATTTTTTTTTAACTTTAAAGACTATTCCGGCTTAGCCGTAAATTTTTGGATATAAATAAGTTATGTTAAATCATCATATTTTTATCCCAGGAATCTATGGTTAAGCCACGTTCCCACATTAATGGGACACCCTGTATTTTGATAGGGCTTGTGAATTGAGGCAAATAAATAGTGAACTAAAATAATCCAATGTTTCGAGATCTCTCAAAAGCAGCCCCGCACCCTTATGGATGAGCTGCCACTGATACAGTCCTTTAATTCTATGTTTTGATCAATTTTTTCTTATTATAGTATGTCTCCGTATATTCTAAGATCTTTATTGAAAGAAATGTGGTATAAAAACATTTATATATTATTACTATATTAATCCAATGTTTCGAGATCTCTCAAAAGCAGCCCCGCACCCTTATGGATAAGCTGCCACTGATACAGTCCTTTAATTCTGTGTTTTGATCAATTTTTTCTTATTATAGTATGTCTATATATATTCTAAGATCTTTATTGAAAGAAATGTGGTATAAAAACATTTATATATTATTACTATAACAAATTTTAAAACTTAAATATTTTTCTGTCAATGGGCTATCGATCATTGGTCTTTCCACCTGAATTTGTTTATTTCTGTCTCTGTCAGTTAATATTATATTTGTAATTGTTTAGTATGTATATTTTTGTATGATTAATGGCTTATTTATATAAATTAATTTGTAAACATAGCCAAACTTTCTTGTTCTTTAACTACAATTTTATTGCAGTTCTTTAAAACTTAGTTTTTGATAATTTTATAGTATTTCAGTTTTAGTTTTTTTTTGGAAATTAATTTTATATTTATACAAATAGATTAATAAACATACCTTGAAAGCCATTTCGCTCTAGCTGAATTGTTTCGGTAGACAATACAAAGATTGACTGATGACACTGGAAAGCGACCGGTGGCTATTTATACTCGGTTTTTTTTTTTGGGTCCGAGTTTCAAAATTGTCGCACAGGGCACGCCCTGCATACTAATCAATCGATTCCGCGCTGTCCACCAATACACACATATCGTATTTACACGCAATGACGACTGAATTGTAACACACACAAACAAATGCATGCACATATGATGAAACACACGAAATTCAATTACTCAATTGTTCAAAGAGAAAAAGAAAATCGAATTGGGTAAACCCGAACTGAATTCGTATTGAAATCATAAATTTAAATGTTATAGAATTAGTTTATGTTTAATACTTCGATGGTTTGAACTGAACTAATACTAAAGTTAAGATATAAAACGTACCATGCTTTTCACAATCTTCTATTGACTATATTGAAAATACTAATAATAATAATAATTCTTTATTACAGAAGACCATTAAATAAAACTATATATATACACAATAATCACAAAAAAACAAATAAAACATACACAAATCAACACAATGAGAAACATAAATTACAACTAATAAAGAAGGATCAAATAAATAATTATAATAAAGGACCTTAAGAGGAGTTAATGGAACTTAAACAAAGTCTTTTAAACCAGTTCAACAAGACACCAAAAAATTCTATTGACATGTCTTATTAAATTACTTTGTGGGCTGTTTGAGCCATACAGAGTAATGTGGTGTACGTCAGTAAGAAGTTGTTGTTGTCTAGTTGAGCGAACTGGAACGTTTATGCCAATAGACGACAATATAGATGGGCAGAGTATGAGTTTATTCAGTATAGCAAAGCATAGCAAAAAATAAATCCTTCGTTTTTCAAGAAACAACAAATCGAGATATGTACGAAGTAGGTCATAATTATTACTACCGTACAAGAAGTTTGACCGGTAGCAAATGAGTTTTATTATTTTACGTTGTACACGTTCTAATCTATTTATGTGACATTGGTAGTGCGGTGACCAAATTATGCAGCAATGGTCTAGAATTGGTCTGACTAAGGTGGAGTATAATGTCATGAAAGTACGGATAGATTTGAAATGTATAGTGATACGCCATATAAAACCAATTCTTTGCAAACCTTAAGCAATAACCAAATGAAATTTTTCATGAAATTAAAGTTTACTGCCGAGTAGAACGCCTAATTCATTAATTATATAAACCCTCTCTAAAGGATTACTATCTAGAAAATAGATAGCCGGTAAATAGATCCCTTGTTTTCTTGAAAAACGTAGGTATTTGCATTTAGCCATGTTAAAATGCAAATCATTACTGGAGCACCATACAATAAGTTGATCCAGATCATTCTGCAACATGCGACAATTATCACTGGTGGTAATTTTACGATACAGCTTCATATCTTCTGCATATAGCAAAAAATTTGATTGATTGTCTTTACCAATATCATTGATAAAGATGAGAAATGGCCCAAGGTGAGAACCCTGGGGCACATCTGAAGTTGCATTTATTACAGAACCAGAAACTGCATTATTTATTTTCACCACATGTTGTCTACTACTTATGAATGACCGGAGCCATTCAATCATGGCAACACCATACATTCGGAGTTTGTATAAAAGCCTACAGTGGCTAACTCTATCCAACGCCTTACCAAAGTCGGTATAGATCGAGTCTACTACTGCCTCTTCGTCCATCGCGTCGGTAATGAAATTGGAGTATACAAATAAGTTGGAAGCAGTAGATCTTGATAGAAAGAATCCATGTTGTTGCTCAGTTAAAGTGGTTTAAAAAAGTTTAACATATACTTCGCAACCAACTTATCTAATAATATAGGAAAACATGATTGAATAACTATAGCTCTACAATTGTCAACAAATTTCTTTATGATGGGAAGATAGGAAGAATTTATCTCTTAGAGAACGATTAAATCATTTAGTAAGAGGTAAAGACAGAGCGGATGCCCAGGCTTTTAACAAGGCGCAGCACCATTTTTAATTTCAGATAACCATTCTATAAATTCTGTCTCACTAAATTGTAAGTTATTAAATATTAGGTCACTGGACTCACTTACTTCAGGACCAACGGTAGTTGGACAAGAATATGAATTCTGAAAATAGTCTGCAAATAGATCCGCTATGCTATACTAACTACATATTGACTGTTATTTAACTATAGTATGTTAAGTGTATATATCTATACTAACTGCATATTAACTGTCATTCAATTATACTGACAGTATTGACAGCAATACTGTTGTTTGAATAAATTGGCTATACTGAAAATACTAGCTGTATACTGACAGTAGTTTGCTTTTACATGCAATACTAGCTATATATCGAATTTATAATAATAATAATAATAATAATAATAACAATCTTTATTGTCCAACAGATATACCATAAAAGGACAAATAACAAAAAGTATATACAATTCATATACATAAATTACAATAATTAATAAGTAATAAGTACATATGGTTAATAAAATCATTAGAAAATATATATTACCATAAATAAAAACAAAATCTTTCCACAGAAAAGCCGTTACAGAAAAATATCATATTTATGGTTATATATAGGGTTTTCCATTAAGAGGTCCTATTAGTTTAGTTGTGGAAAATATCGTCTGGTCAATGGCTTCCTTGGCATGTGCTGCAAATGGCTATTCTAAAAATTTTATTTTTTTTATTTTAACAAGTTTTGGCATCACATTTTAGCATTTTAACTCTGGCTATAGTTGACCAATAAAGCTCGAATATCTCTTTGAGCGCTTGAATTGCGGTAATATTTTCAGCTGACCTGGCGATATGAGTACGAATACCGACCGAAAACACGACGAACGCTGCGATCTGTCTAGGCGAAATTTTTACAATATTGATAAATAATGTTTACCATTTCTATGCGTTTCACATGACAAACAATCAATGCTCTCTATTTACCAGTTTAAAAATGCTAGGAAATTTAAAATGAGACCTCTAAATGGAAAACTTTTGTATCTTGCAATAATTACTGAGTATCCATGAAAATAACTATTTTCCTCAATCGCTTTAAATCCACCACAAAAGAGGGGATGAATCACATATCAGAATGGGGTCGTGAATCCTAAAAGTTTGGAAAACGCTGCCTTAAATATTAGTTTTGATTATTTACATAATTTTAAACGTAAACATTAAACCAACTTTTCCAGGTACAATCACAGCAGTATTATTTCCTGCAAACGATGAAATTCTACCCAATTTCCATTCTCACGAGCAAAACATGCGCATCCTATTTCCTCCACCCAAGCTTTATTTCCTAGAAGAAACTGCATTTAAATTGGAACGAAAGTTGAGCCCAGTTCTAATTAACATTAATTCTAATTGGAATATAGAACGCGAAAGATAAATAATTGAGTTTAAGTCTTGCACAAACAATTAAACGCGGATGCTGAGCAATAATAGGGAAGGCCGCGAAGATGGAGGTTTCCCTCCTCTCTGTCTCGGCAAGCGGCGAATGCAATTTCACATGAGCACATATCAAACGCAGGAGATTCATAATTAACTCCTGAATTAGATTGTAAGATGCAATTCTAGGCGCAGCGCGGGCTATAATTGCTCTGAATTATATCGGGATCTCGCTCGCACTGGCTTACTAGGACTAATTTTACGCAAATTATTGCTACCAACATATTAATCTGTGGAATATTAATTAGGAGGTCGTGGAATATTCAATATGAGTTGATATAGATACAGTCATATATGAATAATAGAAGGAACGCCACACGAAATAAGTCATTGGACTATATTTATTTATTTATTCAAACGGTACACCTATTTAACAAAATATAACAAGAAAGAAAAAAAATATATACAAATTGATAACAAGTAAACTTAAATTACAGTGCACTTAGCATAATTTAATACAACAGAGCTAAATAAGAGTCATACAATTTAATTTATTTTTAAATGTTGAAATTGAAATATTAAACATATTAAGATTCGGATTAACTTTATATATATTATTGTAGTAACGCATCATTCTATTAATGGGTTCATTTCTACCATACTTTGTACGGCAGAAATTCTCGCGAAACAGTAACTTACTACGTGTATTACATGGTATAATAAAATTTAGGTGTGCTAATAAATGACCACAATTTATCAAACCATTAGCTAATTTGTACAAGAAACATAGATCCATTATAATGCGTCGCTCTTCCAATGATTTTAAGTTAATACGAGCAAGCATACTACTGCGACTATAGATTTCGCCATGTGATCTGGTGCGATAAAACATATGTTGTAAGAATTTATTTTGCATACGTTCAATCTGATAAATAGAATTATCAAAGTGCGGCGACCAGATACAGGTAGCATACTCTAATATAGGTCTTACCAAGGAGCAATATAACATCCTAATAGTGTCTGTAGAAAATACTTTGCCGAATCTTTTGATAAATCCTAGAGTTTGAAGTGACTTACGGCAAATACTGTCTCTGTGATTAGCAAATGAGAGTTTTCTATCAAATATAACCCCAAGATCACGTATTACGCTAACTTGTGTTAATACTTGGCCATTTAATACATACTGGGAGTGTGTACTCTTATTTCTATAAAATTGTATATAATAGCATTTGCTAATAAACAATTATTCGCACACCAGTAGTTTCAGTTTTGAAGATCTTCTTGGATTAGTACAATGTCTTGGGTATTTGAAACTGATCTGAATAATTTTAAGTCATCCGCAAAAAATAATACTTCACAATGTTGTATACAATTAACTATGTCAATAGAATCGGGCCGCAGTGAGAACCCTGCGGAACCCCAGATAGAACGCTAATTGGTTTAGATACAACATCATTGATTTTCACAAATTGTTGTCTCCCGCTTAGATAACTAAAAATCCATTTCGTTATTGCAGGTCCGAAGCCAAGGTGAGCTAATTTATTAATTAATCTTTTATGACAAACTCTGTCAAATGCCTTAGCGAAGTCGGCGTACACTGCATCAACCTGGCTTCCACTTTCCCATGCATTCCTTATATATGATTGAAAGCATAATAAATTAGTCATGGTAGATTTATCTTTAGAAAATCCATGTTGTTCCTCACACATCAAATATTTACAAGACCAAATTAATTGTTGTGTAATAAGTTTGTCAAACATCTTCGGAATCACAGATTGGATCGATATACCTCTATAGTTTGAAATATCTTCCCTCGAACCACTTTTAAAGAATGGCAGTATAAAACTATTTTTCCAATAGCAGGGAAACGTACCCGACTCTAGAGATAACTTAAAAATTTTATGCAAGGAAAACACTCACTACATATTGACTGTTATTTGACTATACTAACTATATGTTAGGTGAATACCGGGTGTTGACTTAGCGAACGCAACATAGAAAATCGCATGTTAATTTTGAATTGTTCAAATATTTAAGAGACAAAATGTATTTAACTTTTTTGTATTTTACTTCATGCGCCAGGCGTACACAACGCTGATTTATTGTGAAGTTAATAATACGCTGCTTAGATATGGGTTTGTGATTCAAAGCAGACTCAGCTTGATTGTATGTTTGATCTCACTTTAATAAATTTTACAAATATGTACCTAATGGTGAAATCATTATAATATAAAAAATTGTTGTTTTATGATGATTTCAATTATATTTCTATTCCATCTAATCTAATATCCAGCACCTGGGGCATTTTACTCAAACAGCCGAACGGTAGCTACGCCGCTGGTTTCATCATCATCATCATCATCGTCGTAATAATATACGAAATGATATCGCTCTAACAGAAAATTACTTGAATATTAGGGGTCCAGCGAAATTCAAATTAACAAACTCCTGATTAAATTCCGGCGGTAATATCGGTCGCAATTAGGTTTATTGTCTGAAATGTGTCAATGTAATTGGGTCTTGTGCAAAAGGTCACATATGGCGTACTCGCACTCATACTAATTGCGGGACGTCCCCGGTGCACTCGGGACGCTGCTCCGTCTGCACGAGACGTCCAATTAACATGCACCGGGCGTCCGGTGCCGTTGCAATTATGAAATGAAACGTCTATCAGTATAAAAGACGCCTCTTCCCCAAATGGTAGCATCAGTCGATCTCAGCTCGATCAAACATGTCTTTGCAGGTAAGCGAAATTTAATTGAAATTAAATCAATAGAACCTAATAATTAAATCAAGAAAAACTAATAATTATATCAATAGAAACTAATAACTTAGAGTTTGTATGTTTAAAATAAATGAGTCGCCTATTTACAAAAATTTAATCGAAATTAAATCAATAAAAACTAATAATTAAATCAATAAAAACTAATAATTAAATCAATAAAAACTAATAATTAAATCAATAAAAACTAATAATTAAATCAATAAAAACTAATAATTAAATCAATAAAATCTAATAATTATGTCAATAGAAACTGATAACATAGAATTTGTATAATTAAAATAAATAAGTCTCCTATTTTAAAAAATCCCTAAATCCACTGTTTTCAAATGAATTTAGAGGTTTTTGGAAATACGCGACTCAAATATTCCCTGTGTTTCTTTCATTGGTTTCAGGCATATCTGACTTTGATTGGTTAGAAACCTTTGTGATTATAAAATTCCATTCAAATAATTTTATAATTATAAAGATTCACAACCAATCAAAGTTGTAATCAGCTTTAGATTTTCCTGTAACCAATGAAAGTTATACAGGGAATATTTCTTTAAGTATGCATATTCGTATGCATCGCTTATAATATTTCAGGCATTCATTGCTTCTTTTGAAAGCGTTCAATTTGAAGTTTTGAACGAGTGTTTCCACTCCCAGACTAAGCATGAAGTAAAATTTCGAGTTTAGAAAAGCCCCGCGTAGAAAATTTGTCGAGGGTCGCGCAGCGACCCGAGACAAATTTTCACGGGGCTTTTCTAAACTCGAAATTTTACTTCATGCGCCACGCGTATAAAACACTGGAGTATTGTGAAATTAAAAATATACTGTTTAATCAGTAAATATATAAATCTATACTAAGAATAAAACACTTTTAAGCTTGTTTGTATAACACTTTTTTGTTTTACTTTAGTTTGCCATTATCAAATATTTTTGATAATGGCAAGTTAAAGTTGCCGAATCTGCAGTCACGTAAAATAAGAAAGTGTTATAGAAACAACAGTAAAAGTATTTTATTGTTAAACTAACAGGTATAACGAAGTAGAAGCCTCCACAATTCAAAATAAATCAATACTGTTTAAGCAGGATTAAAAATATACTGCTTAAGCTGGATTCAAAATATAATGCTTAATCCGGATTAAAAATATACTACTTTAACAAGATTGAAAATATTCTGCTTAAGCAGGATTAAAATTATGCTGCCCAAGTAGAATTAATAATATACTGCTGAAGAAGAATGTTTACACCGGATTAAAAATATACTACTTATGCAAGATTGAAAATATACTACTTAAGCAAGATCTAAAATATACTGCTTAAGCAGAATTAAAAATATACTGCTGAAGAAGAATGTTTTCAATTTTACAATAATTCAGTATTTTATACGCGTGGCGCATGAAGTAAAATTTCGAGTTTAGAAAAGCCTAACTTGGCTCGGTCGCTTCGCTTCGCTACGCGCCCGAGCCAAATTTTCAGGCTTTTCTAAACTCGAAATTTTACTTCATGCTTAGTCTGGGAGTGTAAAAACTCGTTAGAAGTATTAAATTAACCACTTTTATGAGTACTTAAGCAGGATTAAAAATAAACTGCTTAGGCAGAATTAAAAATGTACTGTTTAAGAAGAATGTTTAAGCCGGATTAAAAATATACTACTTACGCAAGATGGAAAATATACTGCTTAAGCAGGATTAAAAATATACTGCTTTAGCAGAATTGAAAATATACTGCCGAAGAAGAATATTTGAGCCGGATTAAAGCCATACTACTTAAGCAAGATTGAAAATATACTGCTTAGGCAGGATTAAAAATAAACTGCTTAAGCAGAATTCAAAATATACTATTGAAGAAGAATGTTTAGGACGGATTAAAAATATACTACTTAAGCAAGTTTGGAAATATGCTACTTAAGCAGGATTAAAATTATACTGCTTAGGTAGAATTAAAAATATACTGCTGGAGAAGAATGTTTACGCTGGATAAAAAATATACTACTTAAGCAAGATTGAAACTATACTACTTAAGCAGGAATAATAATTTACCGCTTAGGCAGAATTAAAAATATACTGTTTAAGATGAATGTTTAAGCCGGATTAAAAATTTACTACTTAGGCAAGATGGAAAATATGCTGCTTAAGCAAGATTAAAAATATACTGCTTAAGCAGAATTAAAAATATACTGCTGAAGAAGAATGTTTTCAATTTTACAATAATTCAGTATTTTATACGCGTGGCGCATGAAGTAAAATTTCGAGTTTAGAAAAGCCTAATTTGGCTCGGTCGCTCCGCTTCGCTACGCGCCCGAGCCCAATTTTCAGGCTTTTCTAAACTCGAAATTTTACTTCATGCTTAGTCTGGGAGTAGAAAAACTCGTTAGAAGCATTAAATTAACCACTTTTATGAGTAGATTAAATTCCTGAAAATTTAGAAAACACTGTGATTAGTAGGTTTACTTTAAATAACAATTGCCTGTATATTTTGTCGTTTAGAAAGTAATAACGTTTTTCTGAAAGTACCTGATTTTATCATTATTTTAAAGAAAAGTTTAAATAATATAATATATATATAACCTATAACATTTTGTGTAACAGCAAACACTTGTATAATTCAATGTCCGTCGGGGTATTAGCTTGGGAAGTAGTTGTTTCAATGAGTGTTTGATGTAGTCTTTGTAAGACTTACTTGTTGTAGATTGCGAAAATAATCGCACTTTTAATGTTTGAAGTATTCTGCAACCAAGAATTGGTGATTTCATTTATACCTGTTGTGTCCTACCGAACTTGTCAGTCAGACACTAATTAGTTATTTTAAATAATACACCGATAAACCTTTATACGTCTTTATTCCACCTCAGCTCATTACAGACTCGCGATGCGAATGCACACCTGGCATCGTACACAAAAAACATTGAGAGCAAAAAACTATAAAGTAAATTGAATTCATTTCAATACACCACAATACCTACAAAAATTACACATTCCCTTAGTAATTTGATCAAACCTGCATTTCTTAGAACTGTCGACATCTAAAAATAGTGTTAGCAGTCGACATTTCTGAGAAACGCAGATTCCATCAAATTACTGGCAGTGTAATTTTTATACGTGATAATTTCTGGCCTTGGCATCGTATTTTTTTTTAAATACTAATTTCCTGTATATCAAAATTACAGATTTTCATCTTCACCATCTCTTTTGCTGTAATCAGCGCTGGCGTTGTCACTCCAGTTGCTAACGTAGCCATTACAGCTAAACTACAAAACTCCGAATTCGATCCCAACCCCGAATACACTTTCGCCTACAACGTCGAAGACACAATCACCGGTGACAGCAAGAGTCAAATAGAATCACGTTTCGGAGACGCGGTTCGAGGCCAGTACAGTTTGATCGAACCTGATGGCACCAGGAGAACCGTTGATTACACAGCCGATGATGTCAACGGTTTCAACGCTGTTGTCAGCAAAACACCGGTTGCTCAACTGGTTGCCGAAGCTGTTGTCCCTGAAGTTGCAGAGGTGGACGCTGTGAAGTACGTTGCGCAACCACAAGTAGCACCAGTTGAATATGTTGCTGCTCCACTATCAAATAAGTATGTGGCTGAACAAGTCGCTCCATCTGGATATGTTGCTGAAGCTGTTGTTCCTCAAGTAGCAGCCAAATACGTTGCTGGACAAGTGGCTCCAGCAAGATATGTTGCTGAAGCAGTTGTTCCTCAAGTAGCTCCAGCTAGATATATTGCGGAAGCAGTTGTTCCTCAAGTAGCTCCAGCTAGATATGCTGCTGAAGCAGTTATTCCTCAAGTAACAGCGAAATACGTGGCTGGACAAGTAGCTTCAGCTAGATACATTGCTGAAGCAGTTGTTCCCCAAGTAGCTCCAGCTAGATATGTTGCTGAAGCAGTTATTCCTCAAGTAAGAACTCAACAAGTAACTCCAGCTAGATACGTTGCTGAAACAGTTGTTCCTCAAGT
Source organism: Philonthus cognatus (assembly GCA_932526585.2). Classification (NCBI taxonomy): domain Eukaryota; kingdom Metazoa; phylum Arthropoda; class Insecta; order Coleoptera; family Staphylinidae; genus Philonthus; species Philonthus cognatus. Next base: position 78,457,738 of record OW052245.1, read on the forward strand.
AGCTCCAGCTAGATACGTTGCTGAAACAGTTGTTCCTGAAGTAGTAACAAACTATGTGGATGAACAAGTGGCACCAGTTAGATACGTAGCTGATCCATCTGTTTCTCAAGTAGCGACTAAATATTTAACTGAGCAAGTTGGTCCTGCTAGATACGTTGCTGGAGCAGCTCCAGTTAAATACATTACTGAACAATTCCAACAAGTATCTCCAGTTAATTACATTGCTGCTCCAGTTCACCATCAAATAGCTACCAAATACGTAGCCGAACAAGTGGCTCCAGTTAAATACGTTGCTGGACCGGTAGAAACAAATTATGAAGCTAAGCAAGTGGATCCACTTAAATATGTTGCTCAACCAGTTGCTTCTCAAGCAGCAACTAAGTATGTGCAAGCAGGGCCTTTGGGACGTGTTACAGGGTTTCTTCCGGCTGGAATCTCCTCGCCATATGTACACTATGCCTCATTTAAATAAGTAAATGAATCGAATGAAAATAAACTTGTAAACTGACTTGCTTATTTTCTTTAATTGTTTCCTTTTGTCATAAATGCTAAACAACTAGCACGTTTCAAGTGCGTTGTGGGCGTGTCTTCTGTTACGTATAAAAAACATATTTTCCATTCGAATCAAGTGTCTCTGACTACACAATATCACATGTATTCCTTAAGCAAACTAGTGAACTTTAGGATATATTAATTTTGCTCACAGTGCCTGGATTTTTTTCTTGTGCATAAAAAAAGCGCATTTATCTATAAACAAAAGTGAAGCATTTATTCCTTAAGTAACAGCGAAATACGTAGCTGGACAAGTAGCTCCAGCTAGTTACGTTGCTGAAGCAGTTGTTCCCCAAGTATCTCCAGCTAGATATGTTGCTGAAGCAGTTATTCCTCAAGTAAGAGCCAAATACGTTGCTAAACAAGTAACTCCAGCTAGATACGTTGCTGAAACAGTTGTTCCTCAAGTAGCTTCAGCTAGATACGTTGCTGAAACAGTTGTTCCTCAAGTAGTAATAAACTATGTGGATGAACAAGTGGTACCAGTTAGATACGTAGCTGAACCAGCTGTTCCTCAAGTAACGACTAACTATTTAACTGAGCAAGTTGGTCCTGCTAGATACCTTGCTGGAGCAGCTACAATTAAATACGTAACTGAACAAGTCCAACAAGTATCTCCAGTTAATTACAATGCTACTCCAATTCACCATCAAATAGCAACTAAATACGTAGCTGAACAAGTGGCTCCAGTTAAATAAGTTGCTGGACCCACAGAAACAAAGTATGTAGCTAAGCAAGTGGTTCCACAAGTAGATCCACTTTAATATGTTGCCCAACCAGTTGCTTCTCAAGCAGCAACTAAGTATGTGTAAGCAGGGCCTATGGAACGTGTTGCAGGGTTTCTTCCAGCTAGAATCTCCTCACCATATGTACACTATGTCTCATTTAAATAAGTAAATGAATCGAATGAAAATAAACTTGTAAACTGACTTGCTTTTTTTATTTAATTATTTCGTTTTGTCATATGTGCTAAACATTTAGCACGTTTCAAGTACGTTGTGGGCATGTCTTCGGTTACGTATGAAAAATAAATTTTCCAATGGAACCAGCTGTTCCTCAAGTAGCGAATAAATATTTAACTGAGCAAGTTGGTCCAGCTAGATACGATGTTAGAGCTATACCAGCTCCAGTTAAATACGCTACAGAACAAGTCGAACAAGTATCTCCAGTTAATTACATTGCTGCTCAAGTTCACTATCAAATAGCAACCAAATACGTAGCTGAACAAGTGGCTCCAGTTAAACACATTGCTGGACCCATAGAAACAAATTATGTAGCTAAGCAAGTGGTTCCGCAAGTGGATCCTCTTACATATGCTGCTCAACCAGTTGCTTCTCAAGCAGCAACTAAGTATGTGCAAGCAGGGCCTTTGGGACGTGTTACAGGGTTTCTTCCGGCTGGAATCTCCTCGCCATATGTACACTATGCCTCATTTAAATAAGTAAATGAATCGAATGAAAATAAACTTGTAAACTGATTTACTTATTTTATTTAATTGTTTCCTTTTGTCATATGTGCTAAACAACTAGCACGTTTCAAGTGCGTTATGGGCGTGTCTTCTGTTACGTATGAAAAACAAATTTTTCAATCGAATCTAGTGTCTCTGACTACACAATATCACATATATTCCTTAAGCAAACAAGTGAACTTTAGGCTTTCATAATTTTGTTCACAGTGCCTGATTTATTTTTTCTTGTGCATAAAAAGAAAGCACATTCATCTATAGTATATCCAAGAATCCAGGCAATATGTTAATGGGTTTAAAGTCCCTGCATTGTTGCCGCACTCTTGCCGTACTTCAACATAATCTAATAACCCGTCCGAAAACGTTAGGTGCTAGATGCCTAACGTTGAGTTATGAATGGTTAAAAAATGGTGAATTATGGTTAAGCTGTAGTGACGCAGCAAGGAGATGGTCCAGATCCACACCAAATAACATAATACTGCCATTTAGCATTATGAATTTGAACGTGCATTGAAATGTTCTAATAAATTCACTTTCCTCGGACTGGGAGTTTTCGCCTGGATTTATTACGAGTGGTGAAGCGGCAACGCTGTGGGGTATTACCAACAAAACGTCATATTAAAATTAAATTTGGGTTGCATCGACTGTAACTATTACTAAATTTTATTGGATGAACAACTGTTGGTCGATTTGACTGGCGTTTAATCCCGGCATCTAATAATAAAAAACTAATTAATTAACCATAAAACTTTACAAGCATAAATCGTGATTCCGTATGAATGAAGTGGACCCTGCAATCTACAAACCAACAATAAAAAAATCTTCGGATTTCTTGCACACGAAAGGAAGCCAGAAAATTCACTTTCGAACTCGACTCTTCGGACGTGAGCAAGGTCGGGCCCCGGAGGAAGCCAATTAACAAGGACGCGAGACTCCGGGGACTCGAACAACGAAATCGGCTTGCGCAACGGATCAGTTTTAACATTCAGGGCGAATCGAGTTTAAACGTGTTCAGGCCGCCAACAGTATATTGACGAAATTGATATACGTATGTGTACGACATTTTTCAAGGTGCGTCTTTTATCTAGGGGTAAATGCGGCGGAAAGACGCACGACCGTAATTTCGTCTCATTTTCTCCCGCGCGAAAAAAAAGTCCCGCATTTTCTCTCCCCTCCGGGCCCAGAAAGGTGTAAATTGTTATTCAATCTCGCACCTCACAAAAGGTTTGATTGGTGAGCGCGAGATGGAAACGTTTTCCGACACTTTTCCACGGAAAATCTCTGCTCGATTCAATCCTGCCCTTGCGAGAATAACGACTTGCCGTGTGTTACGCTAAAATGGTGATGCGGATTGAGAAATCGAGTTAATATCCCGGAAATAAAAAAAAAATGAGAAAAAGAAAGTGTTTTGCGTTATAAATTTTAATTTTGAATCAGTATTGACACCATTGAGTTTAGAAAATCCCCGTGAAAATTCAATGTAAATCTTTAGATATTCCTTGTTTTTTTTAAGTTCAATTTAAAGCTTTAAACGAGTGTTTTCCACTCCCAGACTAAGCATGAAGTAAAATTTCGAGTTTAGAAAAGCCCCGTGAAAATTTGTCGAGGGTCGCGCAGCGACCCGAGACAAATTTTCTGGGCTTTTCTAAACTCGAAATTTTACTTCATGCGCCACGCGTATAAAACACTAAAATATTGTGAAATGTATGTATATTTGAACTTTACTTGAAATCTATGTTTTATACGCGTGGCGCATGAAGTAAAATTTCGAGTTTAGAAAAGCCCAGAAAATTTGTCTCGGGTCGCTGCGCGACCCTCGAAAAATTTTCACGGGGCTTTTCTAAACTCGAAATTTTACTTCATGCTTAGTCTGGGAGTGCAAAACACTCGTTTAAAGCTTAAAATAAAACCTTAAAAAAAATAAGGAATATCTAAAGATTTACAGTGATTTTTTCCTTTAGCAAAACATGTGCATAAGCTGTAAATTTTTCGACATTCATTGATTTTTTGAAATAGATCAATTTAAAGCCCTAAGCGAGTGTTTTCCACTCCCAGACTAAGCATGAAGTACAATTTCGAGTTTAGAAAAGCCCCGTGAAAATTTGTCGAGGGTCGCGCAGCGACCCGAGACAAATTTTCTGGGCTTTTCTAAACTCGAAATTTTACTTCATGCGCCACGCGTATAAAACACTAAAATATTGTGAAATGTATGTATATTTCAACTTTACTTGAAATCTATGTTTTATACGCGTGGCGCATGAAGTAAAATTTCGAGTTTAGAAAAGCCCAGAAAATTTGTCTCGGGTCGCTGCGCGACCCTCGACAAATTTTCACGGGGCTTTTCTAAACTCGAAATTTTACTTCATGCTTAGTCTGGGAGTGCAAAACACTCGATTAAAGCTTTAAATAAAACCTTAAAAAAAATAAGGAATATCTAAAGATTTACAGTGATTTTTTCTTTTAGCTAAACATATGCATAAGCTGTAAATTTTTCGACATTCGTTGTTTTTTTAAAATAGATCAATTTAAAGCCCTAAGCGAGTGTTTTCCACTCCCAGACTAAGCATGAAGTACAATTTCGAGTTTAGAAAAGCCCCGTGAAAATTTGTCGAGGGTCGCGCAGCGACCCGAGACACATTTTCTGGGCTTTTCTAAACTCGAAGTTTTACTTCATGCGCCACGCGTATAAAACACTAAAATATTGTGAAATGTATATTTATTCGAACTTCACTTGAAATCTGTTTTATACGCGTGGCGCATGAAGTAAAATTTCGAGTTTAGAAAAGCCCAGAAAATTTGTCTCGGGTCGCTGCGCGACCCTCGACAAATTTTCACAGGGCTTTTCTAAACTCGAAATTTTACTTCATGCTTAGTCTGGGAGTGAAAAACACTCGTTCAAAGTTTCAAATTGAACTTAAAACAAAACAAGGAATATCTAAAGATTTACAGTGATTTTTCTTTTAGGTGAACATATGCATAAGCTGTATATTTTCCGTAATTCGTGGTTTTTTGAAAGAATTCAGTGACCCGAGATAAATTTTCTGGGTTTTTCTAAACTCGAAATTTTACTTCATGAGCTACGCGTATAAAACACTAAAATATTGTTAAATTGTATTAGGATTTTGCGAAGGAAATTGAGGATACCATATTGTATTAGACGACACTATTTTCTTGTACAAGAAGGTGACCAAAGGCGAATCTTGTACAATTTTGTATAATAAAATAGGATATATTCTATTTGGTAATTGCTTGTACAATATTTTTGTACAAGATAATAGTGTCGTCTAATTTAAGCTTTAGAATAGGCTGAAAATTTGGTTTGATCGCGTAACTTTAAAATTTAAAATGTCGAGTGTTGATTGCGAATTATTAATGTATAGGAAAATTAGGCCCTTGGGCCCGAAGACGCCTCCACGAGTTCCGAAATTGTTTATGGGTTATTTCGGTGGCCGTAAAGGGACCCAATTTAACCCGATTTACGCACTGATCGGAATTAATAAATGGACGCCGCGCTTCTCGCTTTTAATTAGGATCATGAATAATTCACGGGAGACAATTTCATTTTCCATTCAACGTTTACGACCGAATAAACATTTTATAAACCTAAAATCATATTCATTTCATATTAGTTACTACTGATTAAAAACTTAAACTTCCTGCTGGTTTTGTTTAAAAAAAATACATCACCCGAATCTCAGAAACGAGATCCATCATTTAAAAAATAATGTTCGTTTCGTTTATTAAATGCAATCTGTCCGTTTTGTTTTTATTCTACTCGTATTCAGGGAATGAATTAATTTAAGATGTATGGCTCTTGTCTCGTGAATTTTTTAGGAGCGCTAGGGAAATTAGCCAGCCGGAAATGTCGTATTTACAATTGTCCCGCTTAATTGGCGGGAACGAGGCCTCAGGCCGATTCGAATTTGAATTTCAAATTGCCGCCCCGAAGTCCGATTTTTGCCCATTAAAAATTACAATCGCACGACCGACCCTAATCAACGTATTCGTTCCGGTTCACATTTTTTTGTATTCAAATAAAAAAATAAATGCATTTACATAATATACTTTAATCAGCAAATTTGATTTCACTACAAAACTGTACGTAAATCTTTGAACTGCGGTTCATCTGGAAATTTCAGTTGCATAACAAATAAAACCTAAAACTCGAAACTGTATATATTCCCAAACAAATCCATTTGTACATCATTCTTGATAATGGCATTAAGCCGAAACTAGTAGAAAATAAAATACATATAAATGAAACAAAACCAAGTGAATTTAATTTACAAACCATTATAGCATAACAAATGTTTATTTTGTCGATGTAACAATTTGTATGTTCAATTTTAAATTAATCTAGAATGTTTAAACCTATTTAATTTACAATTTTGCCGCCTAGAGGCTGAAATATTAAGCCACCTAGTATGTTCATGCAAAAATTATTATGTGTATATTACTATGTAGCAGAGCTGGGCAGGATTTGAATCATTCAGGATTCGAATCCTGAATTCGAATCCTTTTAGAGAATTTAAAAGAGGATTAATAAAATGGATTAATATAACTATGTATATTACTACGTAGCAGAACTGGGAAGGATTCGAATCATTCAGGATTCGAATCCTTTTAGAGGATTTAAAAGAGGCATTCGAATCCTTTAGTTCAGCTGGATTCGTGATCAGGATTCGTTACATTTTTTTAAGAGGATTCGTGTTCGAATCCAAATGTGGGTGATTCGAATCCTTATAAAAGGATTCGAATATTTATAAAAGGATTCGAATACTTACAAAAGGTTTTGAATCGTCAAAAATAATTCGAATGAATTGTGAGTATTATTTTTATAATGTCAAAATGTAAAATGGACAGGTTTCGAATCATTCAGGAATCGAATCCTGGATTCAAATCCTTTTAGAGGATTCAAAAGAGGCATTCGAATCCTTTAGTTCAGCTGGATTCGTGATCAGGATTCGTTACATTTTTTTTTTTAAGAGGATGTGTATTCGAATCCAAATGTGGGTGATTCGAATCCTTGTAAAAGAATTCGAATATTTATAAAACTATTCGAATACTTACAAAAGGTTTTAAATCATCAAAAATAACTCGAATTAATTGTGAAGATTAACATGAAAAATGTCTTTTGTGTGTTTTTAAATTTTTCGTTAAATCACTGTTTTATACACGTGGCGCATGAAGTAAAATTTCGAGTTTAGAAAAGCCCAGAAAATTTGTCTCGGGTCGCTGCGCGACCCTCGACAAATTTTCACGGGGCTTTTCTAAACTCGAAATTTTACTTCATGCTTAGTCTGGCAGTGGAAACGCTCGTTCGAAACTTTAAGCAGAAAGCTTTGTAAATAACATTAAATGACTGAAAATGTTTTTAAAGATAATTACCTAGTTTTCAAAATTTTGTTTATTATTATTTGAAGATAAACTGACATGGTAGCCACAATCTGAAATGTTAAAATTTTCCGACATTTCCTTGATTGAAGATTTTTTCCCTGGCCTTATAATATAACTTTCTTCTGTGGAAAACCCCCATTTTGTTAAATTGTTTTCATTGTTTTTGTTTAAATTTAAGTTAATTTTATAAATTTGTACGTGTTTTGTAATTTGCCTGTTGATTTTGACAAATTTAATAATATTATATTGCTTTTTTGCTAGTGTTTTGGTCAATTTGAATTTAATTCCATGACTTTTCTTTGACATTCCTGGTTTTAATGATATTCAGTAAATTTTTTATTTACGTAATTTTCAGGCATTCGTCATTTTTATAATAGAATTCAAGTTGAAGTTTTGAACGGGTGTTTCCACTCCCAGACTAAGCATGAAGTAAAATTTCGAGTTTAGAAAAGCCCTGTGAAAATTTGTCGAGGGTCGCGCAGCGACCCGAGACAAATTTTCGGGCTTTTCTAAACTCGAAATTTTACTTCATGCGCTACGCGTACAAAACACTGATTTGAAGTGAAGTTTAGAAATACACAAATACATCATTAATCAGAGTTACAGGGAATCAGAAATTTAGTTAGTTATCAACGATGTTCAGTGTTAATAATAAATAATTAGGTTTTGAATATTTTTGTTAAAACAACTGGTAACGATATTTATATATAAATGGTTGCAAAAAAAATAATAAAATCAAATTTATTCTTAAAGGATTTTATTTTTTTTAATTTATTTATTTATACAGGAAAACCCCTTTTAACAAAAATAGAGCACTAATAATTCAAACAACAATCAAAATTACATTACATTAAATAATACTATTAATATTATTAATTCGAGCCATTAAAAAAATTAAAAATATTCACAAAATAATAACAATAATAGTCACAAATCTAAAGCATCCTCTTCAGTATACACTTAAAACTATCAAAATTTGGATTAAATAAATCGAACCACTCCCTATCGGCCAAGCTATTTGCTGTCCTCATCATTCTGGCCAGTGGATTGTAGTGGGAGTAGTTTGTAGTAAATGTCTGCAAGCGGAAAATGTCCGTATTCCTCAGATTTCGGCAGTTGGATGGAGTATAAAAATGAAGTTGCTCCAAAATATTAGGACAATCAATTAAATTGTTTACTATTTTGTAGATCATGCATAAATCTGCTGTTAAGCGACGATCAGCTAGAGGTCTAATGTTCAAATCGGTCATTATTTCCTCGTAACAACCTTGCCTATGACATCTACCCAATTTGAACTCCATGCTACGTAAAAACTTATGTTGTATTTGTTCCAATCCATTAATATGTGTTGATTGATATGAAGACCATATTACCGAAGCATATTCAACGTTGGAGCGAACCAATGCAAATTTTTTGTGTAATTTGTATTCGTGATTAGAAAAAACAGGATTACAATCTTTGATTCGAATCATATTTATCTCTTACGAATCCTTTATTCGAGTAGCTCTGCTATGTAGTCGTAAAAAGCCCTAATAATAATAATTTCCTGGTTGTAAAGTGACTAGATAACGTAATTATCAGGACTTCGAACAGGAACTAACCTATCGCAACTTTAAAAACATGAAGTTGTAAAACCACTGTAATTAATAAAAGCGTCCATTGCAAATCTAAAATTTCTCTACATACATTTTTTAACACCTTATTGATTACAATTAAAATACAATAATTCTATTTATCAAAAAACTGCAGATGATTACAGAAAAGCCTGAAAATTTGGATTTTCAGACTTTTCTAAACTCAAGATTTTACTTTATGCGCCATGCATACAAAACGCTGATTTATTCTAACGTTTAAAATCAGCTAATTCATTTTTTATTAAAGCCAAAAAGGTGTGAAATAAATAGTTAATAATTTTTAGTTTCCTCTCGTAAACAAGAAGTTCTAAAACCACTGTAATTAATAAAAGCTTTCAATGAAAATCCCAAATTTCTTTACATGATTTTTTTTTCAACACCTCATTACTCTCAATTACTACAATGATTGATTACAATTACAACCCAAGAACTCTATTTATCAGAAAACTGCAGATGATTAATGAAATCTCTCCCTTTAGTAGCGAACGACACTGCGATCAGATTAAGCGGCTCGTGTGATCGCTTATTCATCAAATAACGACCGCAATTGCCGGCGTTCTTTCTCTTTCTTTTTTTGGGGGAAAATATGTTGTCGCCATGGCAGGCGCTGCTGGCGGATGAGGACAATCAATCACCGGTGTGAAGAAAGCCGAAACGGGGGCGCCCCCCTCTTTCCACCGCTCGTGAAAAATGTTTACAATGGCGCGCACTTCATAACATAAATAGTAAAGTTTACACTCGACGCGAACGAGCGGGCACAGACTCGGAAAAGTCGGAAAAGCGAATCATAAATCAACATTCGGAAAATAAACAATATTGTTAAGGGGGCGTACGGAGAGGGCGAAGTATTTGCTAGCTGAATATTTTTGGACAAGTTTTTATTTGCGAAGAAATTGCGCGTTTCATAACAATGTTTGATCAATTTTTGAAAATAAACATCGATGGGAAAAATCTTTATTCTAATATAAATATAAACATACAAAATATACATGAATACTTAATATAAGAATATGCGTCACATAAAAGAAAACGTTTAAGCATGTTATCTCTTATGTGACGCATATTCTTATATTAAGTATTAAATAGGCAAATGTAAATTATTTACATTTTGTTTTTTAACATTTAATAAGTTTAATCTTTGGCAATTTGAACCATTCAAAGATTTACAATCAAACACCGTGTTAAAATTATTGAAGCCTATTACAAAAATGAGCGTTCATACAAAAAATAATTTCCCGCACTTCGCGATTTTTTTTTCAGCAAAATTGTCGCATTTGGGCTGATGAAAATCCAAGGATTATTTTTGAAAAACATCTACAAAAGGTCACTACTTGGTGTGCATTTTTTGCAAAATCATTCGATCGTTTTTGTTTGATAACGATACCGGAAATTCTGTCAAAGTGAATGGTGAGCGTTACCGGGCGATGATATAGTGGAATTTTCCAAATTAGGCATTCTCATGCGCAGAACAAGCGCTGTTCGTGTATTTCCGCTGCTCAAAAAATTAGGAGGTCCAGCATAGCACCTAAACAGGAGGCGTCTGGGGTAGACCTGAATCTTCGGACGATGGATGTTTGATGGGGACGATTGTCCAAATCGGAGCTGTAGACCTTTTTGATTTAACCTCTGTGTCCCTATCTTTAATAGGGCTATCTTACACACGGCGGGCTTGACTCAGTCCTGGTGCTTGCGCCGCTAAATGAGGAGTCGGGGGTGGGCCTTGAAAAGCCCAGGGGTGCCTACTCGACCCTCCTGTCCACGCGTGGGTTGGTCTCCGGCGGGCAGTGGTTCGCAGATATGGCGGTGATCCACCGGTCTTTAGACGGATGCTCGAGAGGTATACACCGAAAGGTAAAAACCTGAGCACACCAAGTTTGCTCAAAAAATGATAAAGTGGAACTTGGCTACGTTGGACGCACATTTATTTGAAAAAAAGGAACTCGCGTGCACATGCATGTATCGGACGAGGACCCTTTACGATTTCAATGGTGTTATCTCCGCGAGAGCCAGCGCCAAATGGTACGGCCCAACGTTTTTAGGACTGTCTTGCCTACGTTCGGTAAATGCTTTTTACCGCGCAAGTGCCTAATTTGGGTAACACATCTATACCAAACTTTTTATGGCCTGGATAGGTTACTATAGATGTCGACCATTTGTGGTTTCAACAGGACGGCGTCACATGCCACAATGCAACAATAGCTTTATTGAATGAGAAGTTCCCAGGTCGCATCATCTCTCAAAACAGCGAAGTCAATTGGGCACCAAGATTGCTTTTGGAATTCTTCCTTTGAGGCTATCTCAAGAGTAAGATCTATGCCAACAAGCCAACAACAATTCAACATATAAAGTATGAGATAAGAAGGCATATTTGTGCAATTATGCAGAAATCTAGTTAAAAAATTTGACTATCGAGTGGAGGTGTGCTGCTGAAGTCTTTGGCCAATATTTTCTTTTACACATAATTACCATGTTCCCAATAACATGATTCAATAAAGATGAATATGAGTGAGTTACGTGAAGATGATACTAACTTTAGATAAAAACACTTTTTAACCTTTCTTCACAAATTTATTTTATACCAGATGTATATTTCGGTCACAAGGTGACCATTATCATTGGTTTGATACCATAATTATTATTATCATTGGTTTGATACCATTGATAATGGCCACCTTGTGACCGAAATGTACATCTGGTATAAAATAAATTTGTGAAGAAAGGTTAAAAAGTATTTTTATTTAAAGTTATCTAATAAAGAAATTACATTTTTTAACAAATAAAAAAATAATATCGTATTTATTGTTAACATAGATCTATCTTATTGAAACGCTTTTTACATAAAAATTTAAACTGCAGACCACCTCTGAATTTTAGATTTACAGTTCTGTAAATGCAGATAATATTTCTTGTACAACTGGCCCTTATTATTTATTAATCAGTTGTTTATTCATGTGTATGCATTGCAACATATATACCAATATAGTTTATATTTGAAATAATGAGCATACTTTTACCCATTAGTAATACAATTTAAAGCATTGATCCCTGCTATTCAAATACTCTCTTACCTTTTATTTGTAGCTCGCAATTAACTATTAGTAATAACTAGCAGCATATTTGAGTTTGCTGATAAATCAGTGTATATTTATTAACAGAACACTCCAAATAGTTCGCCTTTTTTTGGACGATATCGGTTTGGGTATTAAATAGATATGTGAAGTTCGAATCTTTCATGTGATTCGAATCAACCGAATCGTTCCTTTAAAGTGATTCGTTTTTTATGAATCGTTTGTAAATGAATCATTTATAATAATAATAATTATAATAAAACTTCGGATTCGTTTCTGCAAGTCGTGAGGAATCGTTTCAACCGAATGAGTTTCAGCCGAACGAGATTCCATCGAATGAGTTGAAGTTGTGCGCGGATTCGAGCGAACGAATTAGTCATCCGATTCGGGCGGATTCAGATTCAGATCGCATAAAGCGAAGTTGAAGTAATGTTGTGAGTTGGCAAAAATTCTTGAGCACATTCTCTACGTCAGAAATGGCGCAATAAAGAGAACGTTCTGTTGGGGAATGACCTGGATAATTTAAATGCTTCCACTCTCTGCTTTCTCGCGGGCTGAATGCGCCGTCATCATTTATCCTTGTCACACTCTCCAAATGTAGTGTAATAACTCCAAATATTATATTTTCAGAATATTTATCCAACTCAACAAATGAGACTCACAAATGACATTGAAGTTTGCGACGCACTCGTAATCAGCGTGTGTCTCACCGAGTCGCATAAATTAAAAAATAAATATTTATTTAATATTAATTATACTCCTTTAAAAAGATTATCCTAAGTTAGCTAAGAAAATGTAAGAATCCAGCAGTGTGTGCGAGGAGGATACATGATGACGGCGTATCTAGCCCACGAGAAAACAGCGAGCAGAGGCATGAAAATTATTTCGGTCATTCCCCAACAGAAGGTTCTCTATATTTCGCCATTTCGCTCACAGAGAACGTGCTCGAGAATTTTCGCCGACTTACAACACTAAGTTGATGTTGAGCGCGGATTCGAGCAAACGAATTAGTCTTCCGATTCGGGCGGATTTAGACCGCATGTATAAATCCAAATCGGGAATACGATTCCGCTTGGTCAAAATCGTTCGGTCGGCCGTCTCGAGTGAATGAATCATTAACGAATCAATTCTTCTCGAAATACGGAATCAGTTCATTCAAATCACCGTACCGAATCGTTTTTAATAGATCAAATATAGTTGATGTTTATCTTATGTACGGTAATCAAATTGCATCCTTATAGAGCAAATACCCTTGTACACTATTATGGCGCAACTTGTAGTTGCGAAATTTTTAAATAGCAAACTTTGTTCACAAACAACAAATTGTCAATTTGCAGGTCGATTAGAGTGACTTTAAACTGACATTTTGTTGATTGCAAGTGTAACTTGCTTTTTAAAAATTGCTCAACAAAATGTTGCTGCTGAAAATTAACAAGTGCAAAACAGTAGAAAAAAGAGACTATGGTCAGAATGTGGGGTAAGAGTAAGACAGAGGACTATGTACACCAATCACTGGTCTCGCTTTTGGATGCAGCATAAAAACGCGCTTATCAAATTGTATATAGGGACTGAATAACTGGATATACAGGGTGCGGCAGCATAACTTCCTTTTTGTAAAACTTAATAAAACCCATTATATGAATCAGAAAAAATTTATTTGTTTTTTTATAATGTAGGCTCATACCTAAAGTATTGTTTTACATAGTTTTGAAAATCAAATCAGGTAAGTGACGTGCCCCATTCTCTATACACTGTGTAAACCGATTTCTGGCGTTTATCATGACTCTTGCCAATATATCAGGCGTTATGTTGGCAATTTCTTTCTGGATATTGGCCTTCAAACTCTGTAGGGTCCGTGGACAGTTCACATAAACACGGGTTTTTAAAAAAACCCATAGAAAAAAATCACAAGGTTTCAAATCGGGAGAGCGGGCCGGCCACTCCAAATCTCCTTTAGTGTTCCCTCAAAACAGCCATCGATGTTCTTAAACTGTGCGCCGTTGCACCGTCTTGTTGGAACCAAATGTCCCCTAAGTCCAACTCATCTAGCCGTGAGGAAAAAAAATCCTGTAACATGTTTAAATACCGGTCCGAATTCACTGTAACTGTGACTTCATTTTCCTCAAAGAACTAGGGACCAATAATTCCAGCTGAGGAAATTGCACACCACACTATAACTTTAGGTGAAGGTAAAGGTCTTTGATGCAGTTCTCGAGGATTGGTGTCAGCCCAGAAGCGTATGTTTTGTTTATCGATCCACATGAATGAAAATGGACTTCATCATGAAAAAAAAAATAGCGTCCTCAGGAACGACTTCAAGAAAAACCTTACATGCGTTTCTCCGAGAATTGAAGTCACGTTCAGAAAGTGTATGCACAGTCGCTGTCTCATAAGGATGGAAATGAAGATCATCATGAAGAATTCTCCTCACAGAACGATTGGAAAGTCCAAGAATAGACGCATGTTTGCGCGCAGAACGCCGTGGTGATTGGAACACTAAAGCTCGCACTGCCCAATGTTTTCAAGTGATATAATAGGCCGAGGGACTTCAGTTCTTCGTCTTGTCGCACTTGCAGTTTCTCTGAACGTAGTGACCCACGTAACAATTGATTTGCGGTTCGGGACAGAGGCCAACGGGGCTAAATTAAAGCGATTCCAAAAGGCGATTACAGAACATCCGCTCGAAAAGCAGGCCTCAACGGCAAAAGCAGGGTCCGCACTGTCCCAACGTATGATGGTGAATGAACAGTGTCGGGACAAAACTTTATAGTCCCGCCTCTCGAACGAGACCACTAGCACTCCGCTACGACATCAACCGACTGAATGGCGTGCATTTAAAAAAAAGGAAGTTATGCTGCCGCACCCTGTATATGAACTGCGGTGTACTAGTACCATAAGGATTAAGGATTAGGGATTGGTTGTCGGGAGGGTAGCCGCAGCCGCGCCCACTTAGGCCAAGTTTTAGGCCCCTTGTAGTGCCTCTCTCCTGATGGTCAGACCTACTCCGCACTACTGGCAATTGCCAATATTTGTGCGACGGACCAGTTCCATCCGGGTCCTTCACGTTTGGGCTGGGTTTCCCTTGAAATATTATCCCTTAGTTTTGACAGAGCCGGACACTCGTGAAGTATGTGCTTTGCTGTCTCATCCTCTTCGTTGCATCCTCGGCATATGGTATCGTTAGTGATCCTCATTTTTGCGAGGTGCTTTTAGAAGCTGTAGTGTCCGGTGATGTAACCGGTTAGTGTACGTAACTTTTGCTTGAAATGTTCTAGGAACATCTTTGTTTTTTTGTCGTCAGGTGTCGGTAAGTATGCCTTGGTTTGGCCGCACGTTGTTAAGTTCTTTTCACCGCTAAAAAACTCAAATCCAGATGTTTTTGTTTGTTAGCGGTGAACTCGCGCATGTGTCTATTCAAGGACCGCGGGGATAGTCCTATTTTTACATAGTTTGTTGCTGTTGTTGATGATGCTGCTTCACGCGCTAGTTCATCCGCGTTGTTGCTCCCCACTATAAGATTACGTTTAGTATTTTCAGTCCCCAGGGAAGATAATAGTCCAATATAAATAAATTAACATTAAAAATCCAATGTTCCGCTCTATTAATATATACCTAGTATATGAACCTTTATATGTTTGACATAAAAAATAGCGAATTTGTTTACGTTGAAATTATATACAAAGAAAATACAGAAGACTGAAATCTATAAATATAAATACAAGGAAACCGAGTCTTTACAAAGTAAAAAATGCAAACGACTATTCAGAAGCTTGTTCTTTCCTTGAATACTCCCTAGAATTGGATAAAACGAAGACTATTATGTATAAAAATACGCATTTATTCCACGACAAACGGATCGCATCGAGTATACATTTTCAACTCGAGCGTCATGTGAAACATTCACATGTAAAATTGTTTCTACAAGAGATCGCATTTTATAGAATCGCCACTTATCGCGCTGTTCTCACTCAATAAATTCCGCGTGGAAATTAGATCTGATAGTATGCAAACAAGGGAAAATGCAGAAATTCCCAAATAGTTTGCAATCGGGCGGGCGATATCTGGTCGTTTGCAGCGGATAGCGTCGCGACGCCCGAAATTTGCATTTTACGTGTTCGCGTAGCGTCGCCTCGGCGCTTGATTGCCGGCATTTGCACGTTTTCAATTTTTCAAGTCGTATCGAGTAATTGCGATACAAAAAAAACTATTTGCTAGAGAGATTGCGAGATAAGTATTCTATATAATTTTATATAACAATTAATGTGCAGGGAGTTTTTCTTTTGAGTATTTTGAAGTATTCGTTGTTTTTTTTAAAGAGTTCAATTTTGAGTTTTAAACGAGCGTTTTCCACTCCCAGACTAAGCATGAAGTAAAATTTCGAGTTTAGAAAAGCCTGAAAATTTGGTTTGGTCGCGTAGCGCGAAGCGCGGAGCGGCCAAACCAAATTTTCAGGCTTTTCTAAACTCGAAATTTTACTTCATGCGCCCCGCGTATAAAACACTGAACTATTGAGGAGTTCAGAAAATGCTACTAAAACAATATTCTAAAGACGTGTATTTTGAACTTCACTTGCAACCGGTGTTTTGTACGCGTGGCGCATGAAGTAAAATTTCGAGTTTAGAAAAGCCTGAAAATTTGGTTCGGCCGCTCCGCGCTTCGCGCTGCGCGACCAAACCAAATTTTCAGGCTTTTCTAAACTCGAAATTTTACTTCATGCTTAGTCTGGGAGTGGAAGACACTCGTTTAAAACTTAAAATTGATCTCTTTTGAAACATTAAGGAATATCACAAAATACTCAAAAGAAAAACTCTTTGATTATTAATTGTTGTATAAAGTTATATATAATACTTACCTTCCAATCTCTCTAGTAAATAGTTCAATTTCAAGTTTTAAGCGAATGTCTTCCACTCCCAGACTAAGCATGAAGTAAAATTTCGAATTTTGAAAGGCCTGAAAATTTGGTTTGGTCGCGTAGCGCGAAGCGCGGAGCGGCCAAACCAAATTTTCAGGCTTTTCTAAACTCGAAATTTTACTTCATGCGCCCCGCGTATAAAACACTGAACTATTGAGGAGTTCAGAAAATGCTACTAAAACAATATTCTAAAGACGTGTATTTTGAACTTCACTTGCAACCGGTGTTTTGTACGCGTGGCGCATGAAGTAAAATTTCGAGTTTACAAAAGCCTGCAAATTTGGTTTGGCCGCTCCGCGCTTCGCGCTACGCGACCAAACCAAATTTTCAGGCTTTTCTAAACTCGAAATTTTACTTCATGCTTAGTCTGGGAGTGGAAGACACTCATTTAAAACTTGAAATTGAACTCTTTTGATTAAGGAATATCTCAAAATACTCAAAAGAAAAACTCTTTGATTATTAATTGTTGTATAAAATTATATATAATACTTACCTTCCAATATCTCTAGTAAATAGTTCAATTTCAAGTATTAAGCGAGTGTCTTCCACTCCCAGAATAAGCATGAAGTAAAATTTCGAGTTTAGAAAAGCCTGAAAATTTGGTTTGGTCGCGTAGCGCGAAGCGCGGAGCGGCCAAACCAAATTTTCAGGCTTTTCTAAACTCGAAATTTTACTTCATGCGCCACGCGTACAAAACACCGGTTTTAGGTGAAGTTCAAAATATACGTCTCTAGAATATTGCTTTACTAGCATTTTTTGAACTTCTGAATAGTTCAGTGTTTTATACGCGGGGCGCATGAAGTAAAATTTCGAGTTTAGAAAAGCCTGAAATTTGGTTTGGCCGCGTAGCGCGAAGCGCGGAGCGGCCAAACCAAATTTTCAGGCTTTTCTAAACTCGAAATTTTACTTCATGCGCCCCGCGTATAAAACACTGAACTATTCAGAAGTTCAAAAAATGCTACTTTCCACTACCACTACGCGACCAAACCAAATGTCAGGCTTTTCTAAACTCGAAATTTTACTTCATGCTTAATCTGGGAGTGGAGAACACTCGTTTAAGCTTCTATTTGAACTCCATTCAAAAACAACGAATATCTGAAGATTACCTGTAGTACAGGGCTATTCAATAGAAAGGAGCACATTTCAAACGTTTATTTCTTTCAAACTACAAAAGTTAGAACCATAATTCCAACGTTCCTGGACAGACAAAAGTTTAAAATTTAAACAGCCCAAGCAGAAGTTCCAACCACGGCCGCATTGGCGCAGTTATTTGTCATGTTGATTGTCTGTAGTAAAATGGCGACACAATAAAAATCATTTTGTGTGCTGCAATTAGCAAAACTAGAGCCCATTATTGAAGTTCAACGTGCTTTTCGCCGTCAGTTTAATAAACAACCGCCTCGTCATGGGCAGATTTACTAGTGGCATCGAAAATTCGTAGAAGATGGTTGCATCTGCAAACAGAAAAGCACGGGATGTCCACGCACATCGAATGAAAATGTCGAGCGTATTCGTACAGTTTACGAAAAGGAGCCTAAAAGCCTTACTTGAAAATATGCGACATCGAATTGTTGAAGCTGTAAATTCGATAACCAGAGACCAGCTGATTCGTGTGTGGCAAGAAATGAGCCACCGTTTTGATACTTATCGTGTAACACATGGTGCTCATATAAATTCATAAAATTTGAACTGTTCTCTTTTAAGGAACGTTGGAATTGTGTTTCTATCTTTTGTCCTTTGCAAGAAATAGATGTTTGAAATCTGTTCCTTTATTTTAAATAGCCCTGCATATCGGGATATGTATACTTCAAAGAAAAACTCCCTGTATTGTCTATGCCCTAACTACTACAGACGGATCACATTGACCCATCCGATTTTGGTATAGTTATACTCCATTCGTTTTAAGAAAGATGTAACTAAAACCCAATCTTTCCTAAAATGTCTAATACTTTTGAAGTATAAGAAATTGACGTTAATCTTCAATTCAGAGATGAACTGTAGTACAAAGTTTTGATGCAACTGTTTTTAAGGTTCTCAAGTTACATATAGATTGCACAATATTTTATATAGAAGTGTGTTTTTCAATCAAAAATGCAGTTGAACATATTTTGACCTATTTATCCCACATTGTGTTGAAATTCCGAATGCGGGCCATTGTCGCAGATAGGATGTACAAATCCACCGGAGACGTCACGTCCTCAATATGTGTCATTTGGCTTTAACCGATGTAAACCTTTTGCAATCCCTCAGTCCGAGACGCCTTTTGTCGTTGGTCAATCGATCGATCTTGCATCGCATCGCATGGCCCGAACAGCCGATAGTCGATTTTCGATGGAGGGCGATTTAAGAATTGAATTTCGTCCTTCCATCCTCATTCCTTATTCCACACTCGCCGACGACACCTTTATTATGTATCAATTATGTATTGGCCCGATAAACGCGCCCCAAATTCGCAATCTAGTGAGCGTAAATCACTCTACTAATACCTAATACCCACTCGGAATAAATTACTGTTGTTGTTGCGAGCAAGCGAAGATTATGATTACAGGTTTTGTCAACGTTTAATTATTTAGTGGTGCTTTTAGAGTGGACGTTCAGTTGCGGTTGTAAATCACATTGAGCCCTCTAAACAATGGTTTATGAAAGTTAGCTACATGATTCTGTCCGTCTGTTATTTTAATACCCCGTTTGCTTATCCATCTGCGCACAATGAAACCTACCCACATTCACGTGATTAACTCTTTTTCTAACAAAGAAACGTTGCTGATCTCCTATTTATCTCTAATAGTTAATTAGGGATAATCCAAATAACCAATTTGGTAAAGCAGCAGTGTTTTCACTCCAAGATTAAGCATGAAGTAAAATTTCAAGTTTGGAAAAGCCTGAAAATTTAGATTGGTCGCGGAGCGAAGCGGAGCGACCAAACTAAATTAGGCTTTTCTAAACTCGAAATTTTACTTTGTGCGCCACGCGTATAAAACTCTAATTCCAAGTGAAGTTTAAAATATACTACTAAAGCAGACGTATATTCTGAACTTTATATCAAATCAGTGGATAATTCGCGAGGCGCATAAAGGAGAAATTATTGTTTAGAGAAGCCTGAATTTTTTTTAGGATTGGATTATAAAAGAAACTTACAATTACTCGTAATAACATTCAAAACGATGAGAGCAATTTATTTCTTTAAGAAAAAAAATAATATTTTAATTTTTTCACGTTTCAAAATTAGAGGAAATAAATCATCTGACCAAAATATATTTTTGAGCGCTCATACTAAACACATTTTTGAGGTTTCTAAAAATGTTTTTACTTAAATTCAAGGCTCATTCAATTCTATATTCGTATATTATATATTCGTATTTTCGTTGAATAATTCAAATCTGGTGCGTATTTTTAAAATAGAGCACTTTAATTACAATAATGTGAAAAATCGGGAAATAGGCCTTTTCGAATAAAAGTGTGATGTAGAGTTAAATTTAACACTTAAATGAAAATTGTTTTGAGACAGTGTATTCAGGATTAAATAAGCTTTAAATAGTGAAAATTACGTGTTTCTATCATAAAAAATGTGTTTAGAGTGAATGCTAGAAGTCTGAATTTATTTTTTTTAATTCATTTTTAATTGATAAATATTGACAATATTTTAGTGAATTGATATTTTTCACAGATAAATAATTAGTTGAAGTTCTTTTCAACATCAAGAAGGATATCTAGGAAATTTATCAGATTTTTAAAAAAAACTTATTATAGACAAATACACTTTAGCCATAATGCATTTAGTTTTAGAGTTATTTAGAAAATCTGAACATTTTTGAATCCATTGTGTGCTAAATACTGCAAAAGATGGATCTAGGACATTTATCAGATTTTTTGAAAAACTTATTATAGATAGATACACTTTAACCATAATTCTTTTAGTTTTAGAGTTATTTAAAAAAAAAAACTGACAATTTTTAAATCCATTGTGTGTTAAATACAGTATCAAAAATTCAGTACGATAGTTTAATCCGCAATCTATTCACACCGCAATTTACGGTTGACTAGGAGCGACTGTATCAGGGTTTGGGCAGAGGGCACGGGGTGAAATCGCGACGACCATTTATCGTCCCTTATAAAGGGTGCACTAAATTCCCTCGGCTGACACCTTGCGAATAGAAGAATCGGTTTAATCCGCGTTTTATGCTGTGCCCAAATAATCTGGATCGCATCCATCAACTCGGCCCGCGCGCAGTAATTTGTTGCTTTATTGTGAGGCCCGCCGGATATCCACAGTTTCCCACCCTATCTAACGCCCGACACAAACAGGAAAACCATCTATTGATCATCGTGTAACTTCCAACAAAAAAAAATATATTTATTGGGGGCTTCACAGTGTGTTTTTGATTTATTGGTTTTTAAACTGTGGGTTTTATTCATTAAATGTATTTGGACTCGCAGTCTCATTTTAATTCATAAATAATCATTTAGACAGAATTTTCAATGTCTAAGTACGAAATCATCTTTTTTTACAGACCTAATCAAACGATTCAGATAATAAACTATTTAAAACGCGGAGCTAAAAGTCGACATAGATTATCACTTTCTCCGTCATTTAAACAATTGATGATTGACCTACTAAACGTATTTAACTTGTTAATTGGTTAAAGACCATTTCACATTAAATCAGCGTTTTATACGCGTGGCGCATGAAGTAAAATTTCGAGTTTAGAAAAGCCTAATTTGGCTCGGTCGCTCCGCTTCGCTACGCGCCCTAGCCAAATTTTCAGGCTTTTCTAAACTCGAAATTTTACTTCATACTTAATCTGGGATTGGAAACACTCGTTAGACGATCAATCGTACACTTATTTCGCAGTTTTTTTTATTGTAGTATTTATGACTAAAATAAATAGAGTTGATGTTTTAGGCGTATATGATCTTCCTTGCAGTTTGACCAATTTTAAATTGTATAACGTTAAAATAATGGTAATAGTAAATTTTACAATTTTCATACAATTAAATCTGAACTATAAATTAACTTTTTTTTCAGATTAAGGTATTTTACTTTTACATACTGTGACTGAAACTCCTACATTTTTTAAAAATGACCATTTTCAATTTCTCAGTCCAGAAAACGATAATTTTTTGTCGTAAATCCAAGTTTTGAGACCCGTAAATTGAACATTATTTCAAAACTAACCGAAAACGTATCGATAGTCGAATTTATTTAAAATTCTCAAGATCCACTAAGAAATAAGCATATTTTGATATTCGACGCAAAAAGTATATAATTCTTTCACGTCTTAAAGTTATGAAACCCTAAAGTAGATTTGCAAACATAAAAATAATAGATTTTCTTTTAGATATTTTTATATGTGTATTTGTTTATTTACTATGGAATCTCCAAATGAACACTACATTAAAAAAAAGGGAAAAGATCAAGATATCGTGTTAAAATTAAATTCAGGGAATTTTTCTTTTAATTATATGGTACATATGTATACGCTTCTTTTTTAAAGAATTTAATTTAAAGCTAAAAACGAGTGTTTTCCACTTTCAGATTAAGCATGAAGTAAAATTTCGAGTTTAGAAATGCCTAAAATTTGGTTTGGTTGCTCCGCGATGCGAAGCGACCTAACCAAAATTTCAGGCATTTCTAAACTCGAAATTTTACTTCATGCGCCACTCGTATTAAACACTGAAAACACTGAAATATTGTAAACAAGTGAACTTCACTGTCTTATACGCGTAGCACATAAAGTAAAATTTTAACAAAATAAATCGCTAAGAGAAAAATAGCCTTATATTTCATTCTTTTAATTTTCAAGACTTACGAGGAAGGATCCCCTAACCTACGCCACTGCTAGAAGGACATAAACATATTAGAATTCTTTATTTTAGGTTTCAAGTTTAGCAAAAGAAATACTTGCATTATGACATTTTCGCCAAGTTGATTTTTGGGCTTAATTATTTGTATTATTAACTACAACTTTGAATATAAAAATAAAAAATTCTAACATGTTTATGTCCTCGCATTGTGCATTTCGTAAAAAAATGTTGATTTATAAATAAAACCACAAAAATTGTTTCACATTTGTACAACAACAAAATTTAACATAGAGTACATTTTTTAACATTTAAATCCCAATGGTGATACTTAAATAAAACGGACTATATATTCTGGGTACGAATTGAAAAAATTATAGATATTTTAAATAAATTCAATTAGCTGACTATAGAGACATAGAGGGCCGATTACCTAAGAAAAGGCGATATTGCAATAAGCAAAATTCACTAAGCAACAACAATGCTAGATCTATCTATCCGAAGTAGGAATTTAACTGCAGATAAAACCATAGACACCATTGAGTTTATATATGAAGTTTCATAAAAATTAGGATTAGACTCAAAAATCGCTGAGGTATAAATTCAATTAGCAGATTATAGAGACATGGAGGGCGGATTGCCTAGGAAATTCATATGGAAAAGAGTAAGTACTAATAATCCTTTGCCCTGGTGGAAAAGCCTTCGTGACACAAACGTACTAGCAAACGTTACAGTCAGAATCATGAGTGCACACCTTATTTCCACTGCGACTGAATGGTTCTTCAGCACATTCAGCTGGATACACAACACAAAAAATAAATCGATTGACAAGAGAATCAGCTGCAATAATTTCATACTGAGCGTATAATTGAAAGCTTATGAATAAAAGCCTCTTTGACTTTGATAGTTGACTTTGATGCACTTTTATTCATAAGCGTTTAATTATAGGCTAAGTATGTAATTTTTGCAGCTGATTGTGTAGTCAATCGATTTCTTTTGTTTGTTGTGTATCCATCTGAATGTGCTAAAGATCCGCTCAGTCCCAACGGAAGTGAGGGGTGCACTTTTGCCGACGTAGTTAATTAAACGGGCGGTCCTTCAAAAGACCCTACTTACATGACTCCGATTCCGAAATTGAAGTTCTATAGAGAAAAAGGCTAAAACTGACTCTGTTTCCGGAAAATTAAGATCAAAGGCTTTATAAACTCATTTGACGAAAAAGATTCCGAATAGATTCCTACGAGGAATCAAAGATGAGTCCAACCATAATAATTGATGTTAGAGGATAATATAAACCACAAAGAGGCCGCATTTTAATTTATGCATTTAAACAGTCTACTCAGTGTCATCCCTAAGACCAAACTCCCCTGATTCGTTCTATTGTTATTATCAATTTTAATACGATGTATTATTTTAAGGTAGGTATTAATATAAGGTAATTATAGCTTATTTACATATTTTATTGCTAGAACAGTATGTACACAATATTAGTCGAGTTAAATAAGGTGAGAGTGCGCCGTGTAGGCTAGTGGTGCTGGAGCTAGATGGGCGTGTCCCGCTACATGCGCATGTGGAGCAACTGCGTATTTAGCCAAAACTGGAGCTCTAGCTACAACAGGAGCAGCTACGTGAGCGTGCGCGTGAGGAGCGAAAACTGGAGCTGGAGCTACAACTCGTGCGGCTACAGCTACTGGAGCTCTGCTGACGACAGCGTTGAAACCGTTCACCGGGTCAGCGGTGTAATCGACGATCCTCTTGGTACCGTCAGCGTCCAACACGCTGTATTGTCCCCTGACGATTTCCCCATCGCGTGACTCGACCTGACTCTTAAAATCACCGGTGATGGAGTCTTTGACATCGTATGCGAAGGTGTACTGAGGATGGGGGTCGTATTCGGCGTTGGCTAGTCTGGTCGCTACTGCCACGTGCGCTACGGGTGCCACAACTCCTCCACGGACTACAGCTACGAGAGCTGCAAACACGATCACCTAAAAATAATTACAATTGTATAATATCAAGTTAGAACAAACTGAGATTGGGTATGAACACACAAATCATAACTATCAACACCATGGAGTAAAAATAATTTAAATTGTATATCAATTCAGAACAAACTGAGTTTGAATATGAACACAAAATCGTAACTGTCAACGCCAGTATTCAGATGATAAATAATAATCAAGTTTCTAATCCGGCATTTGACACGTAGGGTCCGATAAACCCCAACACTTGAAAACGCGCAGTTTTGTTAAAATTTATTTTTCTTGTAGATCTATAATAAATTCAAAGTTGTATTTTAACAATTCGTGTTTGATTCTACAGGTACCTATACTATAAAGGTTTACTCTTGTTATTTTCGAGAAGTCTAAGTAAAGCAAATTTACATGTCAGATGCCGGGTTAATAAGATATCCTGGGCAGGTATTTCTAAAATTGATTGCACGATCGGTCGCCCATCAACTGTCAAATTCTCATCTTAAATTTCTATCTAAATGACAGATTTTGTACGATCGAATCGTACGACCAATGTCGAGAATACTGGCCCAGTGCCTTTCTGAAATAAAAACGATTATATTTCTAGACAACTAGTAGTTTCGGTGCAAGTCCAAATTTTATTCAAAAACAAACATTTATTTCTGAAGCTTCTCAAAGGACAAATATTTGTTCAAAAAGGAATTAGATCTTTCTCTAATCAATATCCCCTTTTTTTCACATCTGGAACTTCACTCTTAACTACTACAGCTAATAATAGATGATATAACTGTTAGTAAATTTCAATCAGTGTTTTATACGCGTAGCGCATGAAGTAAAATTTCGAGTTTAGAAAAGCTTGAATTCGGACTACACGTCCAAATCCAAAGGTTCCGGCTTTTCTAAACTCGAAATTTTACTTCGTGCTTAATCAAGCAGTAGAAGACACTCGTTTTTCTTACTTATTTTCTTCTTCTTCATTCTCGTATTTAATGGGATTGGCATCTAAGCCCTGTTGACCAGTCACAGTATTAATTAAACGAATATTTGTTTAACCATTTGAATAAATAAATAAATATATATAGCGGTAGTTATCAAAGAAAAATGTTATAGGAATGATTGTAGTTATTTTGATAATTCAATAATCTAATTATCAAAATAACTACAATCATTCCTACATCCTTTTCCTTTGATATCTAACCATATATATATATATATATATATATATATATATATATATATATATATATATATATATATATATATATACATATATATATATATATATAACTTGCTTGAGTTTCTTGGGCTGCTTTCTCGCGTTTGTTGCTTTATTTGCGCTCTACGTTTCGGCAGCATCACTTCTGCCATCCTCAGGAGCTTTTTTGTATATTGAGTGATGGATGTCACGTTCACTGTCAGTATATATATATATATATATATATATATTTAATTATTAAGTATCGACTGAATTTAAAATTTGGACTAACTCCCTTCACGAGGGATAGGAAAAGGAAAATACACTTGCAGTTAGCAGGATGAGGTACACTAGAAGGGAATACAAGGAATAGGAATATGAAAGTGGATGTGACTCCACTTTTATTCTAATTTTAACTTTAACCATCTGTATAAAACGCAATTATAACGTTAGGATAATGAAGGGTGTCTTAAGTGATAGCCTATTCATTCATTAAACACAAAAAAAAAATCATTACAATGTAGTAAAATATTTTTAACAAACAGTAGATTATGAAAATCTTATGCTATTTACAAAGTTAAGCTGGCCAAATGGATTCTTATCCAAGGTAAAAAAAAGGTGACTATGAATGCCACAATTGACACCAGAGGCGTAGCTACCTCGGGGGATTTCAGCAAACTGCTTGAGTTATAAGGTTTAAAATTAGATTATAGATGAAAACGTAGTATAGCAGTGAAGTTAACGACAAGGCTAGCAGTGAGAATTACGGTGAGGAAAGCTTCTGCAATTGAAAATGTTTTTAATCATCCGTTGAAAATTTCAGTTCATTTTATTAACAACATACCATTTTTTGCTATTGTAGAATTTTTTGTTGTTTGATTTTCTTGTTTTAGCGAAAACTAACGATTTGCAAACAAAATACGCGCGAAATAAAAAAAATAAAAAGTTGACTTTTGATCAAATCAGCAAATATTATCTAGAAACACTTAAAAATTATAATCATTTTTAAGTGTAAATGGTATTAACTTTAATTGATACAGAGTTCTCTACAGATGTTTTTTAAATTACTTACTAAATAAGTTAATTACCGATACATTAAATTATTTGACTTGACTTTAGAGTGTATGAAGAAAAATGCAAATATGTTGTTACTTAAACATTTCGATTATTACTGATTTTTCAGTATTTTTCTAACTTCACAATATTTCAGTGTTTTATACGCGTGGCGCATGAAGTAAAATTTCGAGTTTAGAAAAGCCCCGTGAAAATTTGTCTCGGGTCGCTGCGCGACCCTCGACAAATTTTCTACGCGGGGCTTTTCTAAACTCGAAATTTTACTTCATGCTAACTCTGGGAGTGGAAAAACTTGTTCGAATCTTCAAATTCAACTCTTTTATAAAATCGAAGAATGATTGTACATTAACAACGTATACATTATGTGTTTTTAAAAGAAAAAAACACTATCAAAAATAACAAGTGATTCATAGAAATCATAAAAAGAACTGCAGAAATGTACATACAATTAACTTTCAGATTGCTCGGTCGTTAATGGGTTAATAAATATTAAGTGCAACTAAGATATGTATGCCTGCTTATAGAAAGTTTCAAAAATTGATTTAGAGAAAATAAATACTACGTTTCTTCAATATTAGAATACAATATAGAAAAAACTAACGTTTGAGAAGGGTTCATATAAAAAATACATTTTAAAATTTAAAATGTAAAAAGTCGACTTTTGATAAAATCAGCTAATATTATCTAGAAATACTTCAAAATTATAATTATTTTTAAGTGTAGATGGTACATTTTTTTGGTTTGTTCGTTAATAAAAGAATCAAAAGTCAACTTGTGACAATTTCAACAAATATTATCTAGAAACTAATAAATGATGGAAGAAAAACAAAAATTCACCATTTACCTTAAAATTGATTGTAGTTGGTTAATAAAAAAATCAAAAGTCGACTTATGATAAAATCAGCAAATATTATATAGAAATGAATAAATGATGGAAGAAAAAACAAAAATGGACCAATAACGTTAATTGCATCTAAATCATAAAGTTCCACAAAATTATAATTCAGTCAAAGAAATTGGTGTACATTTTAAATTTTAAAATAAGTATATTTTGTATAAACCCTTCTCATAGGTTTGTTTTTTCTATATTGTATTCTAATATTGCAGAAACGTAGTATTTAATTTCTATAAATCAATTTTTGAAACTTTCTATGAGCCATTAACGACCGAGCAATCTAAAAGTTAATTTTACGTAAAGTTCTGCACTTCTTCTTTATGATTTTTATGAATTACTTGTTATATTACATAGTGTTTTTTTTTATTTCAAAAACACATGATGTATACACTGTAAATGTTCAGAACTTCTTCGATTTTATAAAAAAGTTAAATTTAAAGATTCGGACTAGTGTTTCCACTCCCAGACTAAGCATGAAGTAAAATTTCGAGTTTAGAAAAGCCCCGCGTAGAAAATTTGTCGAGGGTCGCGCAGCGACCCTCGACAAATTTTCACGGGGCTTTTCTAAACTCGAAATTTTACTTCATGTGCCACGCGTCTAAAACACTGAAATGTTGTGATGTTAGAAAAATACTGAAACATTTTTAATAATCAAAATATTTAAGTAACAACATATTTACATTTTTCTTCATACACTTTCAAGCGAAGTCAAATAATATCATATGTTCAATAAAAATAAAAACTTCAAGAGTGCCATGGAAAATATTGTAGGTCAAATAATATAATGCATCAGTAATTAACTTATTTAGTAAGTTTTTTTTTCTATTAAAAACACATAATGTATTCGTTGTAAATGCTCGGGCATTTTTCGATTTTATGAAGAAAAATGTAAATATATTGTTCACACCATTTCAGTGTTTTATACGGGTGGCGCATGAAGTAAAATTTCGAGTTTAGAAAAGCCCAGAAAATTTGTCTTGGGTCGCTGCGCGACCCTCGACAAATTTTCACGGGGCTTTTCTAAACTCGAAATTTTACTTCATGCTTAGTCTGGGAGTGAAAACACTCATTTAATTCTTCAAATTGAACTCTTTTATAAGATCGACGAATGCCTAAACATTTACAACGTATATATATATATATATATATATATATATATATATATATATATATATATATATATATATATATATCATGTATGGGTAATTAACTTATTTAGTAAGTAATTTAAAAAACAACTGTAGAGAATTCCGCATCAATTAAAGTTAATAGTTATAAACATTAGATTGCAAGTAGTTAAAAGAACAAGATCTCTGATTAATGAGATTGAATTTATCTCTTTAATTAGAGATTTTGTTCTTTTAACTACTAATCTTTTATATAAGTATCTCGTAAATTAGTGTCACTGTATAATCTAAGAAGAATGTAATTTTTTATTGTTTAACCTAAGATATTCTTTTATAATCTTCACATTATAAAAGATAACATTTTGAGAATAGAGTATTTAATGCAAAACCACGCGAATTATTAGGTAGATATTATTTCTGGTAAACTTACCTTAAAAGCCATTGTGTGTATGTTTGAATTGATGGTAGCACCGTGCTTAATCGACTGATGGTGCTATTAACGTCCCCGGGGGCATTTATACGAATATTCCCGGTGCAGTTTCATAATGGATGTCTCCCCATTAGGAATAACAATTAGTGGGGAATAAGGTGGAACACCATAACGAATGAAACAGTTTAAATCGCGGGCTCGTTTAGAATTCCGGGAGCGACTCCGGTTGCGGTCGCCGCCGTCCAATTCGGACTTTGGGACACGGTGAAACTAAACTGCGTGTGTGAAAATGGTCTACCTACCTGTTTAGGAAAAAGTGTTTCTGGGTTGGACGCGCCGGAGGAATACTGATTCGATTGTGTTATATTTTATTTAAGCAAAATATATCGGTGAATACACACACACACACACACACACGATAAGTTTTATTATACTTAACTCCTATTCGATTATACGAAGAGCTAGGCGTAGCTGAGGAAAATGGGCTTTATACTCTTGTAAGGTAATTACTAACTTGAACTCGCAAAAATCTACAAGTTTTAATATACTTAACTACTATTCAATTCTAAGATTCGCTAGACGTAGATGTGCAAAATGGACTTAAATTCCAGGAAGTGAAATAATTTACTAACTTGTAAAAATCTTGTGTTAGTGGATTGCAGACTATCTGAAATCATTTACTTATTTGTAAAAAATGTTGTGTAAGTGGATTGCAAACTTTCTGAAACAATTTAGTAACTTGTAAAACATCTTGTGTAAGTGAATTGCAGACTTTCTAAAATAATTTACTATCTTGTACAAAAAATCTTGTGTAAGTGGATTGCAGACTTTCTGAAAAATTTTACTAATTTGTAAAAAATCTTGTGCAGGTGGATTGCAGACTTTTTGAAATAATTTACTAACTTGTAAAAAATCTTGTACAAGTGGATTGCAGACTTTGTGAAATAATTTACTAACTTGTAAAAAATCTTGTGTAAGTGGATTGCAGACTTTCTGTAATAATTTACTAATTTGTAAAAAATCTTGTGCAAGTTGATTGCAGACTTTCTGAAATAATTTACTAACTTGTAAAAAATATTGTGCAAGTGGATTGCAGACATTCTGAAATAATTTACTATCTTGTACAAAAAATCTTGTGTAAGTGGATTGCAGACTTTCTGAAATAATTTACTATCTTAAAAAAAATTGTGTGCAAGTGAATTGGAGACTTTCTGAAATAATTTACTAACTTGTAAAAAATCTTGTACAAGTTAATTGCAATTTTCTGAAATAATTTACTATCTTGTACAAAAAATGTTGTGTAAGTGGATTGCAGACTTTCTGAAATAATTTACTATCTTGTACAAAAAATCTTGTGTAAGTGGATTGCAGACTTTCTGAAAAAATTTACTAATTTTTAAAAAATCTTGTGCAGGTGGATTGCAGACTTTCTGAAATGATTTACTTACTTGTAAAAAATCTTGTACAAGTGGATTGCAGATTTTCGGAAATAATTTACTAACTCGTAAAAAATCTTGTAGAAGTGGATTGCAGACTTTCTGAAATAATTTACTTACTTGTAAAAAATCGTGTGCAAGTGGATTGCAGACTTTCTGAATTAATTTACTAACTTGTAAAAAATCTTTTGCAAGTAGATTGCAGACATTCTGAAATAATTTACTATCTTGTACAAAAAATCTTGTGTAAGTGGATTGCAGACTTTCTGAAAAAATTTACTAATTTTTAAAAAATCTTGTGCAGGTGGATTGCAGACCCTCTGAAATGATTTACTTACTTGTAAAAAATCTTGTACAAGTGGATTGCAGATTTTCGGAAATAACTTACTAACTCGTAAAAAATCTTGTACAAGTGGATTGCAGACTTTCTGAAATAATTTACTTACTTGTAAAAAATCGTGTGCAAGTGGATTGCAGACTTTCTGAATTAATTTACTAACTTGTAAAAAATCTTTTGCAAGTAGATTGCAGACTTTCTGAAATAATTTACTAACTTGTAAAAAATCTTGTACAAGTGGATTGCAGACTTTCGGAAATAATTTACAAACTCATAAAAAATCTTGTACAAGTGGATTGCAGACGTTCTGAAATAATTTACTTACTTGTAAAAAATCGTGTGCAAGTGGATTGCAGGCTTTCTGAATTAATTTACTAACTTGTAAAAAATCTGGTGCAAGTAGATTGCAGACTTTCTGAAATAATTTACTAACTTGTAAAAAATCTTGTGCAAGTGGATTACAGACTTTCTGAAATAGTTTACTATCTTGTACAAAAAGTCTTGAGCAAGTGAATTGCAGACTTTCTGAAATAATTTACTATCTTGTAAAAAAAAATGTGTAAGTGGATTGCAGAATTGTGAATATTCTATGAAGTATAATAAATTGAGTTAATATCTAAATAAATGTTAGTTAATATCTTAACTCTCTGATGTATTATTAGTAACTATATCATGTCAAAATCCATTAATGTGTGATTAGCTGGTTGAGACATCGATCGATTGAAGTGCATCGACCTTTGGGTTTATCATACCCTTAATATAAAGGTGTATGTGTTTACGTCCGATGCTAGTGGTAATTAACTACAACCCTTGCCCCTGGATAAATTCCCGAAATCAATTTTGCAAAACAGAGATAATTAATGTTTTGTCGGCAAATAATCCCCCGCTCCAGCTACACCAGATAAATATCTTCCAACTTTATCAATACATTGAAATCATAGACGCAAGTTTTTCAATATTCTCTAAATGTACAGAGAATATTTCTTTTAAGTATACTATCCTGATTTTTTATTTCGCAGGCGTTCGATGTTTATTAAAGACGTTTAATTTGAAGCTTCTAACGGGTGTTTTCACTCCCAGATTAAGCATGAAGTAAAATTTCGAGTTTAGAAAAGCCTGAAAATTTGGATTGGCCGCGTAGCGAAGCGACGCGGCCAATCCAAATTAGGCTTTTCTAAACTCGAAATTTTACTTCATGCGCCACGCGTATAAAACACGGAAATATCGCAAAGTTTAAAATATACGGCTTTAGCAATCTAATATGTAGATGTGAATAAAACGTGAATCAAATTCCGCGCTGAAAAAATTGTTTGATACAGTTATTATAGGCAACCTAATAACTCTAACGTACATTAGGTTGCCTATAATCGTTGTTGTATGTGTGTGTTTTTTTGAATTTCACTGTAAATCAGTGTTTTTAAGCGTGGCGCATGAAGTAAAATTTCGAGTTTAGAAAAGCCTTAGAATTTGGATTGGCCGCTTCGCTTCGCTACGCGGCCAATCCAAATTCTAAGGCTTTTCTAAACTCGAAATTTTACTTCATGCTTAGTCTGGGAGTGGAAAACACTCGTTAAAAGCCTAAAATTAACCGCTTTATAACAACGAATATCGGGATGTACAGTCAAAAGAAAAATGCCCTGTATGTACTGTTTTAAAGACGTTTTAAAGGTGTTTTTAATTGGTAATGTTTTAAACACTGTTTCAATGAAAAAAAAAACACGTTTTATTAAAAAAAATGTTTGGTTGAGTGAAATAAAAAAATTATTTTTTATCAACCCTAGTTGTAATGTGAATAAAAATATCCAACTGTAAACAATATAACAATTGTTCACTGTGAAGGCTTCTACTTCGTTATACATCATTATTTACACAAATAAGACTTTGTTTGTATAACTGAAGATTTTATTGTGACTATAGTTTCGACAACTTTAACTTGTCATTATCAAACATAAAGTAATTTAAAACAAACAATTCGTCGGGTATATATACGAAAAAATTACGGTTACAAAACGGCTTTAAAAATAGGGGTGTATATTAGGTCAAGCTGGTCGTTAATTACGGGAATTTCCGGATTAGCGCGTGCTCTGTGAATTTCCAGAGACTCCAGGAGGTCCATCTTACGACCCTATAGTCACAATAAAATCCTCAGTTATACAAACAAAGTTAATTGTCTTATTTGTGAAAATAACAATTATTCAAAATTGACTAAAAAATATATCTTATATTGTTTGAGTGTTGCATATACAAAAAAAAAACAGCTAATTGCCAGATTTTTTAACATTTACAGTGATTTTTAACTCAAACAAACTGTAAGTTAATTACGAATATTCAGAGTAGACTAAAATGTATATATCTTATTTAAAACAATAAAATATTTAAATTTTAGTGTGCAGAATATTTGTGTTCATTTACAAATATTGAAAACAATTGATTATAATTAACAGAAATGATTGTCAAACGAATATTGGATTTTTTTATTTTTAACATTCAAAACAAAGTTAATTGTTTTATATTTTCTATAAATTCTATACAAATTTCGTTGATAAGACATCAATTTTCAACAATTTAAAAGAGCACACATTTATTTTTATATATTTATTTTTATATCAGTATTTTATTTCAATTGTGTGTCCTTTTAAATTGTCCAAAATTGACGTCTTGAAAAATTATCAATGAAATTTGTATAGAATTCACAGAAAAGATAAAACAATAAAGTTTGTTTTGAATGTTAGAAATATAAATTTCGAGTGATAATAAGGCGATGTTATTTATGTGAAACTGTACCGTTAAAGGCGGTATGTTACTCCCTCTCAGGTATCAAATTGTTCGCACCTACTAATGACTTAATCCCTTTACCTATAAATAACATCCCTTTATTTTCACTTGCCCTAGTTTTGTGTACTTATTTCAATGACACACCTCAACATTCCTGTAAGTTTTCTGTTTATTTCAATAATTTTTTGTAGTGCAAGTCTAAAGCATACCTATACTGATGAGAAATAAATCTCGAAATGCGTCTATAGATGGCTTAAGGCAATTAATATTCGATTAACTCCAACACAGATATAAAATTCATTCGATTGATTTATTCCCCCAATTCAGAAAACCACTTCAACAAATTATACAAAAAATTCAACCTAACCCCCGCGTTTTATGTTAATTCTAAACTACGGCAACTGTTAGGGAACATATTCAACAAACCGGATAAACTAGACCAATCTGGTATTTATTATAATAATAATAATAAATAAACTTTATTCAAAAATTGTACTACAACGATAAACAAAATCAAACATAGAACAAAAATGAAATGCGTCAAAAGGAAAGGAATATATAAACAAAGTATATATAAACAGAAAAATATTGATAACTACAGTTACGTATTTTGAAATTCTGTTATATTGTACGGTTCTATGTCACATAGATACTGATACAATTTTTGCTTAAACGCATTTTTGTTTTGGTTGCCGTCCTTAATTGAGCTTGGTAGACAGTTCCACCATTTCATGGCATTATATACCGTACTCTTTTCAGATATGCCTAATCTATGAATTAGTGCGTAATTGTCTCCAAATCTTGTGGGATAACTGTGGGTATATTTAAAGTCCGCGAAGAGGGCTTTATTTTTATAATGAAATAATAAAGTTTCATATATATATATATAATCCCGTAAAGGTAAGTATATGTAATCGCTTAAACATACCGCGACATGACGCAGTATATTTCATGTTCAAAATAAGTCATACGACTTGCTTTTGACAAATAAATATTTTGTTATAATCTACACTGCTGCCATAGAAAATAATGCCAAATCTCATCCTACTCTCAAATAAAGAGTGATACATCAATTTTAAAATATTATTATTAACAAATGCCTTAATTGATCTAATCATATAGCATACAGTATATAATTTATTTTCAACATATTATACATGTTCCTTCCAGTTTAGCTCATTGTCAATTATTACACCAAGCAATTTTGATTCTTTTGCCACTTCAATGTGACTGTCCGCTATGTTAATTATTGGGGGAGTTTCTAATCTAGATAGATTTGTTTTGAATATTATTACAGTTGTTTTTGTTTCGTTCAAAATAAATCTATTTTGTTTAAACCAATTTTGCAGGCATACATACAGCAAGCCTTCCCTGTCAATTACATATTGCATTGTTTTGCCATAGACCAAGCTCGTTGTGTCGTCTGCGTAACTTTCAATGTGACAGTCTTCTTGGGTTATTGAACCGAATAAATCATTTATGTAAATGATGAAAAGTTGCGGCCCAAGAATACTTCCTTGTGGAATACCTTTCTCTATTAGAAGAGGTTGAGATTTGGTAGTACCAATTTTTACTATTTGATATCTGTTTGACAGATATGAACTTATAAGATTATAAGCAACGCCTCGTAATCCGTATCTTTCGATCTTTTTCAAAAGAATGCTATGATCAATGCTATCAAACGCTTTTGTTAGATCTAAGTACATAGCTAATGGTATTTCTTTGCGTTCTAGACAATCAATAATCTTAGTAATAAATTGAAACAGAGCTGTGTTTATATTCTTTCCTGAAATGAATCCATGTCGATATTCTACTGTATATTATTTTTTCAAAAACCTTTGAGAAGGTATTAAGAAGACTTATGGGCCGATAGAAAATTCTTGCGTATCTCCCTTTTTGTGAACAGGTACTATGATTGCTGTTTTTAATTGATCTGGGAATTCTCCTGTTTCTAGCGTTAGATTTATTATATATGATAAGGGCTCAAGAATTTCAACAATTATTTGTTTAAGCATTTTCGTACTAATTTCGTCAGTACCAGAACTTGTTTTATTTTTCAAGTTCGAAACTACATTATAGACTTCTGTAGGTGACGTTGGGCGCATATATACACTTCTTACGTTCATTTCAATATTACATTCATTGTAAATAGGAATGAGGGTGTTGTAATTGTGATAAGGTTTATATTGGTCAAACACAGCGTAATCTAAATACCAGATTCAAAGAACACTTAGCACACGCCAAATATCTTAATTACGAAAAATCTGCAGTGGCTAACCACTTACTAGAAACCGGCCACAATATCAAAATCAAGAACATAAAATTATTAAAACAATCATCAATTTATCGATTAAACATGTTAGAAGCCATTGAAATAAAAATACACGAAAATCAATTATTGAATTTTGATTTAAGTCCACTTTACAATACATTATTAGATTTAATTGCACCACCTTAATCTGTGTTTTTCCCCTAATCCACTTTACCTGGTTGTACCGCCACCCTCATTCCTTCGGCTCACCTCTTAATTTACGTTTTATTCCTTTTTGCACTCCCACCGCTTTTGTATTATAATCTGCCTGTCTATATAGTACAAAATTTATGTTTTGTATTTAATGTTAATCCATTGATAATCGTCACTTTGAGTTCGAAATGTACATTTGGTAATTCAAATAAGTTCGGTGTTACATAAAACTCTCTGTATGTGTTATTGTTGCCACCAACTATAACACCTGTAATTTTTCCAATCTATTTCAATTTCCTGTTGGTTCATTTAGTTTGGTGAGAGAATAACTTGATCTGATGTTGCATTTCGCATATAAATTATGCATAGAACAGTAAATCTGTCCTTGTATAATTCAATATATGTAACTCAAATATTCATTGTATAATTCAATATCTGTCGGGGTATTAGCTCGAGAAGTAGTTGTTTCAATGAATATTTGGAGACTTGTCTCAATGAGAGTAAACATTTGTGCAGAGAGTCGATATTAATTTAAATCGATTTTTTTATATCTTGTAAATATTCTGTAAACTATTGACAAACTCAATTTTTATTTATGTTACATTTTTCTTTGTGATATATAATTAATTGCATTTCTTGATGTTTAACGTGAGTCAATTTTCCTCGCATCATAAAGCTATTATAATTAATTCATTCTGCAACAACAGACAATGAATGTTGTTAACAGAAGTATACAATGTTATATCATCTGCGTATATAAGATGTTTACAATTTAATTAATCTGAGAGGTCATTTATGAATAAATTAAAGACGAGACAAAATACCTTTTTTAATATTTTTAAAATATACCCTAAAATCCAAATGTTTGTATAGTATTCTGTACTTTTAAGCGTTATATATAACTTTTTATTTAGACGAGACATCTTAATATTCTCTACAGCACTTCTTAATAAATTCAAAAAATTTAGACGATTGTTGACATGTTTAAATATTGTACAGCGAAATCAAATAATTGTGTGTTTAATTGTTTAAAGAGTTCAATTTAAGGCTTTAAACGAATGTTTTCCACTCCCAGACTAAGCATGAAGTAAAATTTCGAGTTTAGAAAAGCCCCGTGAAAATTTGTCGAGGGTCGCGCAGCGACCCGAGACAAATTTTCTGGGCTTTTCTAAACTCGAAATTTTACTTCATGCGCCACACGTATAAAAAAAATTGTAAAATTCGAAAATGGTTGTAGGTGTTTTTTAATATCTTGTGTTTTTAACACAGTAGAAATATAAAATTGAATAATCAATTCTCGGTATTTAATTAAAACACTTGGTTTATTTCACTAATTTATACTTTCTTTGGAGAAAAGATAATAATATAAATTAGTTAAATAAAGTGGGCATGTGGTGGCCGAGCGGTAACGTCGTCGGGCTGTATCGCTCGGCGAGCCACAAACGCGGGTTCGATTCCCGTGCACGGGGAGACTTTATTTAAAAATAATTTCTCGTCGTGTCCCTGGGTGTGGTGTGAATGTGTGTGACGTCCAAATATATGTTAAATTAATTAATATAATCAACGTTAGTGGCTGAATGGCTAGAACCTATGCCAAAACAAACAAACAAACAAAAAAGTTAAATAAACCAAGTGTTTTAATTAAATATCCAGAATTAGATTTAAAAATGTTTTACCACGGGTTAAGTGAGAAATTAATTAAACATAATACATAACCAAGATCACCTCGCAGGAAAATTTACGCTCAAAACTGTTGAATACATTATGCAAGCTCCAAGGAAATAACAGCTATTTTTATTAAAGCAAATTTACATTCGCTGAGCGCAATGTTTAAATATTTAATTTCGCGCAATAAATTTCACCGGAAAGCACCAATTTCCATCACACGGGACAAAAAAAACCGCGCGCATTGTACGTCTTCATGAGAATTCTAATTACATTCTCAAGTTCAGAAAATAATTCTTAGGCATTCATTGCATTCAATTAACTTCCAAAGCCGGTGGATATTACCCAGTTTTTGCGCTGCAGCGGCAGCATATTTATCAGTAATAAGCGAGGAAGATAAAAAGAGCAATTTGTATTTGAGCGAAACGCTGGAATGAAATGAGTAGTGGTAGTAGAGAGGAATAATTAGGAATGAGTTTGGGGGAAACTTTGTATATAAGATGCAATTATGAGGGATGAAAAGAAGTTGCAGTGTGGCACCGGCGAGAAAAACAATAACAAATTGCCTCAGTTGTAAATTCTACTCAGCTCTTGGAAATTAGACTAGATTTCGTTGTAAGGGGTGGGGGATAAAAGAAAACACCGACATGAGAAGCTGCACACTCAAAACTTCCCCAGTTAATCCGAAACAATGAAAACTTGCCGTGTACATTATGTCTGTGTTAAGGGCGCAATTGAGATTCAAGATTAGTTGTTTGTTCGGGTTGTAGGAAGGAGGTAATGAGCCGTTGCTGGATATGCTATCGATCCCTCGCTCGTCGACGGATTTCTGGAACGTCTGATGTCCACTGGAAAGTCGTCAATTTCGCAATAATGCCGTCTCCGGGGTTCGTGGCTGGAAATCAAAATGCTTCCCTCAGATAACTTCCAGAAAATCGGGATTATATTATATCATTTGTTCCATTTAATGAAACTGCAGTACATGGAAGTCGTATCATTTTACAGTTATTCTCCAACGATTACTGAGAATAAGATAGCTTGATATTTTTTTAATATTCCTTTCATAACGCAAAATGTATGTCCAGCTTTAAGCGAGTGTTTTCCACTCCCAGACTAAGCATGAAGTAAAATTTCGAGTTTAGAAAAGCCCCGTGAAAATTTGTCGAGGGTCGCGCAGCGACCCGAGACAAATTTTCTGGGCTTTTCTAAACTTGAAATTTTACTTCATGCGCCACGCGTATAAAACACTAAAATTTGGTGAAATTTATGTATATTTGAACCTTACTCGAAATCAGCCTTTTATACACCGTGGCGCATGAAGTAAAATTTCGAGTTTAGAAAAGCCCAGAAAATTTGTCTCGGGTCGCTGCGCGACCCTCGACAAATTTTCACGGGGCTTTTCTAAACTCGAAATTTTACTTCATGCTTAGTCTGAGAGTGGAAAACACTCGTTTAAAGCTTCAAATTGAACTCTTTTAATAAAACGACCAAATCTACAGATTTAAAGAAAATACGCTGATTTTGGAATACGTATACTTTAAAGAAAAAACTCCCTGTACATACATATATGCAGACGCTGTATATTTTCTGACAGTCGTTTTTAAAAAGAGTTCAATTTTTAGCTTTAAACGAGTGTTTCCCCTCCCAGACTAAGCATGAAGTAAAATTTCGAGTTTAGAAAAGCCCCGTGAAAATTTGTCGAGGGTCGCGCAGCGACCCGAGACAAATTTTCTGGGCTTTTCTAAACTCGAAATTTTACTTCATGCGCCACGCGTATAAAACGCTGATTTCAAGTAAGGTTCAAATATACATACAGTTCACAATATTTTAGTGTTTTATACGCCAACCAAAATAACATTTTATTTCCAAAACTCAACGACGCCGCAGTCTCCATAACGCAA
Source organism: Philonthus cognatus (assembly GCA_932526585.2). Taxonomy (NCBI): domain Eukaryota; kingdom Metazoa; phylum Arthropoda; class Insecta; order Coleoptera; family Staphylinidae; genus Philonthus; species Philonthus cognatus. The sequence goes on from OW052245.1 coordinate 78,497,840, forward strand.
CTAATACCAAAATAAATACCAAAATAAAGCGAAAACTACACAATAAAACACATAATCCGATCATTGACTCAAAAATACCAAAATTAACATTTTATTTCTAAAAGTCAACGACGCCGCAATTTCACCATATGCAAATTTTCTTCAAAACTGGTTCTCTTTTCTTACTCTTATCCGAATCTGAGTTATTGTTAAATTAGTCTCGATATTGCAAAACTCAAAAAAAAATAATTTGTCGCGGTATTTAGAAACCGGAGCAGTCTGGGTCGAGGTCCGGACAAGTGAACTTTAACTGGAGTATGTGGGCCGATCGCATCCACAGATCTCAATATTTGTTTTGCGTAAATAATTAATAAAGGAACAGACAGACTTATGACGACTCGTTCGACTCGTTAAAAAAAGCAGGACCTCCAGTAATTGTTATTCAATACGTCTGCAATTCTGCATGCACATGTAATAAAATAATAATAATATACTGTATTGCCCACCAGATAAACTAATGTACAGGATGTTGTGTAATTCTCAGGGTTGTTATGTTTAAAACACTTTGATTTAAAACAGTGTTTTAAACATGTTTAAAAACAGCCGTCGTGTTTTAAACATGTTTTTAATCTTAAATTTGTTTAAAACATGTTTTAAACGTTAAATTTGCTTCAAACTTTTTTTTATTATTTTAAATTTGCTAAATTATATTTTATACTACTTCATTAGGATTTTTTGCTTTAATTTTTATTACAAGAAAATATCAAATATGTGTGCATAAATGGGATTTTTAAATAAGGATTATTTTCTTGCAGGTATACATATGCATGCACTGTAAATTTTACGACATTCGTTGTTTTTTAAGAAGGTTTTAATTTGAATTTTTAGACGAGGGTTTTCCACTCCCAGACTAAGCATGAAGTAAAATTTCGAGTTTAGAAAAGCCTGAAAATTTGGATTGGCCGCGTAGCGAAGCGGAGCGGCCAATCCAAATTAGGCTTTTCTAAACTCGAAATTTTACTTCATGCGCCACACGTATAAAACACTGAATTATCGCAAAGTTTAAAATATACGGCTTTAGCAATCCAATATATAGATGTGAATAAAACGTGAGTAAAATTCCTCGCTGAATAAATTGTTTAAAACAGCGATTATAGGCAACCCCATAACTCTAACGTGTATTAGGTTGCCTATAATAGTTATTGTATGTGTGTGTTTTTTGAACTTCAAGGTAAATCAGTGTTCTTATACGTGGCGCATGAAGTAAAATTTCGAGTTTAGAAAAGCCTAATTTGGATTGGCCGCTCCGCTTCGCTACGCGGCCAATCCAAATTCTTAGGCTTTTCTAAACTCGAAATTTTACTTCATGCTTAGTCTGGGAGTGGACAACCCTTGTTAAAAGCCCTAAAGTAACCGCTTTTAAACAACGAATTCCTGCAAATAAAAATAAAACCGCTGTAATTATCGGGCTATGTATACTCAAAAGAAAAATGCCTTGTATGTTTTGTTTTAAACACGTTTTAAACGTGTTTTAAACACGTTTTAAACATGTTTTTAATTGTTAATGTTTTAAAAGCTGTTTTAATGGAAGAAGCACCTTTTATAGAAAAAAAACTGTATTATCTATTATTTAAATTAATGATCAGCTCCTTCACTTAAATATCCAGAATTTGCTTTACGCCAACTTATGGAATAATCATAAAAATAATGTTTTTTTAAAAACGTCGTAACCTTTGAAATTAATACAAAACTATATAATGTAAGCAGTATTTTAAATGAAACTTTCGGATCCAAAAAGAAAATTGTCTAATTTTAGTAGCGAATTAAATAAGTATTTGTAAAATTCTTTAAGCTTAAATTGATGAATAATAAATTATGAATTTCTTAGATTTTTGTAATTTGCAATATATTGACGGTTTTCGGTAATTTCGGTGAATTTTCGGTAATTTAAAATACACGAAATTTTTTACTTCATGCGCCACACGTATAAAACACTGAAATATCGCAAAGTTTAAAATATACGGCTTTAGCAATCCAATATGTAGATGAGTCAAATTCTGCACTGAATAAATTGTTTAAAACAGCGATTATAGGCAACTCTATAACTCTAACGTGTATTAGGTTGCCTATATTCGTTGTTGTATGTGTGTATTTTTGTAACTTCAATGTAAATCAGTGTTTTTATGCGTGGCGCATGAATTAAAATTTCGAGTTTAGAAAAGCCTAATTTGGATTGGCCGCTTCGCTTCGCTACGCGCCCAATCGAAATTCTTAGGCTTTTCTAAACTCGAAATTTTACTTCATGCTTAGTCTGGGAGTGGTAAACACTTGTTAAAAGCCTTAAATTAACCGCTTTTAAACAACGAATGCCTGCAAATAAAAAAAAAAACGCTGTAATTATATGGATATGTATACTCAAAAGCAAAATGCCCTGTATGTTTTGTTTTAAACACTTTTTACACGTGTTTTAAACATGTTTTTAATTGTTAATGTTATAAACGCTGATTTTAATAAAAAAAACACGTTTTATAAAAAAAAACTGTATTATCTATTATCTAAATTATTGATCAGCTCATCCACTTAAATATCCAGAATTTGCTTTACGCCAACTTATGGAATAATCATAAAAAATGTTTTTGTAAAAACGTGATAACCCTTGAAATAAATAGAAAACTAAATAATGTAAGTAGTATTTTAAATGAAACTTCCGAATCAAAAAAAAATCAAATTTTAATAGCGTATGAAATAAATATTTGTAAAATTCTTTAAGCTTAAATTGATAAGTAATAAACCATGAATTTCTTAGATTTTAGTAATTTGCAAAATTTTTACGGTTTTCGGTAATTTCGGTGAATTTTCGTTAATTTAAAAAAAAATGTTAATACTATTCGTAAATTTTCAAGATTATGAATTTCCTAAGTTTTCGTTTATGAATTTCCAATTGTAAGTTTTTCTAAATTGAAGCCATTGAACATTGAACATTTTAATTATTTGTCATTGTTTTATATATGTAATTTTATCTTGTGATTAAGTGATATTGTTTTTTTTTATACATATATATATTTTATTATATTTTGTATTTGACCTGTGTATAACCACCATGTTTTTAGCACCAATAAATATACTTACTTACTTACTTAAATTTCCAGTAATTTTCAAGTTTGTAAAAATCATGACGGTTTTTTGTAAATGTCTAAAATTTTTGTTAATTTTTAAAATATCGATGATTTTGTTAACTTTCAAATTCTTGGCAGTTTTCATGAACTTCCTCAATTTTTGTTAATTTTAAATAATTCAGACGATTTACCTTTAATTTTATTTTCCGCGAATTTCCAAGAATTCGGTTCACTCAACATTGCATCTTTACTCCCAGATTAAGCATGAAGTAAAAATTTGGGTTGAGAAAAGCCCGAAGAATCTGCGCTGCGCGTCCAAATCCAAATTCTAGCTTTTTTCAACTCGAAATTTTACTTCATGCGCTACGCTGATTTAAAGTGAAATTAAAAACTTTCCGCGAATTTCCAAGACTTTGGTTCACTCAATATTGCATGTTTACTCCCAGATTAAGCATGAAGTAAAATTTCGAGTTGAGAAAAGCCCGAAGAATCTGCGCTGTGTAAATCCAAATTCTGGCTTTTCTCTACTCAAAATTTTACTTTATGCGCTACGCTGACTTAAAGTGAAGCTTAAAATGTACCTATTTATTAAAAAGTTGTCACAATTGTTAATAATTCTCCATACATTTTCAGAATTCTAGTATTTTTAAACATTTTATTTATCTTAGCATGTTCGGCATTTCCAAAAATGTTGTCATTTTCTACAATATTGAGAGTTTTTCACACTTTTTCATAATTCTCATTTGGTTACATTTTTGAATTTTCTGACAAATTTCAACAATTTTAACATCATCGACAATTTCAACAATTTCGACACTTGATATTTTTCCTTAATTTATAATAACTTGATAGTTTTTGAGAGTTTTGTTAATTGTTCATTTAAAAATACTAACGCTTTTAATGAAATTTCAAGATTTTTGTTTATTTTCAAACTCCTAATCGCTAATTTTAATATTGATTAAGTTTTCCATGAAATTCCAATATTTTTGTTGGTTTTCAAAATGTTAACGATTTTTCTAAACGTTTCTAAACACTATTCATAAAATTTCGTTAACCCATTAAGGGCCATTGATGCATAAGCGCAACATCATTAATTTTTGTTTATTAAATTACTAAATACGTTAATTTCATACATTGTATTATTTGACCTGACTTATAAACGTGTGAAGAAAACTGTAAATATTTTGTTATTTAAATATTTCGATTTATACTAATTACAAAAAAAAAAACATGTTTTCAGTGTATATTGAACTTTACAATATTTCAGTGATTTATACTAATTACAAAAAAAAACATGTTTTCAGTGTATATTGAACTTTACAATATTTCAGTGTTTTATACGCGGGGCGCATGAAGTAAAATTTCGAGTTTAGAAAAGCCTGAAAATTTGGTTTGGCCGCTCCGCTTCGCGGAGCGACCAAACCAAATTTTCAGACTTTTCTAAACTCGAAATTTTACTTCATGCTTAGTCTGGGAGTGGAAAGACTCGTTCGAAACTTCAATTGGGTGATTTTATAAAATCGCCGAATGCCTGGAAAATGTATAAAGTATACATAATGTATATTTAAGAGAAAAACTCCTAGTATTAAATACAAGAAGTTATTCATAGAAATCATCAAAAAAAAGTGCAGAAATTCATCTGAAATCAACTTTTAGAGTTAACTCTATAACTGTTTGGCCATTAATGGGTTAATTTTTAAAATCTTGAAAAGTTTTTATAATTTTCCTAAATTTTTAATAATACTGATTTTCAAAATCTCGACTATTTTTCGTGAATATCTAAGTTTTTCATTTCTTTTTCTTTAATTAACAAAATTTTGAGGGTTTATCTGAATTTCCGTTAATTTAACAAAATCTTAATGGTTTTCGTGCTATTCAAACATATTGTTAATTTTCAAAAACCCAGAATTGTTTAAAAATGCTCACTATGCTTTTAAAATCTAGACGCTTTTTATAAATGTTCAAGACTTCCGTTGATTTGAAAAAATTGTACTCCTTTCGTGAATTTCTAAAATTATCGTTAATTTTTAACATTCGTTACGTTCCTAATTAAATAATTATTCTGTAAATAGGTGTTGTACCGTTAATTTAATAAATAAATAAATAAATAATTGCAATAACTCTGTTTTGTAGGCGCTCGCAGGATAAGTAATATTTTAAATAAAGTTAAACGTTATAATAAATTACCTTCTGTGCACAACTTAATAAGGTTAACGCTTCTCCATATTCTTGTGAACAAGTGAACGTAACTTTAAATTAGTGTCTTATACGCGTGGCGCATGAAGTAAAATTTCGAGTTCAGAAAACCCTGAAAATTAGGTTTGGTCGCTCAAACAAAATCAAATGACAGGCTTTTCTAAACTCAAAATTTGACTTCATGCCTAACCTGGGAGTGGAAAACACTCGTTTAAAGCTTTACATTGAACTTTTTTAATAAACAACGAATATCTGAACATTTACAGCGTATAATTGGCATAAAAGAAAATCTTGCTTCGCAAAGGTAAGAAGTTAAAAACAATAGTAATATACAGTTATTACTATTGTTTTTAACTTCTTACCTTTGCGAATCAAGATTTTCATCAATGGTATATTTTAAAACAAGAGATATTGGGGAATTTAGAAGAGGAGATGCGATGGCCTTGTCTTTGATTCGCCCTAATATCGTTAACCCATTAACGGCCGCGCAATTATAAAGTCAACTCCAAAAGTTGATTTTAGATAAAATTCTCCACTTATTTTTATGATTTCTGTGAATGTCTTATTGTATTACATTCTGTAAATGTTTCTTTTAAATATAATAATAATAAAACGTTTATTTACGGCAGTGCCATTATTACAAAATAATACAATAAAAGAAATCCAAATAGCTTAAAAAAAATATATAAGAAACAGAAAATAATTTAAAATATACATGCATGATTGATAACTAAAAATAAAAATTAATTTAAATAATTTAAATCAACTGAATATAAAATATAAATATTATTATAATACGCTTACGAAACACGATTCAATCTAGCCTTAAATTGTTGAAATGACAATCCAAAGAGATCATATATATAATATATACGCTGTAAATTTTTAGGCATTCGTCGGTTTTATATAAAAACGAGCTATATTAAGTTTAGAACGAGTGTTTCCACTCCCAGACTAAGCATGAAGTAAAATTTCGAGTTTAGAAAAGCCCCGCGTAGAAAATTTGTCGAGGGTCGCGCAGCGACCCGAGACAAATTTTCACGGGGCTTTTCTAAACTCGAAATTTTACTTCATGCGTCACGCGTATAAAACACTCAATTATTGTAAAGTTAGAAATGCACTGACATTCTTTTTTTAAATGAGTAATAATCGAAATATGTAAATATCAAAATATATACATTTTCAAATCAGGTTAAATAATATAATATATAAAATTAACTTATTTAGTAATTTAATTAACAAAAAATTAATAATATTGGGTGTATGCACTAATAGCGCTTAATGGGTTAAAATATACCACGAGCATCAAAGTCATGTTTTGTATTAAAATTAAAATTTTACTTGTTTGATTTATTCAATTTGTTCGATTAAAATTTGTTCACTATATTTTTCTAATTTCCATTACCTTTTTTGTTAATAAATATTTACCACAAACCGTAATATTTGTAATATTTGTAATATTTGATTTTCTTCCTTCTATTTAAGTACTTTAGACATAATATAAATACAAATAATTATCATAATAATAACAATAATCGGAACTTTAACCATTTTAAAATGTAGGTGTTCCGCGGTCCAAAATGTTTGACTTTAGTGTTCCGCGACTTCAAAAAGTTTGAGAACAAAGGGTTTAGAAGATTTTTTTTAGAAATAAACTTTGCAATAATTTATTAGTATTATTTCAAACTCTCTAATAACAGTATGAATTACATCCACTTAACTCGGGTTTATCTTCCAAAACGGCCAATTTAAATCCATCCGCAATAACAACACTCCTACTCGTATTAACACATAAATTAGGCTAAAAATTGGTCGGAAAGTTAAATTAGTTTCGTAGATTTTCCGGCGGAACGCTTCCTCCTTATTATCATTGTTATTCGGGAACATTTCCAATTAGCCCAACTTCCAGTCTCCTCTCACATGGGGCTGCTTTGTCTGTATATCTATGACGGTGGGCATATTTTCATATAAAATTTTAATTGCCTAGTGCGCCTTTTAAAATATGAATACAATCGCCGTTAGTGGTAATATTAAAGTTACAGTTCCGCTCGTTACTGGATAAACTTAATTTGCCCAAGAGATTTTTTTGCCTGGGGTAGATTTTCGGGGGTTAAACGTAACGATTATGATTATTGCCTTCGCATGTGTGGTTTAGGTTGTTGGGTTTATGTTACTGCGGTTTTAATTGTTGGGGATAATTGGGCTTTAATGTTTATTAAAAATATGTGCGTGAATTTTCGTTTATATTCTTGATTTTTTGCTTTAAGCTCAAAGTTTTTTTGGACTAAAATATTTTCACACTCTATTAACTTTGAAATATAATATTTAAATAATTAATACTGATTACTTTTTTGTATTCACTTTTTATACAAAGTGAATACAAAAAAGTAATCAGTGTTAATTATTTAAATATTTACAATGCTTCACAAAGTAATCGCTTCCATCCCAAGATATTTAAAATATAAGGAAAGACCATTAACCTTATATTTTAAATATCTTGGGATGGAAGCGATTACATTGTGAAATTTTACCTTCATAATTTTGTTTTAAATAACTTTACTCTATTAACTTTAAAATATAAGGTAAATAATGGTCTAGAATCACTGATTTCACCTTCATAATTTTGTGGTTTGTAAATTAAATTCACTTGGTTTTGTTTCACTTATATGTATTTTATTTTCTACTAGTTTCAGCTTAATGCCATTATCTTTCTTAATAATGGCATTAAGCCGAAACTAGTAGAAAATAAAATACATATAAGTGAAACAAAACCAAGTGAATTTAATTTACAAACCATTATATTTTAAAATGTTTTACCAAGTGATTAATGAGAAAAAAGTGTCCGATATTCATAATTTTGTTTTAAATACTTAGGCCCAGTTGCACTGAAAACGTTTAACTTGAGTTTAAGATGACCGTTCCTATTATTCTAATGTCACTTTGAACTCGAGTTTCGAGTTAAACCAGTTCAACGTGTCTAGTACAACTGGGCCTTAATTCATAAAATTGTCCACACCTATTATCAAACCTCTCGTAGCTATACATCATTACCAATTACGTAAGTAATATGCCTCTTGTCTCATTAATCTACATACTAATGCATAACAAGTAATGTCTGTAAAAAACAAATTGGTTAAGAGCGTTGCGCAAGCGCCCTTAATGGTCTTTTTATGCGCGAATATCAAGATCGCGGACAGATAGCGCTCAGCGGAGTCGAGTAGGCGGTACACGGGTCCTTCTGGCTCGTTTTTGCCGAAGCCTTCCTGAGCACCAGAAGGCACGCCCGATTGAGACATTGACACACTTCTTCGGCGTTCGAGAACCGTGCACGAGTACATGCGCAACTAATCTCGTTTCGTAAATCGGCCGGCTCATACGAATTCGATTGGAATTTAAATGCATGCTGAAATTATTCATGTGTAATTATAGAGGATTATGTTTCTTTATTTTAATCAGATGAATCATTTGGGTTTATGAAATCTTTGAGAAACTCTTTACACAATTGAATTAATAAGTGTGTTTGTTACATGAGCTAGTGCAGCACTTTTTACACTGTTTCCAGTAAATCTGTTTATAACATGAACTGCACATCTGCCATTGTCAATGTCAAGTTCAGTTCATTTACACTAACATGAACTAGTGATTCACAAACCTGAACTATGTTAAAACTTAGTGCAGCATAACGGAATAAACGCAGTGACTGCGTGTAGGCGTTGTCCATTTTTTTCTGTTTCGAGAAAACTTGTGTACTCAGCTTAAAATGTTTGAACATGGAATTGAATATTTCTGTAATAATCAGGATGCGTACTTCGATTAACGATCAAACACTTGCACAGATAGTCGTTTCCAGCGGATATTTGTTTTTGGTTGTTAAAAATTATCAAGAAAAGCTTTCCATTACAAAAACACGCGCATAATAAAGGTAAGGGATAAGGAACAATTATAAAAGATATTTATCCCAAGGGAAAGAAGTTAATTAATTCATTCTCTCTGCTTTCTGAAAAAAAAGTGATTTAAAAGAAATATTTATTCAATCCAAATGTATACATGTATACCTATGTTCTCGTTAAAGTGTATAATTTCTGCGTTCCATGAAATAACTAGTAAAGTTCCAATTAACTTCAGTTGACTATTATACTATTATTATATAAATATATGTATACAGGGTTTTATAAAATGCTTTGTTTTCGAAATATTTGCGAAAAACACGTTAAATGCCGCACACTCTATATCTATAGGTATATTATCTAGTTATTTTGTACAAAATAAACTTATTGTGTACATGTATTATATTTTTAAGCTGTTTTATGCAATTAAATTGATTCTGTTAATAAAGTAAAGTTTAAAGTTTAAAATGAACAAACCTGAAGAAGATTATACGATAGATAAGTTTCAATAATTTGTAAGTCATGCTTTATCAAGGATTGAAAAACACTTATTACATACCGATTAAAAACTTTATTTTGCTAACGATAAATCACTAACATATTTAATTAATTAAACTATTTGACATAGGATAGAATAATGTATTTTCTTACACCAAATAATTCAAAAATACAAATAGTTTAAATTAATTTGTCTATCTTAAATATGTTTTATATTTAAAATTCAAATTCATAGTCTTACTTATAACGAGTGTTTGTTTGCACTCCTTGATTAGGCAAGAAGTAAAATTTCGAGTTTAGAAAAGCGTGAAAATTTGGATTAGCCGGGGCGCGACTCGCTTTACTCGCGCGCCTCCGCAAATCCAAATTTTCAGGCTTTTCTGAACTCAAAATTTTACTTCATGCTTTGTCTGGGAGTGGAAATACTTGTTTGAAACTTTGAATTAAATGGTTTTATAATATAAAAAAATTCCCAGTGTGTAAAACAATAATTCATTCATAAAAATTATAAAATAAAGTGCATAAAATCAACTTTTCGAGGTTACTCTATAATTGCATTAATGGGTAAATGCTAAAAACAATTTACGCTATTTATTTTTCGCAAAAAAATAAACAATCATAAGACACACAGGATTTTTTTTAAGCAATCTTTCCTTTTTCCTTTTTCTACTGCAGACAATTAATCCATCATTAAATAAATAAATTAGGTTGTAAAAACGACTACGAACTCAAATAAAACAGTAATTTAATTGTAAATAGTATAACTATTTAGAATTAAATTACTGTTTTATTTAAGCTCAAATAATTGTCTATTTTTCTCAATCAATATTTTTTTAGCAATTTATTTTCTATGAATATTACTGTTTCGTGATTTTTCAACTTTTTCTATTTACATTAAAGTTTTTAATTTCACTTTCATCAGTGTTTTATACGCGTGGCGCATGAAGTAAAATTTCGAGTTTAGAAAAGCCCCGTGAAAATTTGTCGAGAGTCAAACCCCTCGACAAATTTTCTACGCGGGGCTTTTCTAAACTCGAAATTTTACTTCATGCTTAGTCTGGGAGTGGAAACACTCGTTCCAAACTTCAAACTAAATGGTTTTATAAAATAAGAAAATACCAAGTATGTAAAATAATAAGTCATTCATAAAAATCATAATATAAAGTGGATAAAATTAACTTATCGAGTTAACTCTATAATTGCAATAATAGGTAAATGCCAAAACCAATTAGGGCTATTTATTTTCCACAAAAAAAATAAACAATCTTAAGACACACAGTTGAAATGTTTTTTTAAACAATCTTTCGTTTTTCGTTTTTCTACTGCAATCAATTAATCCATCACAAAATAAATAAATTAAGTTGCAAACACGAATACGAGCTTAAATAAAACAGTAATTTAATTCTAAATAGTATAACTACTAAGAATTAAATTACTATTTTTTTTAAGCTCGAATAATTGTCTGTTTTTCTCAATCAATATTTTTTAGCGATTTATTTTCTATGAATAGTTAAGGCTATTTATTTTTTACAAAAAAATTACCAATCTTAAGACACACAGTTACATTTTTTTAAGCAATCTTTCGTTTTTCCTTTTTCTACTGCAGGCAATTAATCCATAAGTATATAAATAAATTAAGTTGCAAAAACGACTACAAGCTTAAATAAAACAATAATTTAATTCTAAATAGTCTAACTATTTAGAATTAAATTACTATTTTATTTTAGCTCAAATAATTGTCTGATTTTTTCAATAAATACTTTTTTTAACGATTTATTGTCTAAGAATAGTAGGTTTCCTACTTTTTCTATTTAAATCGTCCTATTACGTAAAGTTTTTAAACAATTGCATTTCTTGTAAAAGTAATTGATTAATGATAAACAAAATACGCTTTTACTTGATTCGCAAAATCTTTTAGACACGCATTACCCACAATTCCATTTTCCGACTTTTTTAATTATCAGTAATTCGATAAATCTGTCAATTAAAGCGATTCGCCGATAATTTCCAGGAAATCGCAACATCGTTGATTTCGGGGCAAAAGTCTTAAAATACATGTTTAAATAATTGCATTTAAATAATTATCTTAAGCGAGTGTTTCCACTCCCAGACTAATCATGAAGTAAAATTTCGAGTTTAGAAAAGCCTCGCGTACTAAATGTTTACGGGGCTTTTCTAAACTCAAAATTTTACTTCATGCGCCACGCCTTTAAAACACTGATAAAAGTGAAGTTCATAACAGATTAAAACAACTTCTTTAATTAAAATAACACGAAATTCCATATTTAATCTATGGTTAATGTTAACAATAAATGATTAGGTCTTGAAACATGTAACTTGTTTTTTCTTAAATTTCTGATAATGTTTTCAAATCATTGTTTTCACATGATTATGTACAAGAAATATGTTTTTTAATTGACTGAATATAACAATAGCTTAATTTAATTCACTAGCATTTTTTACGATTTACTTGCAAATCAGTAGAAATGTTTTTAGTTGTCGGGAATATTTTGTTTTTAAGAAGAAAAGAGGAAAATGCCTAACGCATACCGTTTGTTATCCCACCCACGTTTGAGAAGAATAACAATAGGTCAATCCGATATGCACGGACTAAACTTTTAACAAGTGATTCCACTCCCAGACAAAGCATGAAGTAAAATTTCGAGTTTAGAAAAGCCTAAAAATTTGGATTTGCCGGGGCGCGCGAGCGAAGCGAGTCGCGCCCCGGCAAATCCAAATTTTCAGGCTTTTCTAAACTCGAAATTTTACTTCATGCGCCACGCCTATAAAACACAGATTTTCAAGTGAAGTTTAAAATACACTACTAAAGCTTATTCATTTAAAAACTTATTTAAGTATTAAAATCATTAAAATATTCAAATATAAGAATAATTTAGTGATTGAAATAAATATATTTAAATATTCAAAAATTTGACTATTTAAATTATTCCTATTCGGCTTCCAACCTTATTTTAAACATATTTAAAAAAAGTAATATGATGTAGTCTTACGTTTATTATATTTTTACTAGTATTATTTAGGAATAAACCAGTTTCTATTTGTAATGAAAACATAATTTTTTTTTTGTACTTTTTAAACAGCCAAGAAAGGGGTGGCTCGGCCAATTGAAAATGACACAGACCTAGAAACAATTGTATAGGTGGGGAGGAAGTCTAGCTGTAGACTAATTACCCTGCTTCCAGTTCTGGGAAAAATGTTTGAATCCATCCTCAAAAATAAACTCCTACCTCATATCTCCCAACACGTTCCTCCCTATCAATTCGGATTCCTCCAAAATAGATTAACCACTCTCCCACTCACTATCCTAACCTCAAACTACCAAACAGCATACCTCGAAAAAATAAAATCAGCTATAATATTCCTAGATATAAAAAAGGCCTACGATTCAGTCTGGCATTGAGGTTTGCTGTTTAAGTGCAACTCCCTCAATATCCCATTACACTCAATTTATGTTACTGATAATTTCCTAAACAATCTACTCCTTAATGTCGGCGTCCAAAATACCATCTCCCAGCATTTTATCCCCCAACAAGGTGTTCCTCAAGGCAATTATCTCCCCTCATGTACAATATCTATGTTCATGACATATACAACCCTAACCCACAGTACCTTAATCCCTCTGCATATTTTCTTCTCTTTGCCGACGACACTGCCCTTATAACACAAGAACCTACCCTTCCTAAAGTTCTATTGACTCTACAGAGCTAATAGATTGGCTATCTCTTTGATTTGCTAAATGGAGAATATCCATTAATCACAATAAATCCCATCTACCACCACAGACCGGTCAATTCCCCATTTAGCATAAATATATCAAACACCGTAATCAACCCAACCCCTGCTCGTAAATACCTTGGCATCACTTTCGACCCCAAACTATCCTTCAAACTCCACTCCCAAAACCATGAAAACGAAAATTCAAAATAGGGCGCGGCATTTCAGATCATTTACCTTCCAGTATAAAGGAATTACCACAAAAACAGAACACACGCACATCTACAAAATAATCTGCCGCCCATTATTAGAATATGCTTTAATTCTTTTCCTCAACCCGCGTCCCTCAACATTAAATAATATCGAAGTAGCAGAACGATCAGCCCTCAGAATCCTCACAAAAATCCGACATCCTAATAACCCACTCCACAACCCCTCTAATACCTTAGTGTATGAAAAACAGATACAATCCCTATTCAACAACGACTTACCCAACTGTCCCAAAAATTCGCATCTAATCCACACATCCATTACATCCTTAATCACCTCTGTCTAGTACGAAACCCCAATATTTCTTCCAAATTCAACAACCCAGAAACCACCATTCATCAATATCTCATCTCACATGAATCATAACTAACCAAGACAATGACAATAATCAGGCTGAAAGAGTCGATAGCCAAGGATTCCCCTTACACCAGATACCAGATACCAGAGCCAAGGATCTTATAATAATTGTAAAAATAAACAACCTGTAATTTATTAGTGCACAATAAAGATGTTTATGTGTTTATATGTTTATATATATATATATATATATATATATATATATATATATATATATATATATATATATATTAAATATAAAACTATTAACGGTGGAGGCTTCTACTTTGTTTTACATCATAATTCATAAATGAAACACGATTTTAACTTTGTACAACTGAGACTTTCTTAAATAGTAATGATACTTATACCTATTCTTTCTCTTTGTTTCAGGGCAAAATGGTAAGTCCGGAAAACCGCCCCCTTTCGCCGGACACACCTGAAATTAAAACCCCGTTTTTTCTCTCTCGCCCCGGATAAAAGGGCGATAAATTCAAGGGATTGTTCGGCTCGCACGAAATTTATATCGTTTTTCCGGGGAAAATTCGCCCATTCCACACGCGCTGGCTACACGACGTTTTCAATCAATATGATAATTCGCCAGTTTATTTGCTCTTCGCCAACCCCCACTCCAGTCCCCGTTCCACATAAATATCAAAGGACCACTCGCCTCAAAGTATTCCCCAAATTGATTTACGACCCCCCCACCCACACAACAAATTGGGACCGTTTCATCCCTCCGCGAGTTTAACCACACGTTCAATTTATGTGTGCTGAACGGAAAAAAATATTTTAATATGTCATGGGGGACTTTCTCATTGTTTGAAAAGTAAATAAGCAAAAATTCATGAATATAAACAGCTAACGAATAAAGCGAATGTAAATAAAATTTGTAGGGCAGAAAGAATTATGGTCGATAGGCCAGACGAGGACGTACTAACAAATTCATTTATTATAATCGATATTTGTTTTTGAGTTTCGTGAAGAGTATAATCATAAATAATTAACACTGTTGTATCCTTTCTTCACACTTTATTATAATTATATCTATGCACAGTATATAAGTTATATCTGAATAAAGATGATGTATATATACAGAGAGTTTTATGTAACACCGAACATTTTCATAACGAAAATTATTCTTTGAAAAATCATTATGCATACGTTGCACATTTTTCGATGCTTGGTTTATTAAAATAATTTAATTTGAAGCTTTAAGCGAGTGTTCTCCACTCCCAGGCTAAGCATGAAGTAAAATTTCGAGTTTAGAAAAGCCTGAAAATTTGGTTTGGTCGCGTAGCGCGAAGCGCGGAGCGGCCAAACCAAATTTTCAGGCTTTTCTAAACTCGAAATTTTACTTCATGCGCCACCGGTACAAAACACTGACATATTACGAAGTTTAAAACACACCGCTGAACTTAACATTAAATCAGTGTTTTGTACCGGTGGCGCATGAAGTAAAATTTCGAGTTTAGAAAAGCCTGAAAATTTGGTTTGGCCGCTCCGCGCTACGCGACCAAACCAAATTTTCAGGCTTTTCTAAACTCGAAATTTTACTACATGCTTAGTCTGGGAGTGGTACACACTCATTTTAGGTTTGGAATTGAACTCTTTTAAAAAACAACGATTATCTAAAAAAAAAATCCAAATTTTCATTCCTTTCTAAACTCGAAATTTTACTTCATGCGCCACCGGTACAAAACACTGACATATTACGAATTTTAAAACACACCGATAAACTTTACATTGAATCAGTGTTTTGTACCGGTGGCGCATGAAGTAAAATTTCGAGTTTAGAAAAGCCTGAAAATTTGGTTTGGTCGCTCCGCGCTTCGCGCAACGCGACCAAACCAAATTTTCAGGCATTTCTAAACTCGAAATTTTACTTCATGCTTAGTCTGGGAGTGGAACACACTCAGTTTAGGTTTCGACTTGAACTCCTTTAAAAAAACAACGATTATCTAAAAAAAAATCCAAATTTTCAGGCTTTTCTAAACTCGAAATTTTACTTCATGCGCCACCGGTACAAAACACTGACATATTACGAAGTTTAAAACACACCGATAAACTTTACATTGAATCAGTGTTTTGTACCGGTGGCGCATGAAGTAAAATTTCGAGTTTAGAAAAGCCTGAAAATTTGGTTTGGTCGCTCCGCGCTTCGCGCTACGCGACCAAACCAAATTTTCAGGCTTTTCTAAACTCGAAATTTTACTTCATGCTTAGCCTGGGAGTGGAAAACACTCGCATAAAGCTTCAAATCGGATTCTTTTAATGAACTGACCAACGAAAAATGTGCAATGTATGCATATGGATACTTCAAAGAAAAATTCTCGTTATGAAAATGTTCGGTGTTACATAAAACTCTCTGTATATAAAATTTGTAAGATGGGTCTCAGCCAGGGTGCTGCAAACAGATAAATTCTAATCTATTGTCTACAAACTTAAAACAAATGGTGAAATAAGTAATTCAATTATAATTCCAAACTATCTCCCCTCATATAAAGCAGCAACTAATTATAAGCCCTGAACAGATTTCGGTGCAACCACGAGGAACGCGAATTAGGTGGGTAATTAAAAACTTTCCCGGTTAGAAAGGGTAACGTTTATAAATATTCAAAACAACAGGAGAGTGTTCCAGAAAATCTGGTTACAGGAAGTGGTAGCTGGCTGCGGACCAGATACGTGAACTTAAACTACGACGGATTATAATGGCGGCGAAGGGAAGCCGTCCAACTATCAACTATCTCGTGATATTAAAGGGACCCCTAGGAGTGGAAAGGGCGGCATTAATTTGCAAATGGCTTGCTGCGGGGGCGGCGTAGGGCGCCGCGGGGAGGCGCGCGCGATTCACGACCCCCTCGATGGAAAAGGGCGCCGACCGCCGCATGTTTGCGCTACTTCAAGGGATACAATTTTGATATCGGAGTAAAGGGCCTCTCGTTAATCCTGTAAATAGTTTGTCGAAAAGCTTTTCAGATTTACAAGTTTGTATGTACTTCAGCTCAAAAGCCTATGGATCTGTATTAAATATCCTATTTAATATATCCAACGATTTAATCTTAATATACTGTTAATTTAGAAGTAAGTTTCATTGAATATATTTAAAACATCCAACTGTATTCATTAATTTCTTGAATTAATTTCTCATCTGGCACCTGATGAAACATATTAGAATATGTAAAGTTGTTTATTTAAACAACTTTACATATTCTAATATGTTTCATGTTCCAGATGAGAAATTAATTCAAGAAATTAACACTTGGTACTGTTTCACAAATTATAACTGTAGTCCGACTAGTTGCCTTTTGTTAGACTATTTTCAAAGGATTGTACAGAAAAAATTATTGTATATATACATATTTTTTTGTTTCAGGTAATAAGGGAAGTCAAATTTGGGAAATTCCAAATCTTCTCGATGTCGTTTACGATATTATTTCCCATTTTAATGGCCCTGTTAATCTCCAGGCCCTCTTTTTAGCGTGTATCCCTTATTACTTTAATGCAAAATCTTAAAATTATGAGGATTAAAGAAGTGATTGAATGTGATGCAATGTCTGTTTTAGATAATAAACCAACAACTGGCGTTTCCAAACATTGCATCACATTCAATCACTTCTTTAATAATAATTTTAAGATTTTGCATTCAGGTAATAAGGGATACACACTAAATCTAAAAGAAGGCCTGAAGATTAACAGCGCCATAAAAATTGAAAAAAATATCGTAAATGACAACGAGGAGGTTCGGAATTCCCCGATTTCGACTTCCCTTATTGCCTTAAACAAATAACAACAAAAAATATGTATATAAACCTAGACAATATTTTTTGAATTGTGGAGGCTTCTACTTCGTTATGCATGTTAATTTAACACAATAAAACACTTTTAACTTTCTTTGTATAACACAATTTATTTTTATGTGACTGCAGTTTCGGCAAATTCAGCTTGCCATTATCAAACATAAAGTGATAATGGCAAGCTGAATTTGCCGAAACTGCAGTCACATAAAAATAAATTGAGTTATACAAACAAAGTTAAAAGTGTTTTATTGTGCTAGACAATATTTTTTCTGTAGATTCCTTTGAAAACGGTCTAACAAACCAAAACTAGTCGTTATAAAGTTTTAATTTGTGAAACAATACCAAGTGCTTTTTAATTTAAATAACTTTAGGTATTCATTAATGCCAACAAGTCAGTTAAATTGTCAAGAAAATGACTTTCTCATATTCGCCATCTAATACCTACCTATCTAATGCCAATTTAATGAATGAATGAGTACTGAAATTCATTCACCAAATAGGCATTATATGGCGTTTACGTTTTCGAACACAGTTAAATTGTGTTTCCGAAATTACATAATAGATGCTGTACTCAATAAATTCTCTCGAGATATTTTCCTTGAAAAATTGAAAAGCAATCGCCGAAAGCAGTAAATAAAATTGGACTTGTAACGAACGTCCGAGTCATTTCCAGTTTTACTCCTTCCTGCATCCATTACGTCGGCGAATAAATAAAGGCCCCCGTTGTCCGGATGCATGTTTTATATCCGAAACGAAAAGGGACCCGGGGCCGTAAACAAAGCCCATTTAATATTTAAACCCCACGACAAAACGCCACGTGTACGTTCAGTTATTTACCAGTGGCGAAAGCGCCCGAAAATGTATATCATCGGGCAAAAACAGAAACTAATTCTTGCAAAAAAAAAAAACTCACTTTCAATTCCGCAAACTATTTTATTCTCATCGAAGTTTTTCCCTATTTCATTTTGATAAATGTCCGCAGATATAGATCTACGCGTTTTTTACGCGCCGCAATGAAAAATAGATTTGGTGGGGCCGTATAAATATTCCAGTTCGGGGTTCGTGTGGAATTTGAATCCGGGATACTTTTTTCTTATCGGTTTAGTTTTTTTTTTTTTTTAGGGGCATTGATTGAAGTTGAAAATAAATGTGAAATGGATGTCGAGTGTTCCAAATTATTTTTCACATGGGCGTAGCCAGGATTTAGGCCAGGGAAGGGCATGAAACAAAATATATGCCAAAATTTTATTTGTAACGATTGAGCGCTATAATCGATTTGACTGAAATTTATTATGGTTGATTATCATATTATAACACATAATTTAAGTTATTATGGTCATCATTGATTGGCAAGAAGTATGAAAACTACTGTTTTTCACAACATAAAAACTAAAATATGTTTTTACTGGCGCACTTTATAAAAATTGAAAAATCATTACTTTAAAGATTGGTTCATCTGGAAGCTTTTTTGTCCCTTAGTAATGTTTGATATTTTGTACGGTTTTGCCACAAAAATATAAAATATGAATATCGTATCCTCAATTTCCTTATCAAAATCCTAATGCAATTTCACAATATTTTAGTGTTTTATACGCGTGGCGCATGAAGTAAAATTTCGAGTTTAGAAAAGTCCAGAAAATATGTCTCGGGTCGCTACGCGACCCGAGACAAATTTTCACAGGGCTTTTCTAAACTCGAAATTTTACTTCATGCTTAGTCTGGGAGTGGAAAACACTCGTTTAAAGCTTTAAATTGAACCTAAAAAAAAAAACAAGGAATATCTAAAGATTTACAGTGATTTTTTCTTTTAGCTAAACATATGCATAAGCTGTAAATTTTCCGACATTCGTTGTTTTTTCAAAAGGGTTCAAGTTGAAACTTTAAACGGGTGTTTTCCACTCCCAGACTAAGCATGAAGTAAAATTTCGAGTTTAGAAAAGCCCCGTGAAAATTTGTCGAGGGTCGCGCAGTGACCCGAGACAAATTTTCTGGTGCTGCAGATGTGTGTTTTAGTTTGATTTAGGCAACGAGTGGCGCGACGGACGAAAGCAGGAATGAATAATAGTATTCATTCCTGTTCTCGTCCGCCGCAGGAATAAATAATTGTATTAATTCTTGTTCCCGTCCGCCGTTCAAACCACTATTTCTAATTTTTAACGCGAATTTTGATTAATTTGTTGAGCAGCAATTCTCGAACACTGACAAATCCGACGCACAAACAGAGTACTGCGTAAAAACCACGATGCGACAAGTGAGAGAAGCAAAAGCTGCAAAACCGAAACGACTCACAAACAAGGAAATAAAAACGACTATCAAGAAAATTTCGGAAAAAAAAGCACCAGGAGAGGATAACATTCCTAACCGAGCAATTAAGTTATTGCATAATAACACAATAAACAGAGTTGCTCGGTTAGTGAATGGAATCAGAACACACGCAGTTTTCCCGGCGTGATGGAAAAAGGCGATTGTGGTAACGATTCCCAAAGGAGGAAAGAATCCTTCGATTGTGGAAAACCGGAGGCCAATCAGCCCAATTTCAGGACTAGTCAAAATCGTGGAAAGAACAATCAAAAATGAAGTACAACGAATCAGCGAGGAGAAACAACTCATTCCATCGAATCAGTTCGGATTCCGCACCAAGTTAGCCGCCGTCCAGCAAGCAGCTATCATGATTAATTTCGCGAAAAAGATTTCAGGACTAGTCAATATCGTGGAAAGAACAATCAAAAATGAAACACAACGAATCAGCGAGGAGAAACAACTCGTTCCATCGAATCAGTTCGGATTCTGCACCAAGGTAGCCGCCGTCCAGCAAGCAGCTATCATGATTAATTTAGCGAAAAAGCTTTCAGGACTAGTCAATATTGTGGAAAGAACAATCAAAAATGAAACACAACGAATCAGCGAGGAGAAACAACTCGTTCCATCGAATCAGTTCGGATTCCGTACCAAGTTAGCCGCCGTCCAGCAAGCAGCTATCATGATTAATTTAGCGAAAAAGATTTCAGGACTAGTCAATATCGTGGAAAGAACAATCAAAAATGAAACACAACGAATCAGCGAGGAGAAACAACTCGATCCATCGAATCAGTTCGGATTCCGCTCCAAGTTAGCCGCCGTCCAGCAAACAGCTATCATGATTAATTTAGCGAAAAAAGATTTCAGGACTACTCAAAATCGTGGAAAGAACAATCATAAATGAAATACAACGAATCAACGAGGAGAAACAACTCATTCCATCGAATCAGTTCGGATTCCGTCCAACAAGCAGCTATTATGATTAATTCAGCGAAAAAGCTGATTCTTAAATCAAGATGATTACGCTGCTGGACGTCGAAAAGGCGTACGACAGGGTGTGGAAAGACGGACTGATGTACAAACTCCTGTTTCTAGATTTCCCGTTTTGGCTAGTCAAACTGTTGGACAACTGGCTGACAGACAAAACGTTTCGGATAAGACTAAACGATTCACTCTCGACGTGGAAAACGGCCTAAGAAGAATTACTACAGGGATCACCGATCTCTCCCCTGTTGTATAACTTGTATGTCACCGATATACCAAAGTTTAAAAACAGGGTGGGGATCGCAGTTTTCTAGTTCGCCGACGACACCGCTTTGGATGGACCAAATGGAACTCTCTGCTCGAAAATGGAAAATCAGAATAAACACCGGTAAAACTGAAGCCATTTTCCCGGGGAGAAAAATTCCTCCGAGGAAATACGTATACATAAACCGTAAGAAAAAAATCAGCATTAAAAGCCTAATAACCTATCTAGGCGTAACAATAGATAGGAAATTGAGCTTTTACAAACACGTAAGAAGAAGCCCGCTGAGCATCAGGAACCGCAGAAAAATCCTAAACACGGTGCTAAAACCGATTGCAGAATACGGCCAGGAAATCCCGATTGCGGGAAACAGTAAAACACTCAAACGAATGGAAATCGAGGACAACATACTGATCCGACGAGTCTTGGGAGCTCCATACTACATTTCAAATAAAGACCTACGAAGAGACATCAATGCAAAAGATCCACTTGAAACAGCAAAAATTAGAAGAAATAACATGATTGAGACGAAATCGCGAGAATCGGGGAGAGTTTTGAAATAATTATGTCACTAATTAATTAATTAATTCAAACTCAAAAACACACTACATTCCCTAGAGGAGAAATATAACAAATCTGATAAACCCCATTATTCATCAGATCCATCCAAGGAACACAAATCTTTGTTTCTTCGCGAAACTGGAAACTTGTAACAAGGAAGAGAATAAAAAAATAATTTGTGTGATTTGTTTATTGAATTTAGATTGAAAGAGTTGAGTTGGAAATAACACTAGAAAAATAATATTCCACAAGATAAGAAGCAATATTTTTCATCTCTAATATAACTTCATAGTCTGTTGAAAACTTTATCCTGAATGATGAGTACCTAACTCACGGCTCCCAACTTTAATTATTAAGAACGTGACTTTTTGAATTTGGATAAGAAAACCATTTAGGCACAGTAAAAAACTTGAGTAATATATTTGTACAACGACGATCAACGAAAATTGGACAGGTTTTTATTACTAGCAATGTAATCGTTTAGTAGTGCTGAGTATGGCGAAAGTGTCGCAGATTTGTGTTTTAGTTTGATTTAGGCAAAGAGTAGCGCGACGGACGGGAGCAGTAATGAATAATTGTTTTCATTCTTATTCCCGTCCGCCGCAGGAATGAATAATTGTTGTTATTCTTGTTCCCGTCCGCCGTTCAAATACTATTTATTATTTTAACTCGGATTTCAATTTATTTGTGTGTAGTTCACAACGGTTCGTGCGCCACACCACACCTTCATCATCATCCATTTTCACGGTTAGTGCACCACACTCGCCATCATCATCATCGGCGTGCAGCCGTTGTGGGTGTCGACTTTGGTCTTCCCCGGAAGATCCGATGGCACCCGGAAGAACTACCACCAACCAACCACAATGATAACCACTTTCGAAGTGGAGGTTCTGGAAAGGACTTCGATTTTGAATTTTGCGACAGGGATATGTGAAAGCATACTCCCAAAAAGATACCAATTATAAAAATTGGAATTAATTCGCTGATTCCCACTGAATCGGCAAAAGCTAACTTGGAATAACCGGAAGGTTGAAACATTTTAACAACAGGAAAGAAACAGAAAAAAAATTATTTGTGTATAAAACACAAATTTTAAGTGAAGTTCGAATATACATAAATTTCACAGCATTTTTGTGTTTTATACGCGTGGCGCATGAAGTAAAATTTCGAGTTTAGAAAAGCCCAGAAAATTTGTCTCGGGTCGCTGCGCGACCCTCGACAAATTTTCACGGGGCTTTTCTAAACTCGAAATTTTACTTCATGCTTAGTCTGGGAGTGGAAAACACTTGTTTAAAGCTTCAAATTGAACTTAAAAAAAACAAGGAATGTCTAAAGATTTACAGTGATTTTCTCTTTTAGCTAAACATATGCATAAGCTGTAAATTTTCCGACATTCGTAATTTTTTAAAAGAGTTCAAGTTGAAGCTTTAAACGAGTGTTTTCCACTCCCAGATTAAGCATGAAGTAAAATTTCGAGTTTAGAAAAGCTCCGTGAAAATTGTCTCGGGTCGCGCAGCGACCCGAGACAAATTTTCTGGGCTTTTCTAAACTCGAAATTTTACTTCATGCGCCACGCTATAAAACAGATATTCCAAGTGAAGTTTAAATATACATAAATTTCACAATATTTTAGTATTTATACGCGTGGCACATGAAGTAAAATTTCGAGTTTAGAAAAGCCTAGAAAATTTGTCTCGGGCTGCTGCGCGACCCTCGACAAATTTTCCCGGGGCTTTTCTAAACTGGAAATTTTACTTCATGCTTAGTCTGGGAGTGGAAAACACTCGTTTATAGCTTCAAATTGAATTTAAAAAAAAACAAGGAATATCTAAAGATTTCCAGTGATTTTTTCTTTTAGCTAAATATATGCATAAGCTGTAAGTTTTCCGACATTCGTTATTTTTTTAAAAGAGTTTAAGTTGAAGCTTTAAACGAGTGTTTTCCACTCCCAGACAAAGCATGAAGTAAAATTTCGAGTTTAGAAAAGCCCCGTGAAAATTTGTCGAGGGTCGCGCAGCGGCCCGAGACAAATTTTCTCGACTTTTCTAAACTCGAAATTTTACTTCATGCGCCACGCGTATAAAACACAGATTTCAAGTGAAGTTCGAATATACATAAATTTCACAATATTTTAGTGTTTTATACGCGTGGCGCATGAAGTAAAATTTCGAGTTTAGAAAAGCCCAGAAAGTTTGTCTGGGGTCGCTGCGCGACCCTCGACAAATTTTCACGGGGCTTTTCTAAACTCGAAATTTTACTTCATGCTTAGTCTGGGAGTGGAAACACTCGTTTATAGCTTCAAATTGAATTTAAAAAAACAAGGAATATCTAAAGATTTCCAGTGATTTTTTCTTTTAGCTAAATAAGCATAAGCTGTAAGTTTTCCGACATTCGTTATTTTTTTAAAAGAGTTTAAGTTGAAGCTTTAAACGAGTGTTTTCCACTCCCAGACTAAGCATGAAGTAAAATTTCGAGTTTAGAAAAGCCCCGTGAACATTTGTCGAGGGTCGCGCAGCGGCCCTAGACAAATTTTCTGGGCTTTTCTAAACTCGAAATTTTACTTCATGCGCCACGCTATAAAACAGAGATTTCAAGTGAAGTTTAAATATACATAAATTTCACAATATTTAAGTATTTATACGCGTAGCGCATAAAGTAAAATTTTGAGTTTAGAAAAGCCCAGAAAATTTGTCTCGGGTCGCTGTGCGACCCTCGACAAATTTTCACGGGGCTTTTCTAAACTCTAAATTTTACTTTATGCTTAGTCTGGGAGTGAAAAACACTCTTTTAAAGCTTCAAATTAAACTTAAAAAAAACAAGGAATATCTAAAGATTTACAGAAAATAGGACTGAATTTGAAATACGTATACTTAAAAGAAAAACTGCCTGTATCTGTTTGCTCCGGAGAAATATGAATAAAAATAAATAAGGATAACAAATAATTCCCAAAAAAACACTCGTTAATTAATATTATACACAATTGACTTTTGTTAAACAGTGGCGGCGACAAAGAAAAAACATGTATTTTTAATCACCCAAAAATCTAGATTCCATTTTTACTAAATAATAAAAAATAATTTATTTCCATTTTATTTTTTTGTGGCAACCCGTACAAGATATCAAACATTACTAAGAGACAAAAAAACTTTTAAATGAACTAATCTTTCAAGATGTATTTTTAAAATTTTTGTAAGGTGCGCTAATAAAAACATATTTTAGTTTTTATGTTGTGGTACTATTGTGTTTTATACTTCTTGTCAATCAATGATGACCATAATAAGTAAAATGGTGTGTTATATTATGATAATCAACTATAATAAATTTTAGTCGGATCGAATATAGCGTTCAACTGTTATAAATAAAATTAATAATATTTTTTTTTTAACTTTGAACACTTATTTCGACTTAACCGTAAACTTTTAGATATAGATAAGTTATGTTAAATCATCATATTTTGATCGCGGAAATCTATGGTTAAACCAATTTCCCACATTAACGGGACACCCTGTATTGAAAATGAACCTAACGAACAACTACTTGAAATATACAACGTCTTGCGCTTTTTACTGTAAAATTGATTGCTCGAGGTGTAATTGAATGTTTTGTTTCCTCCCTACGAATCTAATTACGCCCCGAAAATTCGCCCCGTTTTCGTTTGAATTATGAATTAATGAAGCGAAAGTAACTCCGCCAGAAAACCAAATATTGGGCTCCGCTTTTTCGCGTAGAAACTGCGCCGCGTAATTAAATTCTCCAGGTGAGTTTCGGCAGTATTAATTGCTTCGGAAAATAAACGTTTGCTCGCGCGGAGTTTTTCCCTCCGCTCGCTCGAATCGAATTACTCCAATTAGAAAGGGAAAAGGAACAAAAAAAAAACTCGCCGGATGAGGAAAATTGAGGGGCTGATGAGTATCGCGTCATTGTTATCGCGAGACGAGGGGACCGGAAACGCGACTGTAAAGTGGAGGAGAGAAACTCGCAAGTCACATTTCAGTTTCGTATCAGGACGAGTTTTATGTACGTAGTTCGCGAGAAGTTTAGTTCCGATGGAGGGATATTTCATACAGTTTCCACCATTTCAATAATTGAGTGTGTATTATAGTCAAAGTTTGATATTTCAGTGTGATTATTTGAAAACGAAATAATGGCATTTTCGTCAATTAATTATAATTAATGAATATATAATTTAGACACAGTTAAAAGCTTCAGTATTATATTTGTACAACGAAGATCAACTAAGATTCGACAGCTTTTTATTACCGCTAATGTAATCGTTCAGTGCTGTCGAGTATGGCAAAAGTGTCGCAGATTTTTGTTTTCATCCTACGTACAAGTTTTCAGTTTCATCAGAAACTATGACTTGTGAGCATTTGGTGGATCTGATGAATAAGGGGTTCATCAGATTTTTTCAATTTTAAAATTGGTATCTTCTTGGGAGTATGCTTTCACATATCCCTGCCGCAAAATTCAAAATCGAAGTCCTTTCCAGAACCTCCACTTCGAGAGTGGGTATCATTGGGGTTGGTTGGTGATAGTTCTGCCGGGTGCCATCGGATCTTCCGTAGAAGATCAAAGTCGACACCCACAACGGCTGCACACCGATGATGATGATGGTGATGAAGGTATGGCGTGTTGCACTAACCGTGATGATGGTGATGAAGGTGTGGTGTGGTGCACTAACTGTTGTGAACTACAGTGTCGCAGATTTGTGTTTTAGTTTGATATAGGCAACGAGTTGCGCGGCGGACGGGAGCAGGAATAATTAATTGTATTCATTCTTGTTCCCGTCCGTCACAGGAATGAATAATTGTATTGATTCTTGTTCCCGTCCGCTATTTAAACTTCTATTTCTAATTTTAACGCGAATTTCGATTAATTTGTGTAATTTGTTTGTTGAATTTAGATTGAAAGAGTTGAGTTATTTGAAATCATAAACAAAATTTAAATTTAAATAATATTAGGAAGACATTATTTCACAAGATAAGCAGCAATATTTTACATCTCTAATATAACTTCATAGTCTGTTGAAAACTTTATCCTGAATGATGAATACATAACTCACCGCCCCTAACTTTAATTATTAGGAACGTGACGTTTCCAATTTCGATAAGAAAACCATTTCCAGGGAGCTTTTCTACAAGTAAGAAATTTGTAATTTCAATGTCCGACTATTAGCTACGTAGAAACGAGGTAGAGTCGGTAATCCGAGATTCCAGCATCTAGATTGATGCGAGTGCAATCTACTCCTCTTTTGCTCTCGCGCCACCCTTGGAGTGGGCATAAAATAAAAGATAAGTGACTTAAAGAGATTGCAATTCCGAGTGGGTATCTCTCGGCATTAAAAGCGATCGCCTCGCAGTTTCGCCCATCGATTTCCTTTCTGGTTATCGGAAGACCGTCTTATTCCGCGGTGCGCTTCAAAAGCATGTTTTATTTTGCTGGCAGAAATTAATTCGCGTGAAGCACGCGTGCGAGTCGCTGGGCGGAAGGATTGCTTTTATTTAATTTATTCAAAGGGGAAACGGGCTCAAAGGGAACATCTCCGGGATGGGTTTAAATATTTATCAATAGGAAAAAGGCTCGCGTGGAATCCGAGTAAAAATTATATATTTTATTACAAGGATTTTCGATTTCTATCGGGGTGTATTCATCAATGGAATGCGCTATTTTTGTTGTAGGTAGCTAGAATTGAACATTCTTCTAGAGAAAATTCTTAAGATTATCAGTTAAAATCAAATATAACTTACGGTCTTGATTTCTTATACAGAAGATTCATCATTATTTTTAATTATAGAAATATCGCTCGAACATAAAGGCTCATAATTATTATTGCGCACTGCTGCAATAAATTTCTTAAAAATTATGCCCTACTTACATTTTTAGATTGTGCAATTATTATTCAAGAAAATAATCTTTATTCCTGATTATTATACAGGGATTTTTTCATTGAAGTATACATACGCTTTTTTTAAATAGTACAATTTGAAGCTCTAAACGAGTGTTTTCCACTCCCAGACTAAGCATGAAGTATAATTTCGAGTTTAGCAAAGCCCCGTGAAAATTTGTCGAGGGTCGCGCAGCGACCCGAGACAAATTTTCTGGGCTTTTCTAAACTCGAAATTTTACTTCATGCACCACGCGTATTAAACACTGAAAACACTAAAATATTGTGAAGATAACCTTCACTTGATATCAGTGTCTTGTACACGTGCCGCATAAAGTAAAATTTCGAGTTTAGAAAAGCCTCAAGTTTTTGTTTGAAATATTCGTAGAAACAACGAATACCTGAAGATATACAGATATACAGTACAGAAATACGCACTTTCCAAAGAACCAGATACTGTATCTGGTTCTTTGGTAAGTGCGCATTTCTGCACTGCACTTAGGCCTAATTAGGCCCATTGTGCTCATTAGGCCCATTGTGCTTTCTTAGGCTCATTGTGCTATACAGTCTATTCAGATATGTATACCTAATAGAAAAACTCTTTGTATATCTGAGACAGTAATTAATAATATGCAGTATACAAAACATTTTTTAAGCACCAGAAAAATTCCAGGGCTGAAAGATTTAAAATCAATTTCAGAACTGACGCGTGAGATTACGTTTAAAGTGAAACAGTTGTAGGTGCTACAACTGTTTCACTTTAAACATAAGCGCTCGCATCAGTAGTAAAATCCGGGGGTATTGAACAATTCTTTTTCATTTTTCGCATGCCGGAGCGATATAAATTCAATATTCTCCTGTTAATGCGGATTGGAGTCGACGGCGATATGGAAAGAAAAAGGCGAGTGTGCCTGCCTTCTGAAATATGAAATACTCTCCCGGCCCCCGCGGGCTCCGGAAAATCCGGGCGAGTGATTCCTATCAATCACTCTGGGAAGGTGCGACGGAGATAAGTGAAAAGTTCCGGGGGGATAATCCCGCGTCGCGCGTTTTATTTATGTGCGGACATCATTCGGGAATAACGAGGACAAAGTGACATCCCGGAGGAAAAGTTTTTTGTGAAGGATTGTTCTTCGGGATTATTTATTTTGGGTTTTAACGATGTATGGGCGTTTTTATTGTTTTATTATTGTTGATTTTTTCTCGAAGGGTTTTAAGACTCTAAAAATTACTCCCTGCTTAAATACATAGAAGGTTTTAAGCTTTTTTACCCTAAAAGCATCATAATTAACCAAGTGCTTAAACTATTAATTTAAACCTGATTACCATCCTAAAGTAGACAGTTTTAGTTCTGGTTCTGGTTTTGGTTCTGGTTCTTTGGGGAGTGCGCATTTCTGCACTGCACTTAGGCCTCATTAGGATTATTGTGCTTCCTTCCGTCGCTTACCCAGCCTCAGCTCAGCCAGCCTACATGGTTTAGGTAGTCTAGCAAAGCCGAGGTGGGTAGATCCCTTATGTAGGCCATTGTAGGCCATCTTTCACCCAGTAAGGAGCCTCTAGTTGACGAGAGTGCCGGGAAATCTGCAGGATGGAGAGTCAACTATCCCTATCCTGTATAGGTGCGCGATTAGCCCGCAGTGACCAGTCAGGGCGGCAGTTATGCGCCTAAGGTTCCCCCTGTTCAGCTGCAGGTACTGTTTCGCTAATCTCTCGTCGGGATACAATAGTGTTTCCTTAGAGAGCTTGCAGCCCTTGATGTTATCCCAACGTTTCCTGAATTTCTCCAGTGCGTTGGTTTGTACCATATTGCACAGGGACAGAGGCGCAAGGCGCACTAGCGGCTCTGGTGAGAGTATGTCCATCCCAGCCGCTGCTCTTGCCAGTGCGTCAGCTCTCGTGTTACCTGTATTTAAGTCGTGCCCCTTCACCCAGCAGACTTCAATGTTGTTATACATTGCTGCCTGCCTGAGTTTTCTGTGGCACTCTAATGTTGTCTCTGAAGTTGTATGTGATTTCTTCAGAGACAGTAGCGTTTGCCTATTGTCCGTTAGGATCAGTATGGCTTCATTTGACGCATTGCGGTTTATGATGTTCTCAGCCGAAAGTGTTATGCCCATTGTTTCTAATTGTGTGACGGTGACATGCTATCCCATCGGAACCTTTGTTTCGATTCTCAGGGTCCTGGAGAAGACACCGATCCCCGATCTGTCCATACTTTCTATCTGTGTAGATCCTTATGGCCGACTCTCTCATTTGCTTAGTGGGTTGAATAATAACCGTGTAAGGTGCATTCCAAATGAGTGTCGGTCTACAGTAGTCAGTGCCAGCCTCTAAAAGAGGTATAT
Source organism: Philonthus cognatus (assembly GCA_932526585.2). Classification (NCBI taxonomy): domain Eukaryota; kingdom Metazoa; phylum Arthropoda; class Insecta; order Coleoptera; family Staphylinidae; genus Philonthus; species Philonthus cognatus. The sequence continues at coordinate 78,527,991 of OW052245.1, forward strand.
CTTTGCAGACACTCCTCCAGAGGTGTCCTCTGACTAACCCACAGCGGTTACTGTTCCAGATCCCACTGCTTGAAAGCGAAGTATGGTCGCAACGGCCTCCCTTTCCACGTGAATATCAAGTGGCGGAAGGCACCTCCATCCCCATCGTTGGAGTAGTGTGCATGGCGCCTGTTATGCTTGGACAGACTGTCCGCTGCACTTGCGAGAGTCGCTTTCTCGTAGTTAGCTGTTTGATCCTGGGCCACCAAACTAAAGCGCTGTATGTTAGCATGGGCCTTATGATGGCTGTGTATAACCACATCTTCGTGCGCGGTTTCAACCCCCAGCTTTTCCCCACTGACGGCATTGCCAAAAGGCTCTTATGGCTTTGTCTGTTTTGATGTCGATGTGCTTCTTCCAGCTCAGTTTCCTGTGAAAGGTGATGCCCAGGTATTTCACCTCGTCGCTGTACTGCAGCATCTTATTCAATAATTTTGGTGCTCTTATCGTCACCTTTCTTTTCTTGGTGAAAATGACCTTCTCTGTCTTGGTAGGGTTTTACCGATAGGGAGTGATCATTGCACCACCGCGAAACTGTATTTAGAGCACCTTGCATTCGGTCGCATAGAACGTGTTCGAATTTGCCACTCACAATCATGGCTAGATCATCAGCATAGGCTGTCACACAGAAGCCTAGTTGCTGAAGTTGTTCGAAAAGGCTGTCCAGAACCATGTTTCATAGTAGAGGTGATAAGACATCTCCTTGTGGACAGCTTCTGTCAATTTTACAGGTGATCCGTTCCCCACCCTGTTCTACTGTGACTATACGGTTGGCCAGTGCATTGCCAATCCAGTCACGCATTTTAGATGGTACTCTACGCTTGTTAAGCGCGTTTCTTATCTTCGGTATAGTCGTTTTATCAAACGCGCGTTTAATGTCTACAAAAACCCAGGGCGGATTCCTTGATATCCAGTGATCTCTCAATCCTGCTCACTACCTTATGTAGGGCAGAGTCGGTAGATCTTCCCCGTGTGTATGCGTGTCGTGACATTGTCAGATGTTGTCTAGTTAGAGCTGTCGCTCTTATGTGCCATTCACAATTTCTTTCCTGCGTTTTCATAAGAATCGAAGAAAGTGTGATAGGCTTATATGTCTCGGGAGCAGTATAGTCAGCTCTGCCAGGTTTCGGAATGAATACTACCCTAGATTGTTTCCAGGCTTTTGGGACATAACCCAGCGCCAGACTGGATCGGAACATCATTGCCTTTAAGGTGTTTTCCTCATTTATCACTTCATGGGCTAGCTTCCAATCTTCTATTGTTCCTAAAGTGATTCCAGACCCCCCCCTCCCTGGCTTGCTTAGAAAGTATGGTGCAGCTAGAGAAGTGAGTCTTGAGCAACAGTTGCAGACTCTCCAGGAGGTCGTCGGTCATATCGTCGTCCTTTCTCAGGACTCCCACAGACTGCTGGTGGTCTTGTGATAGAGCCTTCTTGAGTCTGCTAACCTCTTGCGTGCTTTCGATGCTTTCACAGAAAGCTCGGGATGATGCTGTTTGACATTGCCTCATAAGTTTTTTGTACTCTTTAGGGCGGGCCTTGTAAAAAGCCCAGTCATAACTCTGTTTAGAGCGTTGAGCTCTACTATATGCTTTCCTGGCCTCATCTCTGAAGAAGTCTAGATCTGTTGTCACCATGGGGTAGCTCTCCCTGTCTCCGACCTCCTTTTAAGTAGGCAGAACAATTTGTAAGCCCTAATTATCTTTGCCTGCACTTCCTCCGAAAGGAGGTCTAAGCTGGCGCAGTCCTTAGAGTACTGCGTATTTATATCCCGCAGCCCCTCACCGAGGTGCACAATATATGCACTCTTATCCGTTTGTCTCGGATTTCGTAAGGGTTTGCCAGGACTCGTCTTTAGACCTATCTGAAAAGTGACCCATCTGTGGTCAGACATGGACGCTTCTCGACTGACCTCCCATTCGTCTATTTTAATAGAGATACCTAGGCTAGCCATTGTGATATTGATCACTGCCTGGCTGCGAGCGTTCCGTCCCGCGGTTAAGTATCTCTATATCGTTACTTATTAAAAAGTCATGCAGGGACTCCTTTATCTGAAGTCATGCAAGGACTCCTTTATCTGAAGTCCTGCTCCCCCATGCGATATGGTACGAATTTGAGTCGCAGTCTATGATAAGCGGTAGTCCCTTCCTCCTGCAGTACTCAACAAGCCCTTTCATTTCCCTTGTTGGGGGCAGAAGGATGGAGTTTCCAGGTAAGTAGACCGCCACCAGGACTACGCCTCTACCTTTGCCGATTGCTCCACGAACTTTTATCACGGTGGTGTCGCCAGCGGAAAGTTGTGATAGCAAATGGGCTTCTATTTCCCTAGGTGCGTAGATGGCACTCCTAGGTTTCGTATTTGGCCTGTAAAATAAATTACCGGCTAGCTGCCCATACCACAGATCCTAGATATTACGATCCAGTGTTCCTGTATAAGGGCCACAGTGTCCTTAGTAGTATCAAGGCGGCGGCACAGTGTTGCCGTAGCCGCTCTTCAATGACTCAGGTTACATTGGATAAAATGCTATTAGCCATTACGCTAATGGTGACTGATCGGTCCTAATCCAGTCAACTTTCGACTCAACGAGTGTGGACTCGTTCGAGTCAGAAAGGGAGGCGTCGGTCGTTTCTGACGTTAGAGGTAACTCGATCAGCACATCCTCCAGTCTCAGCTCTTCCCTAACCGGCGAGATTTATAGCTGTATGGATACAGCAGCCACGTGCTCAGCCTGTTGATTGAGGGGCAATCTTTCTTAGAAGCGGTGAGTTGGATGTTTCAGATGCGCTTTCAGTCGCCCTCTAAGTTACAACACCTTCCTCCTCCTCTTCATTTCTGGGATCCTTGCTGACCCTAAAGATCAGGGAGGTAAACCTATAACTTAAGCGATTTCCCCTGCCGTTTAGAATTTTACGATCCTCCTCTCCTACTCCAAAGACAAGTAGTTGCCCAGGCGGGTAGACAGACTTCAATAAGTTATATTTATGCTTAGTAAAGCATCCGCAAAATGTTTATTTGTGTCATTTCTGCTGTAATATATTATAATCTTTATTATATTTTGAAATTAAATTCCGTAATTTGACCTCGAAGGAAAATTATAATTAATAATGGTGCGTGCGCTGGATTTTTTTCTGGGGAATTTTAATTTCAAGAGGCTGTAACCAACTTTCCTTTCTTTTAATTTTGGTTTAATATCCAAATTTGGAAAGGTGGATGATAGACTGATTAACCTGCCTTACATAAATAATAAACCAAGTAATGCATTTATCTGTGCGAGGAAAAATTTACTTACAATGAGTGATTTTCAAAAATAAAATAGCATTCTACGCAGACATTAACATCAATCCAACACGCTTATCAGACGAAACTAATTTATTTCAAACTTATTCGGGTAAACAATTAATTAATAATGGTGCATGCGCCGGGATTTCACAGGAGAATTTTTATTTCAGGAGGTTGTAACCAACTTTCCTTTCTTTTTGTTTTGGTCTAACATACATATTTCCAAACTAGCCATCTTTTTAAATTTGTATGTTAGACCAAAACAAAAAGAAAGGAAAGTTGGTTACAACCTCCTAAAATTAAAATCTTCCAGTGAAATCCCGGCGCGTGCACAATTATTAATTAATTGTTTGCCCGAATAAGTTTGAAATAGAATTGTTTCGTCTGATAAGCGTGAAATATAAAAGCCACAGTGTTTTTCGAAAAAATTGTAGCGTTATACAATATATAATTGAAAGTGTTTAAATTGTTTTATTTGTATAAAAGTAAAGATGAACTTTCAACATTTATGAGCCTTATCAATTAATGTTTTAAAAAGGTGGGGTTAGGTTTATTAACCCGCCTCACACAAATAAGTTACCTGGTAATAAACCAAGTGATTTATTTATCTCTGCGAGAAGACATTAAATGTGTTTACTTTTAATGAGTGATTATCCAAAGTACTAGCAAGCTACGCAGACATCAACATCAATCCACCGCGCTTATCAGACGAAACTAATCTATTTCAAACCCATTCGGGCAAACTTAGTTTTTGTTTCGGGGCGGATAATAAACTTTGGTCCGTTTAGGCGATCCCTTTGAGAATGGCCGGAGCGGGCGGCGATTTATAAGGGCCTAATTGCTCGCGATTTTTCAGGACAATGCCGCGAGTTTTCCCGGAAGTTCGGGCCCTTAATTGTTAATTACAGTTTTTGGCTGGAGCCCGTTTTAAAGGCGGCGCCCTTATTAAATTAATTCCGGTCCGGGGGGCACCCAAGCGGAGCGGGGACGTCTAGCGAACATAAATCACCGGAAAAATCCGAGAGATGAGAGCTTATAGTTCAGTTAAGTTAATTTGTTTCAGCTAAGATGATTAATTGGCGATGAAATGGCCCGTTTACGTACGTACGTAGATAGCGGGCGATGTGTTTTGCGAGTATTAATTTGATTTACTGCTTAGCTGAGATATTGTTAAAATTATATATTCTGACTTTTGTAGATATCGTATACTCTATGAATATTATTGATATTAATTATTATTTATCATCTATTCTATTCTTACTTCAACTTGTATTTTTAAATGAATAAAGAACAATTACTTATTTGTAAAAGGTATAGAAATCACTTATTTGTAATAGGTACAGAAATTATATATAGTTTGCAGAATATTTACAAAATATAAAAATCGAATTAAAATTAATATCGACTTTCTGCAAACATTTTGTCTCATTGAGACAAGTCTCCAAATGTTCATTGACACAACTACTTCTCAAGCTAACACCCCGACAGATATTGAATTATACAATTAATATTTGAGTTACACGAGAGATTTACTGTTCTATGCATAATTTATATCCAAAATGCAACATCAGGTCAAACTATTTCTTTACCAAACTAAATGAAATTGAAATAAATTGAAAAAAATTATTCTATTCTATTCTTACTTCAACTTGTATTTTTAAATGAAAAAAGAACAATTACTTATTTGTAAAAGGTATAGAAATCACTTATTTGTAATAGGTACAGAAATTATATACTTTGACTTTTGTACATATCGTCTACTCTATAAATACGCTCAACCCCTTCTTATCCATAAACCTCTCCGCTCTTTTCAGAATATCCTTCATCCCTTCCCACTCTCTTGCCACCAGCACCATTTCATCCGCACACATTCACACCTTACTTCTACCAATCATCCTAGCCTCTAGCCTATTTTTACCACCATCATAGCTATCTTGTATTCCGTGCTCATCACTGTTATCCCCTTATAGCGATACGCATCTTTCTGATCCCCTCCCTTGTGTATCGGGCAGATCCTCCCCACCTTCCATGCTGCCGGTATGTTCACTCTTTCCCTCTACATCGGGTTCAGTAGCTCCCTGAATTTCTTCTTCCTCACTTCCCCAATCTCCTTCCACATCTCTGCCTTCCCTCCCTTCACCTCCTTGAACGCTTTTTCGACCTCCTCCTCCGTGAACTCTTCCTCTCTATCCCCTGGCCTGCCTTCTCCCATCCCCACTGGCACTCCACTACCTTCTCTGCACTTCTTTGTCCATTCTTTCAACGATATCCCTAACTGCCTTTTCCATTTCCCTCTCCTCACTACCTTCCACATTTTCCGCCTCGTTCCTACATTCCCTCAATTCCTCGCTCACTCTTTCCACCGCCTGTAAGTATGAGACGCGTGTGTGAGGTCAGTGTTAATGTATGGGGTGGACGTGTGGGGGACGAGAGGGTATGAATGTACGGAGAAGGAGCAGTTGTGGTTCCTGGAGCGTATGTTGGGGGTGAACAGGTCAACACCCGGATGTGCTGCAGAAGACGAATAGAGACAAACTAAAGTGTGAGGAAATGGTGAGAATGGCTAGGTATGAGATGAAGTTATGGGATCTGGAGGAAAAGAGATTGGTGAAGGCGGTGTGAGTGACGTGCGTGAATAGGAGAGAGGGTAGATGGAGGAGGGAGAGAAGGAGAATGTATGAGAGGGCGGGTTTGTCGGAGACGAAGGTGATGGAATGGCTGGGGAATGGGATGAAGGTGGATGAAGGAGAAGGAGGTGGGAGCACAAGAAAGACAAGGGTGTATAGAGAGGAGTGAATACAACAATAGGTACAGGAGGTGGCAGGTGCATGGGAGAATGCCGAGGTATTTGATGGAGAGGGGATGGAAAAGGGAGGAAAGGGTGGTGCTAGCGAGGGCGGGGTGTGTGTCAGGGGAGAGAGGAAGGAACCTGTGAATGAGGGAAGAGTATGGGAAGTGTGTAATGTGTGAGCGGGGGAGGGACACGTGGAGGCATTTGGCGGAGGAGTGCGAGGGGGTAAAGGAGGAATGGGTGGGAGTAAGAGGGAATAGAAGAGTGACGAAATGGATGAGAGAGGACAGGGCCGGGGTAAGGACGCTGGAGAAGAGAAGGAAAGCAGGAGGAAGAGAGGGGGAAGCGACTTTTTTTTTACTCTATGAATATTATTGATATTAGTTATTATTTATCATATTTTAAACTAAGCATTATTGTATTTATTTTAAATGGATATCCGTAAATAAACAATAAATAAATAAATAAATATTCTTACCAAAACTTGTATTTTAAAATTAAAAAAGGAGCATGTACCTATTACCGCATTTTATTATTGGTCTCGTATTTTAAATCTACTTAACTGGTTTGCAATCACAATAAATTTAAATTAAAAGAAAAGCCTGAGTATTTCTCGTGATTTTCATGAAAGCAGGTGAATTAAAAGCTACCCTTTTACATTTTCTTAAATTACCCCCAGAAAACAGAAGGATGTTTTCCCCAACAAAAACATAAAATCTAATAAAAATATCTGCTGTAGAATTAAATCGAAAAGCAGGAAACCGGGAAAAATATTGTTTAAAACGAGAAACGCGACGAATTTATTCATCGCCACACTCTGGAGGTGGCCAAAGGTGGGAAATCGGGGTCCCGCTTGTCCTCGGCGGTGCGGAAATTATTCCGCCTCAGGTGTTCTCTCTCTCTCTCTCTCTCTCTCTCTCTCTCTCTCTCTCTCTCTCTCTCTCCCCAAGCCTGACCTGAGAAAAGAAACACCCCCGCGACTTTGAAATAATGAATTTTGAATTTTAATCCGGAACAGTGGCTAGAGTTTGCGAGGGGGAGTGGGTGGCATGAATAAAATATGTCCTGCTGAACTTGCACGCATGTTGGGATTATGGAAGTTGTCGAGGATAATTTCATTGGTGCTTGGGTTCTCATTTTCATTTGGCTGCGTTTTTTTTTTACTTTTTCATCCGTTTTTTATTGGAATATGTAATTTCGTGCTAAATGAAAAAATGTATACAGGAAGTTTTCGTTTTAGGGATACATAGCCTAATTGTATACTCTAAATTTTTAGATATACGTTGATTTTTTTTAAAAGAATTAAATTTCAAGCTTTAAACGAGTGTTTCCACTCCCAGGTTAAGCATGAAGTAAAATTTCGAGTTTAGAAAAGCCTGAAAATTTGGTTTGGTCGCGTAGCGCGAAGCGCGGAGCGGCCAAACCAAATTTTCAGGCTTTTCTAAACTCGAAATTTTACTTCATGCGCCACGCGTACTAAACACTGATGTATGTGATGTTGAGAATACACGTTTTTAGCATACTGATTAAGTAGAATATTTTGAACTTCACCTAAAATCAGTGTCTTATACGTCTGGCGCATGAAGTAAAATTTCGAGTTTAGAAAAGCCTGAAAATTTGGTTTGGTCGCTCCGCGCTTCGCGCTACGCGACCAAACCAAATTTTCAAGCTTTTCTAAACTCGAAATTTTACTTCATGCTTAACCTGGGAGTGGAAACACTCGTTTAAAGCTTCAAATTTAATTATTTTAAAGAAATCAATGAATATCTAAAAATTTACAGCATACAATTAGGATATACCTAAAAGAAAAACTTCCTGTATTCATTTTTTCATTTGGTTTGGTCAGGTAGTACTTTAATTTCATTCTACCTAACTGTTCTTACATAAAATAGATATTAAAATTGAATTTGAATTAAATGTTCTTACTTAAAATGGTTTAGCGCTACGTGACCAAACCAAATTTTCAGGCTTTTCTAAATTCAAAATTTTGCTTCATGCGCCAGGCGTACAAGACACTGATTTTAGGCGAAGTTCGAAATATTCTACTAAAGCAGTATGCTAAAAAAGTGTATTCCGAACATCACATTACATCAGTGTTTAGTACGCGTGGCGCATGAAGTAAAATTTCGAGTTTAGAAAAGCCTGAAAATTTGGTTTGGCCGCTCCGCGCTTCGCGCTACGCGACTAAACCAAATTTTCAGGCTTTTCTAAACTCGAAATTTTACTTCATGCTTAACCTGGGAGTGGAAAACACTCGTTAAAGACTTTTAATTAAACTATTTAAAAAAACAAACGATTATCAGAAAAGTTACAGCTCATGCATACATGTATGTATATTTAAAAGAAAAATTCCCAGTATATTTACCAAATTTTAGTGGTGGCAAATGCCACCGTCAGGGTAAATGTCAAGAATATTTCAGTTCTTGGGGTATAGTGGCATTTATCTTAGTGGCCAATCGTTTCATATGCCTCGCAACCGGCGTTTGTCTTGTCCTGCTTCTTCGTTTTGATTGTTTATCTTTCGGCGGTTAAATAATAAAAAAATAACTAGAATTTTTCTAAACTCGAATTAAATGAAATTAAGTTTACGTGTATATATCTTTTCAACAGTTTAATCCAAAGATTATTTTAAAAAAAATGTTATGCTACATTTTACCAGTGCTTTAAGCTTGAGCTATACAAAATAGCTCAAGCTTAAAGCACTGGTAAAATGTAGCATAAAAGTTATTTTTAAAAATAATCTTTGGATTAAACTGTTGAAAAGATATATACATGTAAACTTAATTTCATTTAATTCGAGTTTAGAAAAACTAGAGTTTTTTTCTTTATTATTTAAGCACCGAAAGATAAACAATCAAAACGAAGAAGCAGGACAAGACAAACGCCGGTTGCGAGGATTATGAAACGATTGGCCACCGTTTACTTTCGCTGTTAAATCCACCGTGAAATTGGTGTGTACGAACTTGACATTTCCAGAAACGGAGCACTCCAGAATCTGAAATGGATTTTGAATTAGCGAAATAATAATTGAATAGTGGCCAAATACAAATTCAATCATGCGGATACTGAGAATATTTAAATAAAATATGTAGATAAATTCTATGTTAATTAGACTTAAAATATAAACAAAATTTAACATAAAGAAAAATTGCGTTTGTCAATAGTTTGCAGAATATTTACAAAATATAAAAAACGAATTAAAATTGATATCGACTTTCTGCAAACACTACTTGTTTATCTATTTGTTTATTTATTCACTTTACTTTTAACTCAAAGCGTAGTTTTAGTAATTTCGTAGGTTTTCGTCTCAAATATTCAACGTTTATGTTAATATTAGGTAACATTATGTATTCACAAGTGTAAAGCTTCTTGCTGTTAACACAATAAATTTACTCATTTATTTATGTATTTATTTAAAAAGCATTTTGTTTCATTGAGACAAGTCTCCAAATATTCATTGAAACAACAACTTCTCGAGCTAATACCCCGACAGATATTGAATTATACAATGAATATTGGAGTTACACGAGAGATTTAATGTTCTATGCATAATTTATATGCAAAATGCAACATCAGGTCAAACTATTCCTTTACCAAACTAAATGAATTAACAAGAAATTGAATTATATTGAAAAAATTACAGGGAATGAATATTAATTGTCTTAAGCCATAGACGCGTTTCGAGAATTATCCCTCATCAGTATAGCTATGCTTTAGACTTTTAATACAAAAAAATGAATTAACAAGAAATTGAATTAAATTGAAAAAATTACAGGGAATGAATATTAATTGTCTTAAGCCATCTATAGACGCGTTTCGAGATTTATCCCTCATCAGTATAGCTATGCTTTAGACTTTTAATACAAAAAAAAATATTAAAATAAATAAGAAACTTACAGGAATGTCGAAGTGTGTCGGCGAAACAGGTACACAAAACTGGGGTGAGTGAAAATGAAGGGATGTTATTTATAGGTAAAGGGATTAAATCATTAGTAGGTGCGAACAATTTGATACCTGAGAGAGAGTGACTAAACTAGCTTGAGCAGATTGAATATTTAAAACAAAAATAAATTTAAAATAAAATCACTTGGTATGTTTCACTAATTTTACTTCTTTATTCCGACAATAAATATTATCGATCAAATAATCAAGATTTTGACTTGATTATTTGATCGATAATATTTATTGTCGGAAAGAAACAACTCATGAAATATTTTTATATAGAAACAGAGAATGAAAAGAAAAATTTGAATAAGTTAGAATATACTGAAAACCTAACACTGTTAATCAAAAATTGTTTCAAAGGGAATACATTTAACATCATTATGACCAACCCATTAATCTTAACAAACTTTAAGTTAACAATAAATTTAAACAAGAGAAACTATGCGACAGTTTAATATACGAACTGCAATGTAGAGAATATGATGCAATATATATTTTGTACAGACAGGTAGAAATTTCAAAACTAGATTCGATGAACACCGTAAAGATATAATTAATAATAAACAGTCTACGGGTCTGTCCAAACATTGTAACACATTCTGAAATTTTTTTAATCCGAATAATTTCAAAATCCACTATACAGGAAATAAAGGTCGTATCCTCTACTTCCGAGAAGGCTTGGAAATTAACAGAGCCATAAAATTAAAGAAAATCGTCGTCAACACCAACGAAGACATCTGGACATCCCCGATCGCGAACGCTCTTATCGCCTGACCCTCCCCCTTTTTGTAAATCTGTATATATTTACTGTAAAACATTATTTTTGTACATTCCTTGAAAATTGCTAAAAGCCGAAACTAGTCGGAATAAAGAAGTAAAATTAGTGAAACATACTAAGTTGTTGTTGTTTTAAATTTATTTATTTTTTTAAATATTTAATCATGTTTCATCAAGTGATCAATGAGAAATAAGTTGGAAATATGAGCAGATTGATTTTCTTTTTAAATCTACCATGAGTTCATTTAAAACATGATTTAGAGTAAGCTTTGAATTTTAAATTAGATTGGCACTACTGACGTTTAACACATAGTTTAGCATAACCTCAAATTTATTCCACTATTCAATTAGCAGTCTGGACAACCGCACCAAAAAATGCCTCGTACTCTAAATCATAATTTAAACAACCGCACGGTAGTATTTGTATAATTTATTAACGTGAAGTTATACATAAAATCAAGCTGTCATCTATGAACCATAAACGTACATACAGGGAATTTTTCTTTTAAGTATACACATCCTGATGAATACACTGTCATTTTTCAGGCATTCGTTGTTTTTCTAAATGTGTTCAAGTTCAACCTTCTAACGAGTGTTTTCAATCCTTGATTAAGCATGAAGTAAAATTTCGAGTTTAGAAAAGCCTGAAAATTTGGATTTGCCGGGCGTAGCGAAGCTACGCCCGGCAAATCCAAATTTTCAGGCTTTTCTAAACTCGAAATTTTACTTCATGCGCCACGCATATATAACACTGATTTGAAATGAAGTCCCAAATATACTGCTAAGAGAAAATACCAGAACAATATATTTAAAACATCACAATATTTTAGTGTTTAATACGCCTGGCGCATGAAGTAAATTTTCGAGTTTAGAAAAGCCTGAAAATTTGGTTTGGTCGCTACGCGCTACGCGCTACGCGACCAAACCAAATTTTCAGGCTTTTCTAAACTCGAAATTTTACTTCATGCTTAATCAAGGAGAGAAAACACTCGTTTGTTGTTTCAAATTATTACTGTTACAAAAGCAGTGAATGCCTAATAAATTGTTTTACGTACACAACAATGTGTGTATACATTTTTGTGTACGTAAAACAATTTATTGCAAATTAAATTAATTAATTTGCAATAAATTGTTTTACGTACACAACAATGTATACATACATTGTTGTGTACGTAAAACAATTTATTGCATAAAACGATTTTAATTGATTTAATCGTTCACAAAAACTCGCCCCGCTGAAAATTTCTATTACTCTTCATCATTAACCCAACAATTACACAAACAGCGCACCTCCCACACAGTTCCGAAAATTTGAAAACAAAACGAACGTTAATTCGACCTCCATTTACGCGAAATTTCAAAACCTGCGATATAGTGTGTGTGTGTACAGAGAGACGATATCTCCCTTTCTCGTTTTTAATTACGATCCCCGCATTCTAAATATTTCGGACCATTAAATTATATTTGCTGAGTAACGAAATTCTCTCGCTCAATTCGCGAAATCATTTCGCAGAGTTATTTTTTTTTTTTTGTTTCTTTCTTTCTTGTGGATCCCTAGAAGGCAGTAAAATGCGTAGAAACACTGTTTCCATTTAGAAAGAATTGAATTAACCGGGGATTTGAGTGGATGTTGGGGATTTTCATTAGATTTAGATATGGCTATGTGGAGTTTTCTTTTGTTAGAGCCGCTTTATATACACACACAAGGATTTTTATATAGAATTTTATATAAAAGTTTCGCAATTACTTAATAAATAAAAATATGTATTTTCTATATTAAACAACAAAGAATTATTTTACAAAGAATTAAATAATTTCTCATCTGTTTATAACTGGTGCTGCCAAAATCAATTATTTTTTTAATTCAGATAAATGTAAGTCAATTAAATAAATTCATTGTGAGTTACGTGAAGATCAAATGAATTTTACGAATAAAGCACTAATAACCTTTCTTCTATATATAGTTTAAAATTTCTGTTTCGTATTTAGTGTTAATCCATTGATAATGATCACTTTGTGTCCAAAATGTACATTTGGTAATTCAAATAAGTGTAAAGAAAGGTTATTAGTGCTTTAATCTTTAATCTTTAATCTTTATTAAAACGGAGGGCCAATACATAATTACATAAATACAAAAAAAATATTATATTTATTTATTCGTCAAAGTAAGTCAAATACTTTCTCAAGAAAAAGATCAATCTACGATTTTGTTTATAAAATTGGTGATATTAAATTATGTAAAGTTTCAGAAATTAAAGATCTCGGCGTTGTTTTTAAGATAAAATTAACATTTTCAAGCCATATTAACAATATATGCAATTTAACAGCGAGAATGTTAGGCTATATAAAGAGAATCTTTCGGAATCTGAATCCAGTTTCATGCAAAATTATTTATATGTTGCATTTGTGCGTTCAAAATTAGAGCTTCATGTATTTGGTGTCCGAATCAAAAGTGTTACCAAGACGATATTGAAAATATACAACATACATTTTTAAAATCTCTTTCGTACAAATTAGGAAATAGAGATAATTCTAACCTTGAAACACTGATGACTAACTTTAGCCTCGATAGTTTAGGTAACAGAAGAGTTTTTACGATGATGTTGATGTTACATAAAATAATTAATGGAAATGTTAAATATCCACATATTGTCTCACAATTAGACTTTTATTTCAATGCAGAAAATAGATTAACTCGCTACCACCCATTATTCCTGTTGTGTCCTACCGAACTTGTCAGTCAGACACTAATTAGTTATTTTAAATAATACACCGATAAACCTTTATACGTCTTTATTCCACCTCAGCTCGTTACAGACTCGCGATGCGAATGCACTCCTGGCATCGTACACAAAAAACATTGAGAGCAAAAAACTATAAAGTAAATTGAATTCATTTCAATACACCACAATTCCGAATACCATTTCCGAGAACTAATTATATCATGAATAGCTGCTTTAGTAGGTTTTTACGTCTTGCTAACCATTTTTCAGTTAATCCCAGTTTTGATTTATTCTCGATGTCACGAAACGAATTGTTGCGCCATTTAAAAGTTAATGTCGTTAATGAAAATATTACGTAATAAGTAAATAAACTAGTCTTGAGTTATTTCATTAAATTATATTTATTTACCTACGCCTAATCATACCACACTGTCATCTTGACAATGAGACTTCCGGCTGCTCATTAAATTGCGGAGCGGGCGTGGGTATGGGATTAACGTGAATAAAATTTTCTTTTAATTTTTTAAAGAACCAACAAAAATTTTATTCAAAACAAAAGTGGAAGGTAAATTAAAGTTTTGTTCGGTTTAACAAACAAACAAAAATAAATGCCTACTTATCTAATGTTAGTAAATAATACTAAACAACTAAAGAAACAAAACAAGTTAGGCGCCACCTAGAGCTTCACCGGTCTAGGGCGGTATATATCTAAAATTGTCCCTTTTTCTATTTTTTATCTTTCTGCAGTAACGCGTATTTTACAAAGGTCACTTACGCGATTCACGCCGCACACAGTAATTGTCAGGAAACTCGAATTAAATTAGCACTTATCTTAATTTCTCTCCCGATGCTCCTCTACTCCCAATCAGGAATCCTCCTCCACAGGTAACAATCCTCCCCAATATGACCACAGAGCTCAAAAAGGGTCCATAGGTACACGCAACTGTTGTTATTTTGAACACTGCGAATGAAATCGGCAACGCAGGAACGCAGCAAGGTCGAGGAATTGACAACACCGCACCTGGTGTTAATTTGTAGCACCACGGCAACACCTGTTCTGGCAACACGGCGACCGGTGTTAAAATGGAGCCCCAAATAAAAACGATTTATCTTGAGACCCAAAACTGGAGGTTCCTAAATAATTCGGAGGTATTAGGATCAAAAATCACTTGAATCTATCTCACCTCTGTTGAAGAGAAACCTCGCGAAACGGTAATAAAATATCACAACTATTACTTGAAAACTGCGCTAGCGTACGCTCTCTCGCTCTACCCTAACGAAAACTGACTCGACATCTGGCAGACCGTCGAACCCAAAAAAAAAACCTCTAAAAACCATATTTTCAATTGCAGACATTTAGCGTCTGCAACCAAATATACGCTCTTTTTTAAAATGAAACGTTACAACAAGTATAATTGACATTACGTACACATGCACGTAATAGCTTTGATAAGTATATTACGTGCTGACAGCTGAACAGCTGATTGCTTACCGTACAACCAAATGACATTTCTTTGATGTACAGGGAGTTTTTCTTTAAAGTATACGTTTCAGATTATTATCAATCTTTAGTTATTCGTTGTTTTTTTAAGAGTTCAATTTGAAGCTTTATACGAGTGTTTTCCACTCCCAGACTAAGCATGAAGTAAAATTTCGAGTTTAGAAAAGCCCCGCGTAGAAAATTTGTCGAGGGTCGCGCAGCGACCCGAGACAAATTTTCACGGGGCTTTTCTAAACTCGAAATTTTACTTCATGCGCCACGCGTATAAAACACTAAAATATTGTGAACTCTATGTATATTTAAACCTCACTTAAAATCAGTGTTTTATACGCGTGGCGCATGAAGTAAAATTTCGAGTTTAGAAAAGCCCAGAAAATTTGTCTCGGGTCGCTGCGCGACCCTCGACAAATTTTCACGGGGCTTTTCTAAACTCGAAATTTTACTTCATGCTTAGTCTGGGAGTGGAAAACACTCGTTTAAAGCTTCAAATTGAACTCTTTTAAAAAAACAACGAACGTCGGAAAATGTACAGCTTTATTCCTTGTATATTGATCAAGTAGTAATTTAATTTTCATCATTGTCATGGTACCATTAAAAATTATTACAATAAATAAGTTGTTCTTTCATGCTCATTGTTTATTTTGTTAAGGCGTAGGTTAAGTATTGTACGGTTCTCGAGTGGTATGGCAATTACATACTTGCGGTATACTGCACTCGCCGCTGCGCGGCTCGTGCGCAACACGTCCGCTCATATGTAATATGCTGCATACCACTCTCGTTATGTAATATACTATTATGTTATCGGATTTGTTCGCCAACTATTTTACTTTACTTCTATTATTTAATTTTATTTATACTAATATTAAATAATTGTTTTTGCAATCAATTTTATTTTGTATTTTTGAAATTGCCGCGTGTTTAAAATCATTGAAAAATTATGCGTTAAAAATAGTTGTTTTAAATTGACTTTGTAACATTCTTGATTAATTTAGTTATATTTTCTTTAAATTCAATTCACACAAAAATCACGTTAAAATAACACAATTTCGACTTTAGGTGCTAATAAGTTGAAAACTATCAAAGGGGAATTTTGTAATTTTTACGTGCTTTGAAAGAGCATAGTTTTCTCAACACCCGCAGAAAGTTTTATGCAAATCCATGATTGGGTTTTTAAGTTGGTCTTCCGGTATAATTTTTTCAAAAAATCTATTTTTTTATTGTATGAAATCAAAGCTAAACATGTCTAGAATATGTGGGTAAAAGGATATTTCGATCCGGCAAATATTTACGTCGCTACAGGCCTTTGAATGCATCGCAGTCCCGAGCGGTATGGGTCGCGCAGGTATAACTTTAATCTCGAATTTCATAAATTTTGATGAGGATGAGTTTTTTGGTCCGCCATATTGGATCCGCCATTTTGAATTTTTCAAATTTGACCTTAGATTCGTATTCAGCGACCCCGAAAACCTAGTATTGATTACTGTTTGCGAATTTTCCGCCGAATACTTTGAGTTACACAGAAAAAATGTTTCGCAAACTTTAAACGCGTTTTTCTCGAAACTACATTTTTCAAAACTGCGAGCATTCTAACGTTTGAACGGTTCAACCAATTGACTTCGTTCTTTGCTTCCGTTATTGAAAACACTTTTCTTCATGGAATGAACTAACCTCCCGGTGCAATTTGCAATTTTAAAGATTTTTTACAGCCTGTCAAAGTCAAAAAATCGACCGAAAAACACGACTTTTTTTTCAAATGCCCGCCATTTTGTCATATTTGGAGTTTTTTCAAAATTTCGTAGTTCATTCCATTCTCTGAACTATACTCTTCAAGAAACTGAGCTGATTTTGTTTCTACTTGACGAATAGCGACCCCTAGGCTGCTCGCAGTTTTGGAACATTTCCGCCGGGCAGCCGTCATATTGGACGCCATTTTGATTTTTTCGACTCGACAAAAATCCCAATTGTAGAGCAAGGATGAATAAAGATTTGAAAAAAAACCAGGTCTCTAACTCTTACCAGTTCCCTGGAAAAAAAATCCAAAGTTTGGGTCAATTATACCGGAAGACCCCCTTCAGTTATGATGTTTTGTTTT
The DNA here is from genome assembly GCA_932526585.2 of Philonthus cognatus. Taxonomy (NCBI): domain Eukaryota; kingdom Metazoa; phylum Arthropoda; class Insecta; order Coleoptera; family Staphylinidae; genus Philonthus; species Philonthus cognatus. The sequence goes on from OW052245.1 coordinate 78,545,137, forward strand.
TTAAATCCAAAAGCTACAAAAATCATTGTGAAAAAACACAAATTTTGACTTTGAGTAAAAATATCTTCAAAACTATGATATGGGTATTTTCTAACTTTTACATATTTTAAAAAGACATAGTTTTGTTAATACCTACAGAAACTTTTATAAAAATTCATGCTTGTTTTTATAATTTATAATGTTTTTTTTAATTCAACTTCTTTTAATCAGGGTGAAAAAACACAAATTTTGACTTTTAGAGAAAATAACTTCAAAACTGAAATGGGTATTTTATAACTTTTACATATTTTAAAAATACATAGTTTTGTTAATACCCACAAAACCTTTTATAAAAATTCATGCTTGTTTTTATGATTTATAATGTTTTTTTTTTTAAATTCAACTTCTAATCAGGGTGAAAAAACACAAATTTTGACTTTTAGAAAAAATAACTTCAACACTGTGATATGGGTATTTTATAACTTTTACAAATTTTAAAAGAGCATAGCTTTGTTGTTAATACCCACAGAAGGCTCTAAAAAAATCCATGATTGATTTTTAAATTATGATGTTTTATAAATGTAACTTCTACAGAAGTCAGGGTGAAAAAACACTAATTTTAACTTTGAATAAAAATAACTTAAAAACTATGATAAGGGTATTTTTTAACTTGTACATATTTAGAAAGACCATTGTTTTCTCAACACTTGCAAAAAGTTTCACGCAAATCCATGCTTGGTTTTTTGAGTTATGATGTTTTTACTTTCCCCCGTATGTAATACAAAGGGAAAGTATTGTTTTCGTGAAAATTTTCGAATCAAAAATTTTAGCGGAAATATCCGTTTTGAGGTCTCCTGAGTCGAATAAGACCATTTTTGAAAAATGTCTGTCTGTCTGTCTGTGTGGCTGTGTGTGTGTCTGTGTGCGCTGTACCGCAAAAACCGCTAAAGATATCGAGATGAAACTTGAAACTTAAGCTTTTTGTTACAATCGAAAGAACTGAAAAGCTTTTGGTGAAAATCGAAAAACCGGAAGTGGTACTTTACTCTTAGCGTTTTTCAGTTTTTTCAGATTTTTTCAATAAATGTTCATCAAACAAAAAATTCTTTCAAATAAAAGTTGTAGATAATACCAAAACGAAGATATGTTGTTTATTTACTTTTTGTCATAGCACTCTTAGTTTTTGAGATACTTTAAAAGTTGTTTGTTTTATCTAGTTATTGATGTGTGACAGTGTATGTATCGATACAATTGAAAAATGTTTCAAATAAAAGTTGTAGGAAATAAAAAACTAAAGATTTTTTGTAGATTCACTTTTTGTCATAGCACTCTTAGTTTTTGAGATATTTAATAAATACTGTTTTTTATCTAGTCATTGATTTGTGTCAGTGTGTGTGTTGATACAATTGGAAAATATTTCAAATAAAAGTTGTAGGTAATAACATATTAAAGATTTTTTGTATCTTTACTTTTTGTCATAGCACTCTTAGTTTTTGAGATATTCAATAAATAGTGTTTTTTATCTAGTCATTGGTTTGTGTCAGTATGTGTTGATCCAATTGAAAAATGTTTCAAATAAAAGTTGTAGTTATCAAGAAGTTGAAGACATTTTGAAATAATAATGCTACAAATATTTTAAAAGTGATTTAATACGCAATTTACGGGGGAAAGTAGACATCACCATTTTTTTAAAATAAAAATTCTACAAAAATCATAGTGAAAAAACCCAAATTTTGACTTTGAGTGAAAATATCTGAAAAACTATGATATGGGTATTTTGTAACTTTTGCATATTTTGACAGAACATAGTTTTGTTAACATCCAGGGAGAGATTATTAAACATTAATGCATGGTTTTTGAGCTATGACGTATTTTAAATACAAACTCTACAAAAGTAAATAAAAATAAAGCACTAATTTTGTTTTTAAGTAAAAATAACTTAAAAACTATGGCATGGGTATTTTCTTACTTTTACATACTTTGGAAGAGCATAGTTTGGGTAACACCCACAGACATATACATAAGCACTACACTCCTCGTGGAGTTTGGCTGCTTCTTTTCTGAAGCTTTCATGATCTACTTGTAGGGGCGGATCAGACCCCATTTACTTTTATGCTTTGTGTCTATATTATTATTATTTTTTTTTTTTTTAGTTTTTAACTGTTGTTTTTTACTTTTTCCACTATGTCTTTCCATTATTTCCTATTTATCGCAATTTTTTTCCAATATTTCACCCCTATTTTCTTAAGATCGTCCTCCACTTCATCTAGCCATCTCGATCTGGGCCTTTCTTGCCTTCTCCTTCCTCCTGGGTTCCACTCCAGCATAATCCTTATTGTCGCGTTCGGTCCTGCTCTCCAAATATGTCCTAGCCATCTTAATCGTTTCATTTTTATATGTGAAATTATATTTTCATCGCCCATTTGCTGCCGAATTTCCTCATTTGTTCTTCTACGATAATAGTTGTCGTTTTATTTTATTGGGTCAAGTATCGTTCTCATGATTTTCCTCTCCATTATGAGTAGATCATTTTGCTCTTTTTCTGTCATTGTCATTGTCTCTGCTGCATGTGTCAACACCCACAGACAGTTTTATAAAAATACATGCTTGGTTTTTTGAGAAATGATCTTTTTTAATCCAACTTCTACAAAAATCGGGGTGAAAAACACAAATTTTGATTTTGAGTGAAAATAAGTTGAAAACTATCGAACGGCTATTCTCTAATTTTTACGTATTTCAAAAAATCCTAGTTTTCTTAACATCCGTAGAAAGTTTTATCCAAATCCATGATTTATTTGTGAGTTAAGAATATTTTAAATCCAAATGCTAGAAAAATCATAGTGAAAAAACACAAATTTTGACTTTGAGTGAATATACCCTAAAAACTATGATGTAGATATTTTTCAACTTTAACACATTTTGAAAGAACATAGTTTTGTTAACACCCACAGAAAATTTCATAAAAATCTATTCTTGGTTTTTTGAGTTATGATATTTTTTAATCCAACTTCTACAAAAATCAGGGTGAAAAACCACAAATTTTGATTTTGATTGAAAATAAGTTGAAAACTATTTGATAGGTATTGTTTTATTTATTTTGAAAAAGCATAGTTTTTTTCAATATCAGCAGAATGTTTTATGCAAATCCATGAATAATTTTCTGAGTTATGGTTATTTTAAATCCAAATGCTAGAAAACTAATGGTAGAAAACACAACTTCTGACTTTGAGTGAAAATAACTTGAAAACTATGCAATGGGTATTTTCTAATTTTATATATTTTGAAGGAGCATAGTTTTATTAACACCCAAAAAAGATTTTAAAAATTCATCTTTGATTTTTGAGTAATGGCGTTCTTTTAATCCAACTTCTACAAAAATCAGGGTGAAAAAACACACATTTTGACATTTAGTGAAAATTAGTTGAAAACTAAAAAATATTTTTTTCTCATTTCTACGTACTTTGAAAGAGCATAGTTTTCTCAATATCAGCAGAAAGTTTCATGCGAATTTATGATTGATTTTCTGAGTTATGATTATTTTAAATCCAATTGCTGGAAAACTGCAGTTTCTATAGAAATATATTGTTTACACAAATTATATTATTCTGTCTAAACTGTGTTTTCTTTCTGCGCTTCAGTTAAAAACCCCCCCTCATGTAAAAATCCTCGCTACGCCACTGTATGAGTATATACAAAAGTTAGTAGAGTGTTTTACCCGATTCGTCGCCCACCACAACACCACAGTGGTCCAGCGGTCCAGCCTCCCAGCATCCAGCATCCCCCTCCCAGCATCCCCCGCAGATTCATCCCCCTCCCAGCATCCCCCGCAGATTCATCCCCCCTACCAGCATCCCCCGCAGATTCATCCCCCCTCCCAGCATCCCCCGCAGATTCATCCCCCCTCCCAGCATCCCCCGCAGATTCATCCCCCTCCCAGCAACCCTCTACAGATGCATCCCCCTCCCAGCATCCTCCACATCAGCGCCATCTAGTGGTGAAAAGCGCAACTATGAAACTGTAAGTATACATCAGCGCCATCTAGTGGCGAAAAAGCGCAACTATGAAACTGTAAGTATACATCAGCGTCATCTAGCGGCTTAAAGCACAACTAGGAAAATGTAAGTATACAGCAACGCCATCTATTGTGAATGGTTGCAGCACTTACATTGTCATAGTTGTGCTTTTAGCCGCTAGATGACGCTGATGTATACTTACAGTTTCATAGCTGCGTTTTTTCGCCACTAGATGGCGCTGATGTATACTTACAGTTTCATAGTTGCGCTTTTCACCGCTAGATGGCACTGATGTAGAGGATGCTGGGAGGGGAATGCATCTGTGGAGGGTTGCTGGGAGGGGGATGAATCTGCGGGGGATGCTGGGAGGGGGATGAATCTGCGGGGGATGCTGGGAGGGGGGATGAATCTGCGGGGGATGCTGGGAGGGGGATGAATCTGCGGGGGATGCTGGATGCTGGGAGGCTGGACCGCTGGACCACTGTGGTGTTGTGGTGGGCGACGAATCGGGTAAAACACTCTACTAAAGTTTTACTTTAAAGTATACGTATTACAAATTTAGATTATTTTTCGTAAATATATTATTTTAAAGAGTTCAATTTTAAGCTTTAAACGAGTGTTTTCCACTCCCAGACTAAGCATGAAGTAAAATTTCGAGTTTAGAAAAGCCCCGTGAAAATTTGTCGAGGGTCGCGCAGCGACCCAAGACAAATTTTCTGGGCTTTTCTAAACTCGAAATTTTACTTCATGCGCCACGCGCATTAGACACTAAAATACTGTGAAATTTATGTATATTTGAATCCCACTTGAAATCAGTGTTTTATACGCGTGGCGCATGAAGTAAAATTTCGAGTTTAGAAAAGCCCAGAAAATTTGTCTCGGGTCGCTGCGCGACCCTCGACAAATTTTCACGGGGCTTTTCTAAACTCGAAATTTTACTTCATGCTTAGTCTGGGAGTGGAAAACACTCGTTTAAAGCTTAAAATTGAACTCTTTTAAAAAGCAACGGATGTCGAAAAATGTACTTCTTACGCATATGTTTACCTAGAAGAAAAATTCGCTGTATTTATATTGTAGACAAACGGTGAAATTCTGGCAACTTAAAATATATATACATGTTATTTGCAACTACATAAGTGATTTAAATTATTACTATCAAAAATCAAATATCATACATGACTGTATTTGGGAAAATATCATTTATTTTTACTTAAGCACATTTAGTTTATGAATTTTATTTTATATACTCTATATTATTTGTCCTTTTATGATTTATCTGTTGGACAATAAAGAGTATTATTATTATTGTTTGAATCCTTTTTATTTTTAATTAAACGTTATCATTTCTAGAAATGTTATTAGCTTACATAAACAATTGTAATAAACTTTTACCCACAACTTTTAATGCACTTTTTTCGTGTTTAAGGTATCATCGCTCACACACACATTACATGGACTACAAGCTCAATCCTCCAGCAGGGAAAACATACACCAAACACTAATAATGGTTTGAATTATTTATTTTCCCTTTTACAACCCTTTTCTGTAAACATTTACAAATAGTATACTTAGCTTACACAAATATTAATATACTAGGCTAGCTGAGAGGTGACTATGACTCATGAATTTTGAAACTAAGAATTACAATTCAATAAATATCTAAACTGCAGTCACGAAAAATTAATAAGTGGTATATAAACAAACTTTAAAGTGTTTTCTTGTTTTTTTTTTGTTTGTTTGGCATAGGTTCCAGCCATTCAGCCACTAACGATGATTGTTTTAATTTAACATATATTTGGATGCCACGACACATTCTCACCACACAAAGGGACACGACGATGTTTTATTGTTAAATATCTATTTAATTGTTCCTTGAGATTAACGATGAGTCGAAACTAGTTGGAAGAAATAAAGATTTAAATGATACAAACTAAGTACATTTAATTCAAATTCAATTTTAATATCTATTTCGTTTCAGAACAGTTAGGTAGAATGAAATTAAAGTAAATCGCTGTAGGCTAAATTATTTAATTTGTCGTTAACATGTTTCTGACAAAACAATGTGATGAGTTATAGTCACTTTGTGGCGGTGCTAGTATCGATAATATTATACTTAGCTTACATAGCGTACACAAATTATTGGTAGACAGGAGCGTAGCTATCGTGAAATATGACATCATATGAAAGCTGAAGTCCACTCCTAGATTAAGCATGAAGTAAAATTTCGAGTTTAGAAAAGCCTGAAAATTTAGTTTGGTCGTGTAGCGCGTAGCGCTACGCGACCAAACCAAATTTTCAGACTTTTCTAAACTCGAAATTTTACTTCATGCGCCACGCGTATTGTTTATTTATTGTTTAATGTTTACTTACGGATATCCATTTAAAATAAATACATAATGCTTAGTCTAAAATAAGTTAAAAGTAATAATTAAGTTAAAATATATAAAATCACAAACAATATACACAACAGATTAAAATCAAAATGCTCATCACTATGCTAAAAGTAATAAATAAGGTTAAAATATAAATCACAAACAATATACAAATAAAACAAACAAAACAGATTAAAATGTGAGCAAAAATAAAAATCTAATTTGGAGCATGGACTTAAGATTCTTTTTGCTTGTGGTAGCAAAGTCTATATTCGCCGAGTTGCAGTGCGCGGCAACTCTAGCCATACCATAGTTTCTACCATAATTGGTACGATGAAATGGTACGTTGAAGAGGTCGAAGGAACGCAAACCCCTGCTAGGCACATTGATTTTAAACTGGCTCAGAAGGTAAGGGCAGTCAATCCAACAGTTTATCAAATTGAAGCCTAGCATTACATCCGCGTTCCATTAAACAATGATCTAAAGTGAAGTTAAAAATAAACAGCGTTTATAATTTATAATTGTATGAATCATAAATGCAACATATATGAAAGCAGTGGTATTTTTAACTTCACACTAAATCGGTGTTTTATACGCGTGGCGCATGAAGTAAAATTTCAAGTTTAAAAAAGTCTGAAAATTTGGTATAGTTAGTTTGATCGAGTTTCTTTCTAAATTCAGTATTTGTTAAATTCATTAACGTGGGATTATACATAAAATAAAGCTGAGTCGTCTTTAAATCATAAACGCACACTTTTGTGCAATAAAATTAAACACAAGTCTCATAACTATTTTTCACAATATTGTAGTTGTACAAATTCGCTTTGCTACGCAACCAAACCAAATTTTCCAGCTTTTCTAAACTCAAAATGTTACTTCATGCTTAATCAAGGAGTGGACATACTTGTTTGCAGTTTCAACTTAAACAAAAAAATTACAGCGAATGACTAAGATTTTATAAAATTAAAAAGACATTGGTTTACACGCAATAAATTTCCGAAAAAACATTTTCTAGTAAAAAAAAATTAAATGCACCAAAGTGCTGCATAAGTAGCTACGCCACTGTTCGTAGATTATAGTCTAGATGCACAATTTTAGCTTACACAAATAGAATCATGAAAAAATCTAAACCCAACAAGGTAAGAATTAAATATAAATATTAACAGCGCTAAAGCATGGATTGCAGAATTTTTCAACAAATTTTATATTTACACAGTATTAAAGTTTATCACAGTTTATCTTTTTAATAGAACTGCTTGAGTTAGTAGCGTTAAGTTTTTTTTTTTTTTTTGTTAAAGAGTTTATTTCGTACAATTACAATGATATATATATATATATATATATATATATATATATATATATATATAGTAACATAAGTTAAAATTATTTGTATTCATCTGCGTCTCATTGTAGTTGGTACCTTGGGTTTCATTCCTTCTTTCCTCGCCTCGTGATGTCTAGGTAGTACCCGATCTCGGGCAAACGGTATTGAAGGATTCTTGTGAGTTTTACATTTTCATATTTTCGGTCAGTTTATTTCGTTATTTATTAGTAGGTTTAAATCTATGTTTTACTATTAGTAGTTCGATCTCTTCTGTCATTCTGTCATAGTAGCGTAGAGTTTTTTTTTTTTTTTTTTAAAGAGTTTATTTCGTACAATTACAATGATATATATATATATATATATATATATATATATATATATATAGTAACATAAGTTAAAATTATTTGTATACATCTGCGCCTCATTGTAGTTGGTACCTTGGGTTTCATTCCTTCTTTCCTCGCCTCATGATGTCTGGGTAGTACCCGATCTCGGGCTAACGGTATTGAAGGATTCTTGTGAGTTTTACATTTTCATATTTTCGGTCAGTTTATTTCGTTATTTATTAGTAGGTTTAAATCTATGTTTTACTATTAGTAGTTCGATCTCTTCTGTCATTATTTTTTGAAAGACAATAATTGTGGTAATCAAAATTCACTTGACTTTTTTAAAGTTGAGAAACATAACATTGATTTTCTGTAATTTTGGCTTTTGGGAGAATTTTAACCGTTAGTTAATTTTGGTTATAAATATTAGATTTTATTCTTTCCATCGCAATATGACATTTTGTGTTTTCTCTATAATAAAAATAATATTATTGTAGAAAACACACGTACAGTTTATTTGACAATACTTTAATATTTATTGTAAATATCAAATTATTCTTCAAATAAAAGTTGTTAGGAATTAAATTCTACTTATTTTCTGAGCTTGTTCCTTTGCACGTACAGTTTATTTGACAATACCTCAATATTTATTGTGAATATCAAATTATTCTTTAAATAAAAGTTGTTAAGAATTAAATTCTACTTATTTTTTGAGCTTGTTTGATTTTTGAAATATTTTCTAATATAAATGTTAGTGCTAGGTTTGTATTTTTAATAAGCGCAATTTAGAAATCTTGATAAGTATTGAAAATATCAAACAATTCTTCAATAATATATCTTTTTTATAAAAGTTGCTCAATTTTATTTTATTTTTCGAGATTAGAACAAAATTTGGTTTTGTTTCATTTTTCGAGATTAGAACAAAGTTTGGTGTTTTCTAAACAATCACAGTGATTTTATAATCAAATGCATATTCTTTAACAATCTCTTATTTTTATGAAAAACCGTAATCAGTTGATTTCTTTTTTCGATGCTGAAAAGGAGGCGTAATTTGTAGATAATTTAAATAATTCTATTCAACTTTGACTTTTTGTTTTTGTTTCGGGTTATTCGATATGTTACTTGTATTTCGTATCATTATAACAACATGTAATTATTTCTTAACACTGATATATTTTACCAAATTCTGTTCTACGATGATTGTCGCAATTTAGACCTTTAGATATTTAATGTCATTCCAAGTAAATAGATTCTTTAACATTTTGTCAAAATCCGTTATTTTGGAAATTATAATTTTTAACTACAATTGTTTCTTGTATTTTTGTTCTAACTGGTGGAAAACAATCTTGTCAACTGAAAATCATAAATAATATTTATCTTATACATTTAAATTATGAAAACACTTGTTTTGTTTCGCTGGTGGTTATTTTCACCACTTTAATAAATAATGTGTTTACTATACTCTATTCCAGGGGTCTCCAAACTATGGCCCGAGGGCCACATCCGGCCCGCGGGCAGATTTTGTCCGGCCCGCGGAGAGCTAGCATACTTGAGAACATATTTTTGGAGTGGACTATTTCACTTTTTACCACCGGCAACAATGATAATATGATTTTGGCCCTCGGAACTTACTGGAGTAATCAGTATGGCCCTAAGGCTGGAAAGTTTGGAGACCTAGGCTCTATTCAATAACCAAGCGGACTAAATCAAATTGTAGGCGCGAAAATACTTTGTTGTGATTGGCCAAACGGGCGCCGTTTTTACACAGGCCAAAACTGCTTAAAATGCTAATGGCGGTTGTTATGATCAGCTGATCTATCACTCTTACTTGCTTCCTACCAGTTCCACGCGTTTAATCTCAGTATTTGTGTTATTTACTAGTTATTTGTGCCTTTGTTTCATGTTTCGCCTTAGTTTTTGTGTTTTTACAAGTTATTCCTCTCTTTGTTTCGTGTTTTGTCTTAGTTTTTATGTTTATTACCAGTAATTTTGTTTTTAACTATGAATGCTGTACCCAGCACCAGTTTGGCGTCACTTTCGCCCCCCCCCCCCCAAGAAACGAAAGAGGTTGGATTTGGGTGCTTCAACCCTAGTTTATTAGTGTTATTATATGTTATTAAATAGCATATTTACAAAATTTAATAAAATTATACTTGCCGACAATCTAGTATTTACATTTCAAATTTTTTATACAATTATATCGTATGTTCAATAAAATAAAACCTCTAGAGTGCCATGATTTAAACTTTTTTTAAATTTAAGTTGGCTACACGCTTTAGAAATTAAAATATAAAACGTCAGACATAATAATTGTAATATAAAATTTCAGAGTTCCCAACCTACAATATTTTCCATAGCACTCTAGAGGTTTTTTTTTTTAATTGAACATACGTTATATATTTTGACTTTCTCCGTTACGACGAATGGGATAGTATAATTATTTTAAATAATATTTTAGTATTACATTTTAAATTATATAATGAAGAAAGTTTGCCTAGAATCAATATATGGGTTGATATAATTTTTGAAGGTGTGGTATGGGTGAAAAATTTCAAATTAATTGATTTTTACCGCCAAAACATTTCTGGTTACTTTTCTGGTGACTTTTTATAGTGTAAATGTGACTTTCGCCTTTAGTCTGCCTGGTTATTAAATAGACTATAATGTGTTTCACCACTTTACTAAATAATATGTTTACTATGTTATAAGTTTAAAGATTGCAATATTGTTAAATAATGATTATTATTTATATTTTTTAAAAAATATTTTAGTTAAAAGTGTTTAAATTAACATTTGAAATAAAGCTTGATTAAAATGTAATACCGACATTTCTTCATTATTACATTTTGTTGTATTCGCGATTTTAATTAAACTGTGTGTTCGAGGGCAGGCGCTTAACAAATCTAGAGCTAATGTAAAATTAAGCCCCCCATTGACAAGAGTGGCGCGCAGCCAGCAACAACCCTCCGAAAACGCATTAAGGTAAAATCTGTTGAAAATTTAAGTCGAATAATATCCGAATGTAAATGAGCCCTCGTGTAAGAGGATCAAGGGCGGCCCTTCACTCCACACGCCACCCTTACCTGGCACTCAATTTACGGTGCCGGATTTTGTTGTTGTCCCGAAGGCGCGCATGTTTTAATTCCGCAAAGATTCACAAAAGGACCCTTGCTCTTGAACTAAATCAAAACGATGCGGGGCGAACAAAAAATATATAAAAATGGGTGCTTGAGGAAAAAAAGGAATGCCTTGTGATCTGGGGAGTTTTGTAAGGGATTTTCTAAATGGAGGTTTAAAGGGCACTTGGAGGAAAAGGACAATGGGGTTGTTGGGATTTATTTTTATGTTAGGTGTATTTTCTATTTTTTAATTTTTTTTTATTTGCTGATTGAAAAGTTTTAATAAAGCACTCGGGCAAGTAGAGTAGAAATAGGGGCCCGAAGGAATAATCTAACAAGTTTTTACTGCTCCTCTCTTGTTGACGTGTTCGTATAACATGGTGGTCATTGTTTATTTTATTTTATTTATTTTATTTTGTTAATAATACCTAACAGGAGAACGTCCAATAACAAGGTTATGATAATACATATTCATAATATCGTATGTTCAATAAGCCATGATTTGATCTTTTAATCTTTTTTTAAATTTAAGTTGGCTACACGCTTTAGGAATTGTCATATAAAACGTCAGATATAATAATTCTAATGTATAATTTCAGAGTTGTCAACCTACAATATTTTCTTAAAACACTTGGTTTGTTTCACTAATTTATATTTTCTCCGACTAGTTTCGACCATTGGTCATCTTCGGGGAGGAATGTACAAAAAATATCTAAACAACTATTTATATACAAATACAGGCTATCATAAAATATCGGCAATAAGGGCGGACGCTATCGGAGAGTTCCAAAGCTCTTCCATATTATTTACAATCGGTTTTCGCCGCTTTAGCGCCTTCCAACAAACCAAGTGTTTTAATTAAATATCCAGTATTATATTCAAAAATGTTTCACCACGGGTTAAGTGAGAAATTAATTAAAGATACAATATTTTCCATGGCACTTTAGAGTTTGTTTTTTTTTATTGAACATACGATATAATACATAATATTTAATAATTATTTATTGTACAGGGTCTTCATTTCAAAAGGAGCCACCCTAAATAACTCTGGATCCTGACGTAGATTAAGTTTTAAGAAAAAACACGTCAATTTTGTTTTCAAGGGGGAACTTAAAAAACACTTCTTTTTAAATTTTAACTTTCATCCCCTGACCTCCAGCCACCCCAACTTTAAAATTTTAAATGGCACCCCTCATCATGTGATACCTCATTTTAAAGGGCATACAAATTACTTTCCAGCAAACAAAAAATAATTGAAATTAGTTCACTTGGATAGTAATTTGTATGTATATAGAAATAAAAATTGCCAAGAGGCTTCATTGATTAATAGTTAGATACCAAGCAAATATTAATTATTGTAATATTTTTAACGTCGATAACATTGAAAATGTCTACATTAATAAATTTATGATGGGTTTTACCAACGTCAGTTAAATCAACAAATAGTAATTATAAGAGTTGGGCAGGATTAGAATCATTCAGGATTCGAATCCTTTTAGAGGATTCCAAAGAGGCATTCCAATACTTTAGGTCAACTGGATTCGTGATCCGGATACGTTACATTTTTTTAAGGGGATTCGTATTCGAATCCAAATGTGGATGATTCGAATCCTTTTAAAAGGATTCGAACATTTATAAAAGGATTCGAATACTTACAAGAGGATTTGAATCGTCAAAAATAATTCGAATTAATTGTGAGGATTAACATGAAATTTTGAAAATTAGATTATTATCTTCTTAATTCAGTTTGAAGTTTCGAACGAGCGTTTCCACTCCCAGACTAAGCATGAAGTAAAATTTCGAGTTTAGAAAAGCCCCGTGAAAATTTGTCGAGGGTCGCGCAGCGACCCGAGACAAATTTTCTGGGCTTTTCTAAACTCGAAATTTTACTTCATGCGCCACGCGTATGAAACAGTGATTTAATGAGAAATTTAAAAGCACACAAAAGACATTTTTCTTTTGTGTGCTTTTAAATTTCTCATTAAATCACTGTTTCATACGCGTGGCGCATGAAGTAAAATTTCGAGTTTAGAAAAGCCCAGAAAATTTGTCTCGGGTCGCTGCGCGACCCGAGACAAATTTTCACGGGGCTTTTCTAAACTCGAAATTTTACTTCATGCTTAGTCTGGGAGTGGAAACGCTCGTTCGAAACTTCAAACTGAATTAAGAAGATAATAATCTAATTTTCAAAATTTTGTTTAATATTATTTTAAGTAAAACTGAGATGGTAGCCACAATCTGAAATGTTAAATGTTTCCGACATTTCGCTGATTCAGGTTATTTTTCCTCGGCCTTTTAATATAACTTTCTTCTATGGGAAATTCCCATTTTGGTAAATTGTTATCACTGTTCTTGTCAATATTCAAGTTTATTTTATAAATTTTTACGTGTTTTGTAATTTTCCTGCTGATTTTGACAAATTTAATAATATCATATAGCGTTTTTGTTAGTGTTTTGGTCAATTTGAATATAATTCTAAGACTTTTCTCTGACTTTCCCGGTTTTAATGATTTTCAGTGAATTTTTTATTTACGTAATTTTCAGGCATTTGTCGATTTTATAATAGAGTTCAATTTGAAGTTTTGAACGGGTGTTTCCACTCCCAGGCTAAGCATGAAGTAAATTTTCGAGTTTAGAAAAGCCCTGTGAAAATTTGTCGAGGGTAGCGCAGGGATCCTTTATTCGAGTATTCGTGATTCGTATCATATTAGGGGATTCGGATTCGTGATTCGAATCCTTTTTACGAGGATTCATCACAGTTCTAGTAATTATCAGAGCTAAACAGGATTCAAATCATTCAGGATTCGAATTCTGGATTCGAATCCTTTTAGAAGATTCAAAAGAGGCATTCGAATACTTTAGTTCAACTGGATTCGTGATCCGGATTCTTTCCTTTTTTTAAGAGGATTCGTATTTGAATCCACATATGGGTGATTCGAATCCTTATAAAAGGATTCGAATACTGACTAAAGGATTTCAATCGTCAAAAATAATTCAAATTAATTTTGAGGATTAACATAAAAAATGTTTTTGGTGTGTTGTTAAATTTCTTGTTAATTCACTGTTTTATACGCGTGGCGCATGAAGTAAAATTTCGAGTTTAGAAAAGTTCAGTAAATTTTCGGGTCCCTCGACAAATTTTCACGGGGCTTTTCTAAACTCGAAATTTTACTTCATGCTCAGTCTAGGAGTGGAAAACACTTGTTTAAAGCTTCGAATTGAAGTTAAAAAACAAACAAGGAATACCTAAAGATTTACAGAATATAGGCTATTTGGCGGAAAACACTATTTATACTAGCAGAAACAACTAGCACTATTACCAGCCAGAACTTTTAGCTCAGATGATTGTAGCTTCAGATATCTTGCTACCAGCAGACGAGGCCTGTACTAGTACTACCAAGTACTATTAGCCGAAACAACCACTACAAAACTACAAAATGTAACGTTTACTTTTTTTCAGTTAAAAACGATTTGTCCACTAGCAGAAAGAACTGCCGCTATTAGTAGACAGAGCTTCTAGTTCCGCAGACGGAGCCTGTACTGCTATTACTACTAGTAGCAGAAAAAACTAGTGGTAGTAGAATAAAAAACTATTAAGCTGAAAGAACGACCAAGGCCGCAGCCAGAAAAAAAATTCGGAGGGGGTTATACAAATTTCGTTGGGGGGGAAAAAATATTGTTTTTGCTTTTACAGTCCCGCTTTTACATACAAAAATTTATCATTTTGAAAATTTCAGGGGGGGGTTGAACCACACCCCCCCCCCCCCTCCGGTTACGGTCTTGAGAACAACTGCTCCTAACTAAAAGAATTACTACAGCAGAAAGAACTACTGTTATTAACGGAGCTTCTAGTTCAGATGGTTCTAGCTTCAGATGTCTTACCATCAGCAGACGGAACCTGTAGTACAGGTTCCGTCCGTACTAGCAGTAGAAAGACCTACTCGTAGTAGTAATAGAAGGAACAAAATAGTAGTTGTTCTTTTTACTACTGAAAGGACGAACGCTACTAGCACAAATAAATTGTACTAGTAGCTAAAGTAACTACTACTACTGATAGAATCGTTTACTTTTTAGCAGAACACGTTATTTCTACTAGGAGAAACAACTACCGCTATTGGCAGACAAGGCTTCTGGTTCAGATAGTTCTAGCTTCAAATCTTGCCACCGGCAGATGAAGCCTGTACTACTACTAGTAGCAGAAAGACCTAGCAGTCGTTGTTTTTTATATTAAAAAACACAATGTCTACAAGCAGAAAGAACTACTGCTATTAACAGAGCGTCTAGTTCAAATGGTTCTGGCTTATCGTGTCTGGCCACCAGCAGACGGAGCCTATACTACAACTAGTTGCAGAAAGTCCTAGCAATGGTAGAAGGAACAAGATAGTAGTTGTTTCATCTACTACTGAAAGGACGATTGCTGCTAGCAGAAAGAACTTGTACTACTAGCTTAAAGATAGATAGTTTACTTCATTTAACATAAAACGCATTTCTACTAGAAGAATAAAAATACATGTATTTTCTTTGTCACCGCCATTGTTTAACAAACGTCAATTGTGTATAATATTAATTAAGGAGTGTTTTTTTAACAATTAATTATGATTTATAATTATTCATATTTCTTCGGAGCAAACAGATACAGGGAGTTTCTCTTTTAAGTATACGTATTCCAAATTCAGCCTATTTTCTGTAAATCTTTATATATTCCTTGTTTTTTTTATTAAGTTCAATTTGAAGCTTTAAAGGAGTGTTTTCCACTCCCAGGCTAAGCATGAAGTAAAATTTCGAGTTTAGAAAAGCCCCGTGAAAATTTGTCGAGGGTCGCGCAGCGACCCGAGACAAATTTTCGGGCTTTTCTAAACTCGAAATTTTACTTCATGCGCCACGCGTACAAAACACTGATTTGAAGTGAAGTTCAGAAACACTCAAATACATCTTTAATCAGAGTAACAGGGAATCAGATAGTCTGTTATCAACAATGTTCAATGTTAATAATAAATAATTAGGTTTTGAATAGTTTTGTTAAAACAACTAATAACGATATTTATATATTAATTGTTGCAAAAAAATAATAAAATCAAATTTAATCTTATAGGATTTGTATTCGTGATTCGAAAAAACAGGATTCGAATCTTTGATTCGACTCATATTTATATCTTACGAATCCTTTATTCGAGTATTCCTGATTCGAATCATATTAGGTGATTCGGATTCGTGATTCGAATCCTTTTTCCGAGGATTCGTCCCAGTTCTGGTAATTATTGCATACATATCAAATCAATTAATAAATTTGCATGACTGATGTTTATGACATGGAAAACATCTATTCCAATTGAATAATAAATTTAATCTACGAATAAGATTGAATTGAAGCTAGTTAATATTTTATTTAAAAATATTTCGCTGTTGGTAATCTAGGTTAAGCAACTGTAAAAATGTAATTAAAGAGTTATGTCCCGAAATCATTAATTACATAATATATAAAATTACGAAAAACTATTCGTGAAAATGCAAACAGTGTCTTAATTAATAAGACAATTTAAGACGATAAATTTCCATTGAAACAACTACTTCCCGTGCAAATACACCTCCGGATATTGAATTATACAATGAAATATTTAAAATCTTATTTAATTTGATTTGTTACAACGCTCTATTAAAGTATATGTAACGTTTAGGTTAAATTCTCTTCAAACCAACTAACAATACAATTTAAAATGAAAGGAGAGATTGCAACAAATTAGAAGTGAAAGGACTTGGATTAAAAATAATGTCTTAGGCCATCTATAGACGCGTTTCGAGATTTATCTCTCTTCAGTATAGCTTTGCTTATGACGTTTAAAAAAAAAATTAGGAATAAAATTCATAAGCAAAGCTATACTGAAGAGAGATAAATCTCGAAACGCGTCTATAGATGGCCTAAGACATTATTTTTAATCCAAGTCCTTTCACTTCTAATTTGTTGCAATCTCTCCTTTCATTTTAAATTGTATTGTTAGTTGGTTTGAAGAGAATTTGACCTAAACGTTACATATACTTTAATAGAGCGTTGTAACAAATCAAATTAAATAAGACTTTAAATATTTCATTGTATAATTCAATATCCGGAGGTGTATTTGCACGGAAAGTAGTTGTTTCAATGGATATTTATCGTCTTAAATTGTCTTATTAATTAAGACACTGTTTGCATTTTCACGAATAGTTTTTCGTAATTTTATATATTATGTTTAAAGTGTGTAAACTATAAGAAGCGTAAGCTTATTTTCTCGAATTCAAATAGTTTTGAATTTGAATTTATCATTAATTATATTTTTACAGTTGCGTAACCTAGATTACCAACAGTGAAATAATTTTAAATAAAATATTAAATAGAAAATTAAATCTTACTCTATCTCTTCGTATTGTTTTCGTTATTTTCTACAAAATAAATTAGAAAGCACGTTTTATTTGAAATTAGTAGTTGTAGGAAACATTTTTCAATTTTTTTTGCGGCTGGTGGTGGTGCAAAAGTAATGATCGAACAATGTGGAAATTAGTTTCCCCTGCGGATTTTTTCCACCCCCGGGGCGTCTTACACGAGCGATTTTTCACATCACGGGGGCGGAAAAACCGGCACGTCCCCTTTTTTTGCGAGCGTTCGCAATTTTTCAAAACGCCCCGCTTTTTTTACTCAGGCAGAACAGTAAAATTGATACTTTTCCCTTGACGCTCAATCACAGCGACAAAAACAACTCGCAGGGTAAAATATTGATAAATGTTCACAAAAAATAAATATATTTATAAATTGATTGTAATACTTAAATCTTGGAGGCATCCACTTAGTAAACTCCTAAGTGGGGGGTAAATTTATGTTTATTAAAAAATAGTATTGTATTAGAATGAATTTTGATATAAAGAAGACATTTAACTTTTTTATACCACTCATACTTTATTTTTATCACAAGTTTCAATTACATCGTAATATCATATGTTCATTTAAAAAATACCTCAAGAGTGCCATGATTTATTATTTAAGAAAAAATAAGTTGGCACACATACTAGTAATTGACTTACAAAACGTCAGATCTTTTTAAAAGTCAAAATGGTTTACAGCAAATAGCAAAAAACATTTTTAGTTGAAAGTTATTTCCGAAATGGGACTAGAGTTAACGGGAATGGGGTATATTTATTGGACGCAGTTTTGACAGAGTTTAAGGAAGAATTTTCTAACGTTCATATTGTTTATAAAAAAATTAAAAATACCTTAGGGGTTGTTGCTCATGGACTTTCTAGATAAATTAACAATAATCCAGTGTTGTTGAGGAATGTAATGGCAGTTGTACGACGAAGAGTTCAGGCTTGTGTTCGAGAAAAATAAAGGCACATATACACCGTTCCATTTGTTTCTGGATCTCGCCTAGCCATGCTTTCGTGTTGTTATGTTGCAGTATCAACATTTACATTTTTTATTAGTTGCCTTTCCTGATTCCTTATTTTAACAGTGTTGCAATAATTTATGATATCATAAGTAATCCTCTTTTTAATTTTCAAGAGGTTTATTGTTAATCTTGCAACAATTATTTCGCCACGCGGTCGCTTCTTCGAGCATTTTATTATTAAATCAAATTAATCTAGTGTTGCAATGCTGTGTCAATGTCAAAGTGTAAAATAATTTCAGGCACATATTAAATATTAACATGCCAAAGATTATCTCTGCATCAAAAAGGTTACAAATTCTGAAATCCTACAAACATTTTAGGCAAAATAATCCAAATCTACAGCATCACAATATTATTACATAAATTCTAAGCAACCATCTAAGGATCGTGTTCAGAATTTATGGCTTGAGTCTCTCTCAAAATGTACATCCGATATGTGGCAAAATTTCTGTGATCATTGTGAAAAACTTATTTCGGATGACTGGACAAAACACATGGGGAACCTTTCTTTTGAAACCATTCCTCCTTTTATTATTTCGCTTGGGGAATCTGGCTCAGAACAAACATCAGAAGATTCAGATGCAGGTTCTCTTGACTAAATAATAAAAGTGGAATGAGGGCTTAAAAATTGTTTGACATGAAAATTATCAGTATCACAAGAGGGTGGGAATAAATTTGCAATTCTACAAAAAAATACTGAGGGCCAACAGAAGAGAGAATGACCAAAATTAAGGTGGATGGATGGAGTTGATCAAAATGTGTTAACGGGAAGACCCAAGCGAGAAATACAAATGGATGACGAAATAAGTTTGCAGAGCCGAATTCATTATATTTGTTATATACAATATTATTGCTGTGTTTGTATGTACAAAAACCAAGTAGTAAATTTTGTTAATCTTAAAACTGCATATTATTATCCTTTTATATCTGAAAATTTGTAGAACAGGCAACAGTGTAAGATCACAATAGTCACAAATTATAACCTTAAAATCGAACATCTGACAGTGACATTTAAAAACCCTGATTTAAAACACAACCAGCCCCATTTACAATACTTAAACTGTCACTTTTCCATAGCTAGGCGAGATCCAGAAACAAATGGAACAGAATATACAACATTTATAACGATTTGAAAGTAAACAATTAAACGTAATTATCTAGAAATTGACATTAATTTAATGTTTTACGTTTGACAAGTAACAACCAAAGAGCTATGTCTGATGTCTTATATTCGGTTGTTTTTTGTTGGCTAGCCAGATTTGGGATTTATTTTTCTTAGGTTCTTTGATTATTTGGGTGTCTCTACTGTTTGTCATCTAATGACATTGGTATATGAATGCCATGTTGCAATTGATTACTTATTTGACAGAAAAGTGGTAATAAAATGCTTAAAGTAATGTTCCGCCTCATTAATCCTTATGATAGGTTAATTAAGCACATGGCAACCATGTAGAAAACATAACCTTAAATTTATTTTAAAGGCAAAAGTCAAAATTATAACCAGAGTATCCAACCAAATATCCAACATTACAAGATCTGGTTGGTCAATAAAAAAAAAACGAATATATATGTGAATTCCTAATATGTGTGCCAACTTATTTTTTTTTAAATAATAAATCATGGCACTCTTGGGTTTTTTTTTGATTGAACATATTATATTTTTTTTAATGATTACCATGTACTGTTTCAGCCAGTAAAATTAAAAGCAGTATATAACAGTTTATTTTTAATACTGATTTATAAATATATTTTTAATTTCACAATACTTCCCTGTTGTATACGCGTGGCGCATGAAGTAAAATTTCGAGTTTAGAAAAGCCCCGTGAAAATTTGTCTCGGGTCGCTGCGCGACCCTCGACAAATTTTCTACGCGGGGCTTTTCTAAACTCGAAATTTTACTTCATGCTTAGTCTGGGATTGGAAACACTCGTTAGTAGCTTAAAATTAATCTCATTACAAAAAAAGAACAACCAATTTTACTTCATGCTTAATCAGGGATTGAAAACAATTGTTTCCGGAGCAACCAAACCAAATTTTAAGGCTTTTCTAAACTCGAAATTTTACTTCATGCTTAATCTGGGAGTGGAAACACTCGTTCTAAACTTCAAAGTAAACGCTTTGAAAAAAGCAAAAAATGCCTGAAATTTAACAGCGGATGCATCGGAATATGTACACTTAAATGAAAAATTCCGTGTATGTAAAAATAACTGAAATATGTACCAAAATTGCACAGCCTTTTTCAATTTCTTATTAATTTGCCCTGACATAATGATCTTAATAAAGTTTTATATCTAGGTTTTTTTATTTTACTGGCTGTTTTATCAAAACCAGCATTTGTCAAGTCGCGTATCAATAATTAATGCAAATATTTATCTTTATAAATTGCCTGAATTAAAATAGATATAAAAAAAACCAACAACAACATTAAACAATTAAATACAAACACAGCATTTGCGTCGTTTATTTTTGTTCGCAAATGAATAAATCCGTACGAGAATACGGGGGAAGTAAATAAAAATTTCCATATAAATGATGAAAAATTAAACGCCCGCCAAATTAGCCGATTTGATTGCGTTCCCTCGTTTCGCACTTTCTCATTTTTTATCGGTCCCTCTCGTCCGACGTTAATTAATGCGATGATGGAAAGGGGGCCTTTAATTACTCCCCCGTTGAGTACGCCCCTGTGCGCGATCAATAATTCTGCTGGTTCTCGTAAACGGCGAGTGGTGGCAGCAGGAATCGGTGTGTTGGAAAAACTCGCGCAGGAATCTGTTTTGGGTAAAAACAGATTTCCATATTAGGTAAGGTATAGATTTTTGTTTAAAGATGGCTTTACTGGTTTAGTTAAATTCAGAAATCTGCAAATATAGGTTTACTAGTGACCATTTCCACCGCAATTGATTATTGGTGAACATTTTTTTAAAACTTAGCACTTTTAATATTTAAAAAAAAAACATTTAAAAAAAATTAAACTCAAACTAAATCATTTGCTCCTTTCAGTTTTATAATTATTTATTCAAACTACCCACTGAGCAAAAAAACAAACAAATAACGTTATATTAACATTGTAGCAACATTAAACGTTGTTTTAATGTTAATGAAACATTACTTACATGGATCTGCTCATGGGTAGTTTTGGTTTAGAGTTTATAGAAATGAGGTGAAACTGTACCGTTAAAGGCGTTATATGTCGCTCTCTTTCAGGTATTAAATTGTTCGCACCTACTAATAACTTAATGCCTTTACATATAAATAACATCCCTTCATTTTCACTCGCCCCAGTTTTGTGTACTTGTTTCAACGACACACTTCAACATTTCTGTAAGTTTTCTGTTTATTTCAATAATTTTTCGTATTGAAAGTCTTAAGCATAGCTATACTGATGAGCGATAAATCTCGAAACGCGTCTATAGATGGCTTAAGACAATTAATATTCATTCCCTGTATTTTTTTCAATTTATTTCAATTTCCTGTTGGGTTATTTAGTTTGGTGAGAGAATAATTTGAACTGATGTTGCATTTTGCATATTAATTATGCATACAACAGTAAATCTGTCATTTTTAATATATGTAACTCAAATATTCATTGTATAATTCAATTTCTGTCGGGGTATTAGCTCGAGAAGTATTTGCTTTAATGAATATTCGGAGACTTGTCTTACTGAGACAAAATGTTTGCAGAAAGTCGATATTAATTTTAATTCGTTTTTATATTTTGTAAATATTCTGCAAACTATTGACAAACTCAATTTTTCTTTATGTTAAGTTTTTCTTTGTGTCAAAGGAATATGTTAACGATATATGACTTGTTTTATTTTGGATTATGTATTCAATTGAAGGTTTATTTATTCATGAATAATGACTGATTTTCATTATTTGTAAAATAAAAACAGTGGGTTGCCAAATTATTAGTAACACGTGAAAAAATTTCGTTATGATCAAGTTTTAAGCCGTACAACATTTTAAATTAGTAGGAATTTATACTTTTTGTCGCTTTTGTTAAATAAGTTATTTCTAATATAATTAAAAATAAATTCCTTTGTTTTAAAAAGTGTATATCTAAGAAAACGGACAATACAACATTTTTGAAGAATATTTTAATATTTAGTAGAACCCTTGGTATCAATTACAGCTTGCACCTTTTTTGGCATACCCTGATTTCATTTTTATTGGTGATTGTCTAATATCATCCAACAGTGCTGTTGACTCCAAAATTTATAAAACAGTATTTATTTCTTTATTTATTTCCCAATAGATAATACATCAAATGTTGGATTCATGTTTTAGCATAAGTTGGTCAATGGGATTATTGATGGTGGTACACTGCTTAATCAGTTAAATTTTAATATTCCTCGAGGAGTTAATTGTAGGCATAAACCCTTATTCCGGTTAACATTTCATTCCACCAACTATGGAATGTTTAACCCAATTGATCGGCTTATGCGTCATGCAAATGCACTACAGAACAACACTGGGTTCGACATATATGCGGATTCAATCTCTGTATTTAAGAATGGCTTGCGTCGTATGTGTTTGTCAGATATAAACAAATGATTATATATATTTCATACTTGGTTTATATAATACTTGTTGATTGTTTTTGTTATTAATTTGTTTAACTTATTTTTCAATTTTAAAACTTGGCATTTTAATCTGTTGTTTGTCTCATTTTTAGTCTGTTGTTTGTCTTATTTTAAGTCTGTTTTATATTCATATTTTGTTTTTATATAGAGTGCTTATTGTGATATAAATATTAATATTGTTATAGTTTTACATATACTGTTTTATACTTAAATGTATATTGATTGTACAAAGGTGATACCGTAAATAAATGAATTAAGTAAATTACAGGGAAAACTTATATAAAATATGTTACAAATAATGGGCAATGTAAACTGAAATAATATAATGAATAATGAACAAACAATATGCAAGAATACAAAACAGAAAAAAGAAAATCGTAATTAATAATAATATTAATATAACTCATACACGCTAACAACAACATAATTATTTTGCTTGAAAATTGTACAGGAGTACAATTAAAGATATCGACAGATTGCTCAATTGTATCATACAAACGTTTTATAGTATTTACCGATGAATTATAGTAAACGTTAGTAAATCTTCTATTGCAGATAAAAGTCGTTGGATGTCTGCTAGCTACTCTCGGCGCATTAAAATGTATTAATTTTAGCAAGTTAGGATCGTCTATTGTGGAATGCACAGTTTCGCATAGGCTTAAGTTCAAACAAAGAGAGTAGTGCACTATACGCGACGTTAAAATCTGGATAGGTACGAAATTTTTTATAAAACAAAAATTTTACAAATATTTTTTGAACTCTTTCTAAAAGTTGGATATGAACATTTTAACGTGGTGACCATACCGGGGCACAGTATTCTAATTCTGAACGTACATACGCTTTATACAATTTAGTGATCCTACCAATATCACGAAATGGTACACTTACTCTTCTAACAAATCGTAACATTTTCATTGATTCAGACTGCAAAGCATGATAATGACGATTAAATGATAGTTCTTTATCAAATAGTACTCCGAGGTCCCTGACGGACTCGACACGTTCTAGGATAATATCATCTAACAAATAACTATGAGAGGTATGCTGGTCAGTTTAATAAAATGACATACTTTTCCATTTTGATGCGTTAAGTTTTGATTTGTTAACATGACTCCATTTATTAATCTTTATCAAATAATACTGTGAAGTTAAACAATCATTGTAAGAATTAATTCATTTAAAAATTTGTACATCATCCGCGTATATTAATATCCTGGAATCTATATCATCTACAATGTCGTTAATGTACAAGAGGAATAGTAAGGGTCCAAGGTTTGATCCTTGAGGCACCCCACTAGTGGGGCAAAACTCAGCAGACATATAATGCGCTGAAACCAGTTGGATAAATAGTTATTTATTAAAGCTAGTAAGTTTTCAGCAAATCCCCACAACTTCAGCATAGTTAATAGAATCGTATGATCAATGGTCTCAAAAGCTTTAGTAAAATCAGTGTGTATCACGTCGACCTGACAGCGCTGATCTAATTGATATGATACATATTCTGTGAAATTCAGTAGATTAGTGAGCGTTGACCATTTTTTCATAAAACCATGCTGTTTTGTGGTTATTGCCGATTCCACATGGGTGTATATGTAAATATAGAAATTGGACGGTAGTTTTCTATTGAATGTCTATTCCCTGACTTATTACCAGTATTTCCATATTCTTAGTATCAAAATCATCACATCTTTATAGATTTTTAGTAAATTATTTAATATTTTAAAAAAGAATTGTTTGAAAATAGCGATTTTTCTATACAACAATTACAAATTTTGGATAAATAACGGTGATTTGTCTATCATCGTACTTTCTACTTGCGGCGTTGCGGATCAGTGCTAAGCTAAAATACCACGAGTCTTGCAAACGCAGTTTCAAAGAACATCATATTTTAACTGTTCCGAGTATGTTCATCTAAGAAACAATAAAATTTACATATTCTGGCAAATTAACTTGCAAGCTAAACAAGGATTACCACAATTATTATACTAGGCACAGGAATGATATCGTTATGCCGGCACATCTTAAAGCAATCTATAACAATCATTAGCATATAATGGTTGTCAGTTATATAATCACCTACCAAATTCATTAAATGTCTGTGAATTTAAATATTACTTCAACAAAAAGTTGCTCGTAGAACATGCATTCTATTCTGTAGATGAGTTTTTAATGTATCCATGGGATTAGTTTATATATTTTCTACATTCTTGATCTGTTCTATAAATGTTTGTATGTATATATGGTATATACAACTATATATACCGGGTGTTGACTTGGCGGACGCAACATAGGAAATCCCATGTAAATTTTGAAATGTTCAAATTTTGGCTCCCCTATTTATTTTAGAAACAGAATGTATTTACCTTTTTTATAGAGGAAAAAATTCTGAATTCATTTGTGTTAACGTATATCACTTTACGTTTCTCTAAGTTAAAATAATTTAGAAAAAATAATGTCATTTTATAAAAATAATGACATGCCATGGAATTGAAACAACAACTACGGATGTCAAAATGGCAAAAGATATCGTAGTCACTTGATTAAAGTAAATGCTTTCGAAATGATTTACACTATACAAGAAAAATGTCATTATTTTTATAAAATCACCTTACTTTTTCTTAATTATTTTAGCTGTTAATTTTCTGGCATTTGTTGATTTTTAAAATAGTTCAATTTAAAGCTTTAAACGAGTGTTTTCCACTCCCAGACTAAGCATGAAGTAAAATTTCGAGTTTAGAAAAGCCCCGTGAAAATTTGTCGAGGGTCGCGCAGCGACCCGAGACAAATTTTCTGGGCTTTTCTAAACTCGAAATTTTACTTCATGCACCACGCGTATAAAACACTTATACACTGTAAAATTTATGTATATTCGAATTTCCCTTGAAATCTGTGTTTTATACGCGTGGCGCATGAAGTAAAATTTCGAGTTTAGAAAAGCCCAGAAAATTTGTCTCGGGTCGCTGCGCGACCCTCGACAAATTTTCACGGGGCTTTTCTAAACTCGAAATTTTACTTCATGCTTAGTCTGGGAGTGGAAAACACTCGTTTAAAACTTCAAATTGAAATTGTTACAAAAACAACGGGTGTAGGAAAATTTACAGCTTATGCATAGGTTTACCTCAAAGAATGCGTTTTTTTTTAACTGGGTAAACAGGGATTTGTATACTAAAATAAAAAAACTACGAAAATTTACAGCAAATTCAGCTTATTTTCTTTAAACCTTTAGATATTCGTTGTTTTTTAAAGAGTTCTTTTCGAAACTTTAAATAGTGTTTTCCACTCCCAGACAAGTAAAATGAAGTAAAATTTCGAGTTTAGAAAAGCCCCGTGAAAATTTGTTTCGGGTCGCGCAACGACCCGAGACAAATTTTCTGGGCTTTTCTAAACTCGAAATTTTACTTCATGCGCCACGCGTGTAAAATACAGATTTCAAGTGAAGTTCGAATATACATAAATTTTACAATGTTTTAGTGTTTTATACGCGTGGCGCATGAAGTAAAATTTCGAGTTTAGAAAAGCCCAGAAAATTTGTCTCGGGTCGCTGCGCGACCCTCGACAAATTTTCACGGGGCTTTTCTAAACTCGAAATTTTACTTCATGCTTAGTCTGGGAGTGGAAAACACTTGCTTAAAGCTCTAAATTGAATTTAAAAAAAACAGGGAATACCCGCAATTGTTGTATCAATTCCAAGGTATGTCATTATTTTTATAAAATCACATTACTCTTTCTTAATTATTTTAACTTAGAGAAACGTAAAGTGTTAAGTGTGAACATTAATAAATTTAGAATGCTTCCCTCTACAAAAATGTGAAATACATTTTGTGTCTAAAATAAATAGGGAAGCCAATATTTGAACACTTTAAAATTAACATACGATTTCTTATGTTGCATCCGCCAAGTCAACACCCGGTATATATATATATATATATATATATATATATATATACCGGGTGGTGCATTCTCGTTTATTTACTTCCCATGTCATTTAATCAAAAAATCATAAGATAGACTTTTTGTAGAGATGAAAAAATTAAGTCTAATACACCCACATCTATTTTCGAGTAAAAATTTATTTTAAAATCATTACCTTAAAAATAAAAATATGCCGTGCCTTGCAAAAATAATGTCACTATTTATGATTGTATTTACATCTACAAGTAATTACGCTGTTAAAGTACTCTTAAAATCTACTTATTTGAATACATAACGAAAAATAATAACTGATGCACAGCTAAAAAGTTCAGTTTAGGGTGCAATACATACCTAAAACCGAGTTAATAGAACAGTTAAATACTAGATAGTCATTGCAAGTCAAAATAAGTGGAACTAAATAGATTGCAAGTGTATTGTTAAGCGTTACGTTGGGAAGGAAATAAATGACTTCAATACTTTTTACTTCAATTATTTGCCTCCCAACAGATATGTAGAGTATAAAAAAATATTTCGTAATTGTTTTATTTTCTAGATTTGAAAGAAAATTAATAGAAAGAAGGCAAGGTGTATTTCATTTTTTTAAATTGTAGTTTTAAAATATTGTGTATCTCAATTTTTAGATCCCCACAAAAAACCTATTTTATAGTTATTGATCAAATGACGTGGGAAGTAAATAAATACGAATTAAAAAAATACATTTAGATCCCTATGGTGCGTTTATATATATATATATATATATATATATATATATATATGTATGTATATAGATAATATATTTATTGATTTATGGAATAAAGTGCTTTTATTATTATTATATTATTATTACTCACTATGATAGAAAACAAAACGTGTAGTTGTTGTATGGAAAAATCGCAATATACAGAAAATTGTTTTTAACTTCTCAAATAATTCACAGACTCTTTTAACCCATTCACATGCAATGGCGTATAGGAGACTTCAGTTATTTTAATTTGTAAAAGTTGATTTTAATGTGTCATAGACCTCACAAATATCGCACTAAATTTGTTTGGTTTAGGAACCAAGTTTTTGGAATATAATCCCTGGGTTTTGAAAAGGAAAAAAATCATTTACAATATAGTTTAATATTTATTTCCCACAAGTCTGTATAAAAGTGCATAATGCTTAATAGTAAAAACTAATTAAAAGTAAGAATAATTCGAATTTAAAACTATTTGAATTCGAGAAAATAAGCTTACGTTTTTTATAGTTTGCACACTTTAAATATAATATATAAAATTACTAAAATGTTAGTCGTGAAAATGCAAACAATGTCTTAATTAAGTTGTTTCAATGGATATATATTGTCTTAAGTTGTCTTATTAATTAAGACATTGTTTGCATGTTTACGAATAACATTTTCGTAATTTTATATATTATATTTAAAAGTAATAAATAAGATCAAATATGAAATCATAAAAAATATACAAATAAAACAAACAAAACTGATGAAAACGAAAAAAATCTAATTTTTCTCACGGAGAAACGACAATTTTATGATACAAGAAATGTTTCTTTACTTTTAGCACGATTGTTCGATGTAAATTTTCAGTCATTCGTTGCTTTTATAACTGCTTTAAATTGAAAGCGTTTAAAGAGTGTATCCAATCCCAGGCTAAGCATGAAGTAAAATTTCGAGTTTAGAAAAGCCTAAAAATTTGGCTTGGACGCGTAGCGAAGCGGAGCGGCCAACCCAAATCAAACAGACGACCCGTCAATATTTAGTTGATTGTAGAAAATCTGATAACGTCGAACAATTAAACGTTTGAAATTTAGATGTAGTCAAAATAATGTACATTTTTCACATAAATAGTTAATGTCCGAAAATTTGAGATTTTGAACCCATAGTGCTCCGCGCCGAACCTTTGGGCCGTCTGCGAAAAGTTTGAATATAAAGTAATTTCACACAAATCGTGGAGGACGATGACCAATCGAATAGTCGCCGCTCGCTCACAAAAAAGAAAACGCACATACAAGACGTAATTCACTGGACAAAAATTACCAGACCCACCTAGTGGAGAATAACCGAAATAAAAATTGTAAATACATTACCACACCCTGCAGATAACTATAGGCCTGAAATTTAAAATTGTCTGCTTCACGGAGCGACCAAACCAAGTTTTCAGACTTTTCTAAACTCGGAATTTTACTTGATGCTCAATCTGGGAGTGGAACCACTCATTTCAAACTTCAAATTGAACGCTTATATAAAATCGATGAAAACCTTAAAATCCTTACATAATGAACACCCTGTATTTAAAACAAAAATTCCCAGTATGTAATATAAAAAGTCATTCATACGAATCATAAAAATAAATGCAACATTTTACATAAAATCTACTTTTAGAGTTACCTTTATAATTGCTCGGAAGTTAATGGGTTAACAAAATGTAGCTTTGAAAGTTTAATTTAAATTAGTATAAATTGAAACGTAAGAGTGTGCAGATATCAGTGTAATTACGCGATGGGAGCGCCGAAACTGTCGAAACGGTCGTCCTGGTAACTGTAGGGGCCATCAGGTCGTCCGGGGAGGCGTCGCGACGCCGCACGCCAACCGCCCAGACCTAGTGCTCCGCTCTCTGCTGTGCGGTCCACATTCTCTTCTCCTCACCGCACGTTCACACGAAACTCCCCAAAGAAAACACCCCACTCCCCGCGCGTGTGACAATCTCTTATTCAAAAACGGATGTGCGTGAGCGCCTCAACTCGGCCCGTTGCGTGCGTCGATTTCCAACTTCCAAACACCGACTTTACTGTTATTTTATTAAAATTACATAAGAAAACGCTAACAAGCGTGTAAAGGGGCGAGCGCGTGCTTTATCAGGACATCGAGCGTGCTTGAAAATTGCAAGCTTTAGGTTAATAGAGGAGGAAGCATGATCGATTGGGTTTCAATCGTGAGGCACTCGAGGCGCCGTTTTTCGAATTACATGTACGGCGTTCCCAACAAGGTGCGCAAACGGCGCAAACAAAAGCACGGCGCAGAGGGCGCAGAGCACGTTACCAACTGTAATTGTTGTTGGACCCCTGATCGAGTTCAGGTTAGTTATGATTTTTAATTGAGTTCATGTATGTTAATTACGCTTGTAAAATAATGTAGTAAATACAATCAAACAATTGAATCGGTAATTTTGAAAAGCGGTCATCTCTTCAATGTGAAAAAAAAATCACTCTTAGTAAAATTCTGCCCTTATTGAGTTCATGTTAATAACGGTTATAAAATAATTTAGTAAATATAATCAAAAAATAAAAAGAATGTGAAGATATTTTGAAGTCAACATAAACATATACGAAATGTTTCTTTTAAGTGT
The DNA here is from genome assembly GCA_932526585.2 of Philonthus cognatus. Classification (NCBI taxonomy): domain Eukaryota; kingdom Metazoa; phylum Arthropoda; class Insecta; order Coleoptera; family Staphylinidae; genus Philonthus; species Philonthus cognatus. The sequence continues at coordinate 78,575,530 of OW052245.1, forward strand.
ACATACAGTGAATTTACGCTGTAAATTTTACGACTTTCGTTGTTTTTTAAAAGAGTTCAACTTGAAGCTTTAAACGAGAATTTTCCACTTTCAAATTAAGCATGAAGTAACATTTCGAGTTTAAAAAAAACATTTTTTCATATGGGAATCCAAACAATGAATTAGAATTATTTTTGATGATTCGTATCCCTTTGGTGTGTTGGTGTACACACCAAAGGGATACGAATCATCAAAAATAATTCTATCCCTTTGGTGTGTTGGTGTACACACCAAAGGGATACGAATCATCAAAAATAATTCTAATTCATTGTTTGGATTCCCATATGAAAAAATGTTTTTTTTAAACTCGAAATGTTACTTCATGCTTAATTTGAAAGTGGAAAATTCTCGTTTAAAGCTTCAAGTTGAACTCTTTTAAAAAACAACGAAAGTCGTAAAATTTACAGCGTAAATTCACTGTATGTACACTTAAAAGAAACATTTCGTATATGTTTATGTTGACTTCAAAATATCTATAATATTTAATTGAGGAATCAAAAATGCTATAACGGAAATTTGAAAATAAGTTGTTTAAGTTTACATTGAGTGATGTTCCTGTAAGCTTTGCCAATTTCACCGTCATTACGTGATTAAGCACTTCACGGATCCACTGCCAAATAATGTTTATGTTGAGTAGAGTTAGGAAATTATAACACTCGAAACGGTGTATTTTTAGACGGAACGTTTTCAATATTGTGTACATATTTCACGCATAAAGGAGCATACTGTTGATGTAACGCACAAAACTTGTGTATAAACTTTAATAATTAATTAAACTATTTAACCAGAAATATGTAGCGATACATTTTTTACAATCGGTATAAAAAGTGTACTTTAGACATGGGAGTAACCAGAATTTAGGCAGGGAGGGCACGAGACAAAACATAGGCCAAATTTAGAGAAAAACTAACATAAGAAATATCAATTGTTTTTACGTTGTTTCACTCTTCATGTCTTGTTTCACAAGTCTTGTTGTGTATGTACTACTTTTTTTATTTCTAAAAAATATTTAAATAGGTATTAGCCATTTTTCTATCTTACGAAAGTGACAAGAAAATTGGTAGGTATGGCTTATGGTTATGCCAATACTATGCAAACTAATAACGTTTTAAATGACAATGCGTCCATGCTTGATCTTATATTTTTGGAGACTGATTTGGCCGAACAAAGTGAAGTTACTGCAGCTGTTGTTCCGCTTGTTACTCGTGATCGCCATCATCCCGCGCTTGTAAAACGTATTCGCTCAAAGTAATAATTCTAATTTCTTAATTAGTTTGAAATATGACTTCAATAACAGTAACTTCGACCTTCTCAATGATATTTTAGTAAATACTCACTGCGACTCATTACTTACAAGTGATAATGTAAACTGCGACTTGGGTTACTTTTACGATATTTTATTTGACTCAATTAAGAAATGCGTTCCAATCATTCGGATTGGGTCGTCAGCTCAGTTTAAATTTCTTAAATGGTTTAGTAAGGAACTAATTGACTTGATATATTTAAAGAAAAAACAGCATAAGAAATTTTAACAATCACAACACGTGATTGACTATACTAGATTCCAGTCCACACGAGCAAAATGCAAGGAACTCACACAGGCTTGCTTCAAAAATTATATTGATTCGATTGAGTCGTCCAATAATAATAACCAGAGACGCTTTTGGAGTTTTATAAACTCAAATAGGTCATAACCCGATTTCCCGGTTACCCTCGTTTCAGAGGGGAGTACCTACACCGACCTGCAGGATGTGGCAAATATATTTGCAGACTTCTTTGGTTCGGTTTATAATACCTTACAACCAGTGCTTTCTCAGCTCTCTTCGTGCAGTACTAGTCTTAATCATATATCGATCAACCGAATCAACGATATCTCTATTTCTGCCATACCTCAGGTGCTGTCAGGGCAGACCTCTAGTGGAAAAGAGGGCTGGGATGGTTTATCGCCATAGAAGTGTGCGTTTTCACTCTCTAGACCTTTGTGGCTCTTATTTAATAAATCCCTTAAGTCTAGCACTTTTCCTGACAGAAGGAAGTATTCACTAATAACACCCGTCTTCAAGAAAGGCAAGAGGAACCTCGTTGAGAACTACAGACCAATAACATTGCTATCACACATTCCCAAGATGTTTGAAAAGCTAGTTAGTGATTACGTTAGTAAGGACTTGAAATCTATTTTAAACGATAAACAACATTGGTTTCGACCAGGATATTCTACAGTATCTAATTTACTAATCTTTGGGGCAACAATTACTACATCGCTGGAAGAGGGGTACGAGATTGATACCGTGTACACCGACTATTCTAAAGCGTTCGATGGTGTTGACCATCAAATCTTGGTAGAAAAACTTTTAGGGGCTGGTGTAACCCCCGAAGTTACAGGTATGGGACGAAAAATAAAGTTACTGATGCGGACTGTTTGAGTTCTGTTGCTGAGGTATGATTTAATCCAATCGAGCAAAGACCCATGGCTCGATTGGATTTAATCATACCACAGCAACAGAAATCAAACAGTCCGCATTAGTAACTTTATTTTTCGTCCCATACCTGTAACTTCGGGGGTACTGCGGATCACAAATTGATCCATTACTATTTATTGTTTTTATCAATGATATTGTAAAGTATTTCAAACATTCCAATTGCCTTCTTTTTGTGAACGACTTAAAGCTGTACAGTCCTATTAAGGACAATTATTCTAGCCACAAGCTACAACTTGACCTGGAAGCGTTAAGTTGTTGGTGTATTATAAACAAATTGAAGCTGAATGTTTCCAAATGTTTTGTTGTGTTTTATTCTAAAAAGAGATTAAAGGGACTCCGAAAATACTCTCTTAATAACACACCATTAGCACACACTAATGTTGCAAGAGATCTTGGTGTTACTTTTACGAACGAACACTTGGAGCTTAACAAACCATATAGACAGTGTAACCTTGAAAGCCTTTATAATATTTGGCTTTATTAGAAGACAGTGTACAGATTTTTCTATTATAAGAACGCTTGTAAATCTGTATGTGTCTCTCGTTCGGCCGCATATCGAATATTGCTCACTGGTATGGTCCCCAAATACATCCCAAAACATAAACCAAGTGTAGCGGCTTCAACATAGGTTCCTTAAATACATTGCCCTTAAATTCAATCTTGATTGCACTTATCTATATATGTTGTCATATATTAATTTGCAATCGCTCGAGCGACGACGCTTAAATGCAGATATCATTTTTATTCACAAATAATATCAGGTGTGATATTCTGTCCTGAACTTTAAAGTTTAGTGAACTTTCATGTTCCAAGTCGCCTATTACGGAGCACTAAGTCATTTTATAAACAAATGTACAGAACCAATTACTGCACTGGTATCAATAGGATTTGGTCTAATTGCAATAATATCAACTTTGACATTTTTAGTGGAACATTGAAACACCTACGCGCATTCGTATTAAAGGAATAGCTTATTGTGTATATGTTCAGTTTGCCACTTATAAATTATCATTGTGTTTGTAGCTTAGGAAATTAAATTATTTTTTTTAATACTTTAGACTTATACACAGAGTTTTATGTAACACCGAACATTTTCATAACGAGCATTTTCTAAGTATACATAAGCATACATACGTTGTGTATGCTCCGACGCTCGATTCATTGAAAGATATAAAGCTTTAAACAAGTGTTTTCCACTCCCAGGCTAAGCATGAAGTAAAATTTCGAGTTTAGAAAAGCCTGAAAATTTGGTTTGGTTGCGTAGCGCGAAGCGCGGAGCGAGCAAACCAAATTTTCAGGCTTTTCTAAACTCGAAATTTTACTTCATGTGCCACCGGTACAAAACACTGATGCAATGTAAAGTTTAGCGGTGTGTTTTAAACTTTGTAGTATGTCAGTGTTTTGTACCGGTGGCGCATGAAGTAAAATTTCGAGTTTAGAAAAGCCTGAAAATTTGGTGTGGCCGCTCCGCGCTCCGCGCTACGCGTCCAAACCAAATTTTCAGGCTTTTCTAAACTCGAAATTTTACTTCATGCTTAGTCTGGGAGTGGAAAACACTTGTTTAAAGCTTTAAATCTTTCAATGAATCGAGCGTCGGAGCATACACAACGTATGTATGCTTATGTATACTCTGTTAAAAATGTATGTATACTCTGTTAAAAAACAACGTGTATCTTAAGATTTACGGCATAAATCGCTGTAATTGGGACATGTATACTTGAAAGAAAAACTCCTTGTATGTACAAGTTGAGGCATTAATTGCGATTGATGGGCTACAATTTTTAATGATCATATAGGCAACTCAATTTACATATAACTTAAAAATTAAAGGTGTCAAATTGTATTAGATGCAAATGTTCGGTGTTACATAAAACTCTCTGTATGTAAACGTGTTAGTTTTAAGAATCACGAACTGTAGTCTCATATTGTGTATGGATCCCGTTGATGAATAAATAAAAATAAAAATAAAGAATAAACATTACTTGGTACGGCGAAAATGGCAATTTAAAACCAATAACATCTTAACTGTCGTATACATCGAAATTGATTAACTCTAAATGGCGATCACCACTTATTCTTCTTGCCAGTCAATGTGTTAAAACTAGCTTCAGCCTTATCAGCAAATTTATCGAATCAATCTCGAATATTCTACATATTTGTTTACTGAATATTCTATAAAATAACAAAAGAATTTACAATTTATAAAAACGAATTAAAATTCATATCGACTTTCTGCAAAAATTTAGTCTCGTTGAGACTTCTCCAAATATTCATTAAAACTACTTCTAGATCTTATACCCTGTCAGATATTGAATTATACAATGAATATTTCAGTTACACTACAGATTTACAATTGTTTACATTTTTCTATTTTTATTTCTAGAAATCTCGCTACACAGATGATGACATGCCACCACCCCCTTCACCCCCACAAATGCGTGAGGTATCCTTAGACACAATTCTACCACCAAAACAAGGTTCCTTGGAGAGGACGCCCAGAAGAGAACCCTCCATAGAAAGGGATCACATCAGAAATGATTCCATCAGCATCGGCAAAGTAAGTAAACTATGTAACCATTTTCAAAGAAGTTGGTGTTATTAAATCACCCACTAATAGAGTGATTCATGGAATTAATCTTATACATTTATAATAAATATTATACATCAAGTGAATTAAACACGATTTTATTCACGAAATGATTTTTGATTTCACGAGCGCCTCGGCGCGAGTGAAATCATTTCTTTGAGTGAATAAAGGTGTTTAATTCACGTGGCGTATATATGTTTTTTCACGTGGCGTATATATGTTTTTATTCAATTATGACGAAATTGTAAAGAAAATGTACTTTACATTTATTTTTAAATAAATTTTTTAACTCACCAGTGACCTAAAAAAATTTTAGTTCACTAGTGAATAAAACCTTGTTTATTACGGTTGTTATAGAGTTAATAATGTCTATTTAAATTAACAAAATTGAATAAATAGAATTAGTATGTATAATCAATACTAATTCTATTTATAAATTTTGATCAGTATTAAAAATCCAATTTTGTTTCAAGGCACACTACATTTATTGTAAAAAAATCATGTAAACAAGATTTATTGTACATTTTTTGTAGCATAAATATTAAATTAAAATCAACATATCGAGCATAATTGGATTCAAAAAACAATATTGATAATTAAATAAAAGTCACTTGGTTTGTTTCACTACAATTTTTTTTTATTCTCTCCGACTAGTTTCGATAAGTCGAAACTAGTCGAAAAGAATAAAAAAATAGTAGTGAAACAAACCAAGTGACTTTTATTTAATTATCAATATTGTAAACATGATTCATCAAGTGATTAATGAGAACCAAATTGAAGACAAAAAACAATGTCCAATATAATAAAATAAATTAAGTATATGCAGCTGCTTAAAAATTTAAAATTGACTTTTATTTGGCAAAGAAGTTAATTTTAAAAAAATAAATATATAACTAGTGTCAATTTATGGTATTGAAACTGTGACTGACTTTGTTTTTTAGTTTATTCAAATCGATCAATAAATAACAGAGTTATGGCGTTAGGCGTATTTCATCGAAACCGGGTGTTCGATGAAATACGCCTAACGCCATAACTAATTAACTAACTAATTAAGTTATAATAAATGTTCACATGTTTCATTCGTATTTTATAATCTTAGAAAAAATGTATGAATCACTTTGTGTGAATATTATAAACTACGAATGAAACATGAAACAGAAATGTATTAAATTTAGGTAATTAACAAAACATCTTAAATTGTCGCCACTTTTGTATAATATTTTTATTCGGGCAAAAAAAATAGATACAATGTCACCGCGTTTCGAACTAAAAATACTTATCCTTGAAGAAGTAACTAAATTTAAAGATTCCTTAAATTACTTTCATAGATAAATATGTTCCACTATGATAAAGATGTTTATATCCAAAAGACAAAATACACACGCGCAAACGAAAATAATTCCAGCGGATAAAAATAAGCTTTCGACGCTTACAAATGTAAACTTTTTTTCACTGGAAATAAGTCTTGCAGATAAACATTTCCGTTTCCCTCATTCAGCAGCCTCTGCAAACATAATCAATTTTTCCACTGGCGTTGCGATGAAAACCGCAGCGATCAAATCGAAAGTTTATGAGTCATTTCCGAGCCAGACATATTTGCCCCGGATGAATAAAATCCACAAAAAAAAATAATATTCGGTAAATTTTAAACCTTAAAAATATACACATTTAAAATATACATACAGGGATTTTGTCTTTTAACCTATTGTGCTGCTTACAATGGACCTAATGAGGCCTAAGTGCAGTGCAGAAATGCGCACTCCCCAAACAACTAGACCAACCCATTAAGCATCATTGATTCAATAACGCAACTTTATAATTGTTTTGTAATTAAATTACCAAATTATGGTAGTTTATTTGATACATTGCACTATTTGACCTGAATTGAGAATGCGTATAGAAAATGTAAATATTTTATTTTTTGCGCCACACGTATAATTGATGTAGAGGTTAATTATTGGCAAATTAAACCAAAAAATAATGCAAATAGTCATTTTGTTTTTCACTATGTTCTTTAAAATAATTGCACAAAATATATGGATTGTTCAACCAGGATAAATTTGACTAAATTTACACATAAGTGTAGAAAACTTGTCTAGCTGCAGAGAAAATAAAAACCCTTGAATTTAGGCGAACATTTTGTTTACTAAAAACTCAATCAACATAAATATACACAAAAATATATAAAGTTTATCCTACTGAAAGAAATATTAATAGATTTTTGTTCAAAAAAGATTCAACCCCAAAATAAAATATTTTTTTTAGAAATCATTTACTTTATCAATTAGTCAATCAAGTATTTACAACAACAAATCATTATTATCGGAGGATACAAAATAAATAAATACATTCTATACAATAAATAAATAAATTTAAATTCCTCTTGATAACTGGCTATCGACCAGAGGTCTTTCCGCCGAGAATTGATGATAATGATTTTACACAATGAAACACTTTTAACTTTGTTTGTATAACACGTTTTATTTAATGTGACTGCAGTTTCGACAAATTTAGCTTGTCATTATCAAACATGGACTCCATGTTTGATAATGACAAGCTAAATTTGTCGAAACTGCAGTCACATTAAATAAAACGTGTTATACAAACAAAGTTAAAAGTGTTTCATTGTGTAATTAACATGTATAACGAAGTAGAAGCCTCCACAATACAGAATTTAGATAATGATTTTGTTATTTTCTTTGTCTGTTAGTGTGGGTGAAGTGATGATGAAGTCGAAAATGGTAGATGTCAGATTTTTGTGTTTTCGGGTAACATGAGAGTTTAGGCGTTTACAGTACTGGGAAAGAAATTGGAAGTTTGAAGGGATTTTTTCGAATTTTTCTGCAATGTACAGTAGTCTGTTTTGAATTGGGGAAACATTCGTTCTAGTGTAAAGGAGTTGGTTTGATGGATTGTACAAAGGGTTGTTAGGACGGCGTATTTTTTTAAGGGCTCTAAGAGATGTTCGTTCACTAACTTGTATGCTTTTTATAGTTGGATTTGAGGATTGGCAGAGGAGTATGGATGCGTAATCAAGGAGTGGACGACAGATCGTCTTGTAGATGCGGGTAGCGGTTAGCATTTTAGATGTTTAACTTATAAAAATAAAGGAATATCCACCATTCCTTTATTTTTATAAGTTAAACATCTAAAATGCTTCGCTCTACTAATTATTTTATTTTTAACTGTAGCTGCGTGTTTTTTAAATTTCAACTTAGTGTCAAATGTGACACCTAAGTAGTTAATGTAAAGGGAGGGAAATATAGGAGTTTGTGAGATGAATAGGTTATAAGGATAGTTAGGGGGGAGTCGGTGAAAAGGAATTAAAAGTTGAGATTTTTTGGGGTTAATTTTCATGCGCCATTTCGCATACCATGTCTCGAGTCTTTTTATTAGTTAATGCAGGGTTTAGAGGGCTTTCGAAAGGGAAGGTTCGTGAGTTATAAGAGCGGTATCGTCGGCGTATTGGAGGATATATGATGAGGGATTAAAGTATTCGGAGTCAGGGTTATACATATCGAAACAGAAAATATTGTATAATATGGAAGAAAGGGGTGATCCTTGTTTAACTACGTGCTTAGGGGAGAATGTTGTGGAGAATTGATTATCAACTTTTACTTTTAAGGTTCTATGGGATAGGAAATTATTGAGAAGTAGGATGATATGTTTAGGAATATTTAGAAGATGACACTTCAACAGCTAACCTCGGTGTCATACAGACTCGAACGCTTTTTGTATGTCTAGAACAGTGATGGGAAAACTACGGCCCGCGGGCCAAGTCCGGCCCGCGGATAGGTTTAATCCGGCCCGTTTAAGAGTGCTGTCGTGAGAATGTTTGAACGCGTTCTTACTTCGTAATGTGACGACCCGCATAAAAACTACCTACCTACGATTAAGCATTATTCTTTGGCCCGCTACGATTGTCTGGTTATTACAAATGGCCCGTCTTAAAAAAAGTTTCCCCACCACTGGTCTAGAAAGACAGCTGCAGATGCTTGACCTTCGAGGTGTGCCGTTTACAAGTTGAATGCGACAATAGTAAGCGGGAGGAAAGGGGCCTTTTTTGGTAGGAATCCAAATTATTAATTAAGTATTCGGTGAGAGGTGTAGGAGATCATTTTATGTTTAATAAGGGATTCATAAAGTTTTGCCTAATACTGGGAGAAGGGTGATGGGCTTGTAGCTGAAGACTAGGGAAGGTTTGTGGTTTTGTTTGGGAATACATATGATAATTCCAATTTTTCACTCTGGGGGAATGTATTGGGTTTGGTAGCAATAATTTAGGATTTCTAGAATTTATTCGTGGATGTGAATAGGGAGGGATTTTATTGGGCCTCTATGAAAAAAGTCATGTTCCGGGGCTGAATGTTTTCCTCTATCTCGTAATAGTCTTCCTCTGTAAATTTATCAGTTACTGTCAGAGTTTGTATTGGCTGATTAATATTTTGATGTCCTTGTTCAGTTTCTTAAATTTTTGTCGAATTCCGGTGATGTCAGTTTGTTGGATGTCTCTATATATCAGTGGTTTATATTTTATAACACGTAAAATAAATATTAGGAGAGGGTATTTGTAGTGTCGTTTTTGGAATATTGGAGTATTACTTTGGATGGTTTGTGAAAGGGTGAATTGTAGGATAGAGGATGGGTCGATATTTGGGTTAGTGGTATTAAATGTCTTATTTACTAATAATATTAATTGAAATAGTTTAATAGATTTAGCAAGATGATAGATTATAGTGCTAAAATATTTTTGTTATACGGTTACCTGGCGCATTCGCCATTTTTTTAATAATAATAATAATAAGTATTTATTGGGTCTGTCAACTTGGCCCCCCCAACTCAAAATTTTCAAATAAAAAATATTGCGCCCGAAAGGTCTTAACTTGCGCTCACTTGCGCCCAAATATTAAAACTTGCGCTGTTAAGGGTAGAAAGTTATAGCGATTTGAAAATAGGGGGGGCTAAGTTGACGCCAGCCCCCCCATCTCGGAATTTTTAACTTTTTCTTTCATAAATACATTCTATGGAACTTGCGCTGTCGATACCACCTAATTTTACAAGTTGCGCTGCAAAAATACACCCCCTATAAACGAAATAAAGGAGGGTGCCAGCCCCCCCACTTTACATTTTTTAAGTTTTATTGCATTGTACACAAAGCTTAGAAGTTGCGCTCACTTGCGCCATCGAAATTTCTTCAATATTAGTTCTCATGAAAAAGTTATGGCATATTTTATATATACTCGAATCCAGTGCGCGTATTCCCATAATCTCCATGCAACTACAGAAGAGTAATACAATAAACATACTTAACTCACAACCACTATCCATCTTCGTCGAAAAGCATACATTATACAACCAAAACAGTAATTTTCTATAATTTTTGCATATTTATTCCAGTGCCGTATCATGGTGGAAATATATATTTTTATTATTACTTAAATAATTTTATTTCCAGAACATATAACAATAATTCGATTCAATTAATAAATATAACTTTAACAATGTATTTAAAATGCATTTCTGCTGATTAGAAAAGTTGCGCTGTTTTCCCAGTAGCGTTACAAATAATTTATTATTTAATTTAATTAAATATTTTTAAAACCAAACGTGAAAATTTAAATTTTTTAAGTGATTTTACTTAAACAATGCATAAGAAATGCATCTATGCCAATGAGAAAAGTTGCGCTGTTTTCCCAGTGGCGTCACAATTAATTTATTATTATTTAATTAAATTAAATATTTTTCAAACCAAACGGAAAATTTTTAATTCTCTAAGTGATATTACTTTAACAATGCATAAGAAATGCATTTATGCTAATGAGAAAAGTTGCGCTGTTTTCCCAGTGGCGTCACAATTAATTTATTATTATTGAATTAAATTAAATGTTTTCAAAACCAAACGGAAAATTTTGAATTTTCTAAGTGATATTACTTTAACAATGCATAGAAAATGCATTTATGATAATGAGAAAAAGTGCGCTGTTTTCCCAGTGGCGTCACAATTAATTTATTATTATTGAATTAAATTAAATATTTTCAAAACCAAACGGGAAACTTTGAATTTTCTAAGTAATATTACTTTAACAATGAATAGGAAATGCATTTATGCTAATGAGAAAAGTTGCGCTGTTTTCCCAGTGGCGTCACAATTAATTTATTATTATTGAATTAAATTAAATGTTTTCAAAACCAAACAGAAAATTTTGAATTTTCTAAGTGATATTACTTTAACAGTGCATAGGAAATGCATTTATGCTAATGAGAAAAGTTGCGCTGTTTTCCCAGTGGCGTCACAATTAATTTATTATTATTGAATTAAATTAAATATTTTCAAAACCAAACGGAAAATTTTGAATTTTCTAAGTGATATTACTTTAACAATGCATAGGAAATGCATTTATGCTAATGAGAAAAGTTGCGCTGTTTTCCCAGTGGCGTCAGTGATCATTCCCAAAAACAGATGGTTCCCGTCGGTCACCCTACATTGTATATAGGAACATATTAACCTCTACTTCTTTTGATCTTGAACAATGATTTTTGCTTGGAAGCAAGTCATTGTATTACTCCCATAAGCCATTATGTCTTCTGCAAAATGTTATAAAATGACCCGGTATAAAACCCACCACACCACGTAAAATAAACAGTTTGTTCTGTACATTTAGTTTAAACGGAATATTTTCTAAATGAGTTACTAAATTCAATGTTTTACTGTCTGTGTTAACGGGTTCTATGAATATGAACTTGTTTAACTGTGTTTCAAATAATAATTTATTATTACACAAACTGCAATTTTGTTTTGTTTTTGTTTTTTGTTTTCGCTCCTGGGAAAACAGCACAACTTTTCTCATTAGCATAAATGCATTTCCTATGCATTGTTAAAGTAATATCACTTAGAAAATTCAAAATTTTCTGTTTGGTTTTGAAAATATTTAATTTAATTCAATAATAATAAATTAATTGTGACGCCACTGGGAAAACAGCGCAACTTTTCTCATTAGCATAAATGCATTTCCTATTCTTTGTTAAAGTAATATCACTTAGAAAATTCAATGCTTCCCGTTTGGTTTTGAAAATATTTAATTTAATTCAAAAATAATAAATTAATTGTGACGCCACTGGGAAAACAGCGCAACTTTTCTTATTAGCATAAATGCATTTCCGATGCATTGTTAAAGTTATATCACTTAGAAAATTCAAAGTTTCCCGTTTGGTTTTGAAAATATTTAATTTAATTCAATAATAATAAATTAATTGTGACGCCACTGGGAAAACAGCGCAACTTTTCTCATTAGCATAAATGCATTTCCTATTCTTTGTTAAAGTAATATCACTTAGAAAATTCAATGTTTCCCGTTTGGTTTTGAATAATTTAATTTAATTCAATAATAATAAATTAATTGTGACGCCACTGGGAAAACAGCGCAACTTTTCTCATTAGCATAAATGCATTTCCTATTCTTTGTTATAGTAATATCACTTAGAAAATTCAATGTTTCCCGTTTGGTTTTGAAAATATTTAATTTAATTCAAAAATAATAAATTAATTGTGACGCCACTGGCAAAACAGCGCAACTTTTCTTATTAGCATAAATGCATTTCCGATGCATTGTTAAAGTAATATCACTTAGAAAATTCAAAGTTTCCCGTTTGGTTTTGAAAATATTTAATTTAATTCAATAATAATAAATTAATTGTGACGCCACTGGGAAAACAGCGCAACCTTTCTCATTAGCAGAAATGCATTTTCTTTGCATTGTTAAAGTAATATCACTTAGAAAATTCAAAATTTTCTGTTTGGTTTTGAAAATATTTAATTTAATTCAATAATAATAAATTAATTGTGACGCCACTGGGAAAACAGCGCAACTTTTCTCATTAGCATAAATACATTTCCTATGCAATTTTAAAGTAATATCACTTAGAAAATTCAAAGTTTCCCGTTTGGTTTTGAAAATATTTAAATTAATTCAATAATAATAAATTAATTGTGACGCCACTGGGAAAACAGCGCAACTTTTCTCATTAGCATAAATACATTTCCTATGCATTGTTAAAGTAATATCACTTAGAAAATTCAAAATTTTTTGTTTGGTTTTGAAAATATTTAATTTAATTCAATAATAATAAATTAATTGTGACGCCACTGGGAAAACAGCGCAACTTTTCTCATTAGCATAAATGCATTTTTTGTGCATTTTTAAAGTAATATCACTTAGAAAATTCAAAAATTTCCGTTTGGTTTTAAAAATATTTAATTTAATTCAATAATAATTAATTAATTGTGACGCCACTGGGAAAACAGCGCAACTTCTCTCATCAGCATAAATGCATTTTGTATTTATTTTTAAAGTAATATTACTTAGAAAATTCAAATTTCTTGTTTGGTTTTAAAAATATTTAATATAATTCAATAATAATAAATTAATTGTGACGCCACTGGGAAAACAGCGCAACTTTTCTCATTAGCATAAATGCATTTTCTTATGCATTGTTAAAGTAATATCACTTAGAAAATTCAAAGTTTCCCGTTTGGTTTTGAAAATATTTAATTTAATTCAATAATAATATATTAATTGTGACGCCACTGGGAAAACAGCACAACTTTTCTTATTAGCATAAATGCATTTCCTATGCATTGTTAAAGTAATATCACTTAGAAAATTCAAAATTTATTGTTTGGTTTTGAAAACATTTAATTTAATTCAATAATAATAAATTAATTGTGACGCCACTGGGAAAACAGCGCAACTTTTCTCATTAGCATAAATGCATTTCCTATTCATTTTTAAAGTTATATCACTTAGAAAATTCAAAGTTTCCCGTTTGGTTTTGAAAATATTTAATTTTATTCAATAATAATAAATTAATTGTGACGCCACTGGGAAAACAGCGCAACTTTTCTCATTAGCATAAATGCATTTCCTATACACTGTTAAAGTAATATCACTTAGAAAATTGAAAATTTTCTGTTTGGTTTTGAAAACATTTAATTTAATTCAATAATAATAAATTAATTGTGACGCCACTGGGAAAACAGCGCAACTTTTCTCATTAGCATAAATGCATTTCCTATTCATTGTTAAAGTAATATTACTTAGAAAATTCAAAGTTTCCCGTTTGGTTTTGAAAATATTTAATTTAATTCAATAATAATAAATTAATTGTGACGCCACTGGGAAAACAGCGCAACTTTTCTCATTGGCATAGATGCATTTCCTATGCATTGTTTAAGTAAAATCACTTAAAAAATTTAAATTTTCACGTTTGGTTTTGAAAATATTTAATTAAATTAAATAATAAATTATTTGTAACGCTACTGGGAAAACAGCGCAACTTTTCTAATCGGCAGAAATGCATTTTAAATGCATTGTTAAAGTTATATTTATTAATTGAATCGAATTATTGTTATTTGTTTTGGAAATAAAATTATTTAAGTAATAATAAAAATATATATTTCCACCACGATGCGGCACTGGAATAAATATACAAATATTATAGAAAATTACTGTTTTGGTTGTATAATGTATGCTTTTCGACGAAGATGGACAGTAGTTGTGAGTTTAGTATGTTTATTGTATTACTCTTCTGTAGTTGCATGGAGATTATGGGAATACGCGCACTGGATTCGAGTATATATAAAATATGCCATAACTTTTTCATGAGAACTGATATTGAAGAAATTTCGATGGCGCAAGTGAGCGCAACTTCTAAGCTTTGTGTACAATGCAATAAAACTTAAAAAATGTAAAGTGGGGGGGCTGGCACCCTCCTTTATTTCGTTTATAGGGGGTGTATTTTAGCAGCGCAACTTGTAAAATTAGGTGGTATCGACAGCGCAAGTTCCATAGAATGTATTTATGAAAGAAAAAGTTAAAAATTCCGAGATGGGGGGGCTGGCGTCAACTTAGCCCCCCCTATTTTCAAATCGCTATAACTTTCTACCCTTAACAGCGCAAGTTTTAATATTTGGGCGCAAGTGAGCGCAAGTTAAGACCTTTCGGGCGCAATATTTTTTATTTGAAAATTTTGAGTTGGGGGGGCCAAGTTGACAGACCCGTATTTATTGCCCAACAGGAAATTTCCCAATTACAAGACAATGATAATACAATAACCAATGTATGTATGTACATAAATAAATTTAAATCTAAACAATATGAAGACGCTCGTGAGTGTGACAGCTATTTGACAGATTGTTCATCAACGAATTAACAGAGTCGTGCAGAATATCACAACAGGGTGGTAATTTATTACACATGCATGACATGATAACAATAGGAGATTTTAATCTCACGTTAGTCCTATGGTTTGGGATGCTAAACATAGGTTTTTGCCTGCTGCAAAAAACTGGAATATGCAGCCCAATCTGATTTAATAATTCTGGTGAATCTATTTCATTGTGTAATAATTTATGCATAAATTAGATAGATGCCTTATGCCTACGACATTCAAGAGAGTCTAAACTAAATTTATTGAGTAGTATGTCATGATCAAATCCTCTTACTAGATAGTATCCTTCAGTTTTATGAAATAAAAATTTTAAATATTTCTATTTCAACTCTACTCTGATTTAATTTTAGTTTTCTTGAAGCTGAAAATTTTAAAAGTACTGTGTACTTTTAGCAATAATTATACCTATAAATATTTATAAAAACATTAGTAAGAAATTTTAATTTTCTCACGTTGAATTTTTGATAATTTATACAACTTGATTGCTAAACGAAAATTACTTGATGTAAATAAGTGTAGACAATATACATTATATAATAATTCAATTAAATTATAGACAAATAATGATGGATTAAAACTGTCTTCTAATGTCTATTATTAAGGCAGAAATTTGTAAGACTTCTTATAAACATGAAACCAAAGAAGTACACTAATCCTGCTGGTATTAATACAAATATAGAAAATGCGTGTCTAATATAAATTATATCAACATCCCATTAATGTGATTTTTGTACAACTTCTGCTTTTTATATATGACATTTTAGATTAGTTTACAAACTATTTCACAAAGTTAGATTATGCTGTTTTGTTTCATTCGGCGTATTTGTATGATAATGGAGATCCTTTGTCACGCGTTGTTTGTCTGAGGGAAAATGGAATTAGATTGTTTTCCTTTTTACGGCTCTTTGTGCTAAATGTAGTCGAAATAGACGCGAGAGGGTGTAACAGACGTCTAGAAAGGGATGCAGACTTGACTCCTAGCCAAATCGGGTTTTGTCTGAGTCTGTTGGACAGACGGTCGTAAAATATAGAGAAAACATTTTCAATGTGACCTCTTGGAACATGATTATAATTTTATATAAATATACAATACAGATAACCAGATATCTAAAAGCAGATTTTTTCGCGTATTTTATAACCATCTGCATTTAGAGATCTGGTTATCTATATTATAAATATACAATATAAATAACCAGATGTCTAAAAGCAGATGGTTATAAAATACGCGAAAAAAATCTGCTTTTAGATAAAACATTTTCTGGGCTTTTCTAAACTCGAAATTTTACTTCATGCGCCACACGTATGAAACACTATAATATTGTCAAATTTATGTATATTCGAACTTCACTTAAAATTTGTGTTTTATACGCGTAGCGCATGAAGTAAAATTTCGAGTTTAGAAAAGCCCAGAAAATTTGTCTCGGGTCGCTGCGCGACCCTCGACAAATTTTCACGGGGCTTTTCTAAACTCGAAATTTTACTTCATGCTTAGTCTGGGAGTGGAAAACACTCGTTTAAAGCTTCAAATTGAACTCTTTTAAAAATCAACGAATGTCAGAAAATTTACAGCTAAAATAATTAAGAAAAAGTAATGTGATTTTATAAAAATAATGACATTTTTCTTGTATAGTTAAAAAATCATTCGAATTTCAAAGGCGCAAAATAAGATTAGATGAAATAATCTTTTCGATTAACTAGACCCGATTTTACCTCGTAAGTCAAATATTAATAATTTACTAATATTAGTAAGTAAGTAAGTAAGTAAGTAAATTTATTCTTGCTTAAGACCAGAGGTTTACAAAGGTCAATAAGAGTGGTAGAAAAAATATAAATATAAAATATAAAAAATACAAATATAAAATATAAACTACAAACAGAAAATATAAATATAAATATAAAATACAAATATAAAATCCAAATATAAAATCAAAATATAAAATCCAAATGTAAAATATAAAAGCCAAACATAAAATGTAAAACACGATAAAATACAGAATAAATACTATATACGATACAACATATTAAAAACATTTAAAAAAATTGTATCAGTTACTTGGCCCAAAATCCGCGAATTGGTGATTAATACATTCATCAATGCTAAAAAATGCTTTGGATACTAAATAAGACTTAACATGTTTCTTGAACTTTATATGGGGGAGAGATTTTATGGCCTGAGGTAAATAATTGAATAATTTTGGCCCATAATAATTTTCTCCACTCCTAGACTTAGATAGTCGTAATCTATCTGGATAAATATGCTCACAGCCTCTCGTGCCGTATTTATGTACTTGATCATTTTTTTTATAATTATTAACGTTTTTATGAACATGCAGCAAGCATTCGAATAAGAACAAACTGGGTAAAGTAAGTATCCCAAGATTCCTAAAGACGTCGACGCAATTATCTCTGTAGCCTATGCCCGCTATTAATCGAACTGCTCGACGTTGTAGGCCGAATATCCGAGGTGCTATACTAGAGTGTCCCCAAACAAGAATGCAATATTGAATATTAGTATAAACATCTACTTAAAATACTTATTAAAAATCGCTCATGAGTAATTTATACGTACCATAACAAAACTAGAAGAAGTGCGCAGCTCATATAATAATTAACAAGTATTTTGTGCCCTGTCAAATTTCACATTTTGCACTTACGAGGTTTCGGAAGTAGTTAATCGATTTGTAAAGTTAGTTATTAGTTGATTTACTAGCACTTAATTAATTAAAACAAATTTTCTTAAATTGTCTTCTAGATTAACAGTAAATTATGAACGGTGGAGGCTTCCACTTTGTTATACATGTTATTTTAATAAAATAAAACACTTTGACTTTGTTTGTATAACACAATATTTTTATTTTCGTGACTGCAGGTTCGGCACTGTTTGATAATTGCAAGTTTAGTTGCCGAAACTGCAGTGACGAAAATAAGCATATTGTGTTATACAAACAAAATTAAAGTGTTTTATTTTAGTAAATATATTCCTTTATCTTCACTATTTTATTTAAATTCTATATGTGCATTTCAGCCACCATGTGCCCTTTTTCAATAAATTAAATCAAATTGAAATTCTATTGAAAAAGGGGACATGGTGCCTTAAATGTACTTTTATATGTGTATAAATATATTATATTACTAAAAAAAAAAAAATGTGAAACAAACCCAGTGTAATTTAATTTAAACCTTCATTATCAATATATTATATTATATCTATAAAATAATAAAGATGAAGGAATAAAACTACTACTAATCTCTTTTATAAAATCTGCGTATTAAATATAATAAATCAATCTGTAAATTTATTTAAATTAAAAACATTTGGTATGGTTTCACATTTGGTTTCACCAAGTACCAGATGAGAAATTAATTCAAAAAAATAAATCAATCATTGAAGTCATAGAAAAAGATGCAAAATTTTATTTAAAATCAACTTTTAAAGTTAATTTTATAATATGCTCCACTCTTAATGGGTTAATGTTCCATTCCTAGAAAAACAGTATTTATTAAAAATTAGAGTTGCATTTAATATAATAACACACTCTGAATTAATCGACAAAAAGCTAGAAATATCGAAAATCTCGACATGTTAGAAATCTTGACGGTCCACTCCCAGACTAAGCATGAAGTAAAATTTCGAGTTTAGAAAAGCCCCGCGTAGAAAATTTGTCGAGGGTCGCGTAGCGACCCGAGACAAATTTTCACGGGGCTTTTCTAAACTCGAAAGTTTACTTCATGCGCCACGCGTACAAAACACTGAAATATTGTAGAGTTTAAAAAATACTAGCCTCTATTTTGTTGGGTTGGTTGAGAAATTGTGTTGAATCTTCTATGCTGATAATACATATGAATTCAATTTATAAATTTTGATCAGTATTAAAAGTCCCATTTTGTTTCAAAGCACACTACATTTATTGCCAAAAAATCATGTGAACAAGATTTATTATACATTATTATTAGCATAAATATTAAAATAAAATCAACATATCGAGTATATCTCGTTGATTGTTGAGGCACTTATATTTTGAAAATCCATTATCACTTAATATAATAATAATAGTAAACTATTGATGATTTTCAACTTTTTATTTTATTCACTACAATTGTTTCGCTACACTGTAGCTTCTTCAGGTGAAGAAATATAATACTATTATATTTCTTCACCTGAAGAAGCTACAGTGTAGCGAAACAATTATAGTGAATAAAATAAAAAGTTGAAAATCATCAATAGTTTACTATTATTATTATATTAAGTGATATCGAGTATAATTGGATTCAAAAAAGCAATGCTCAATATAATCTATTTTATATAAACTCTATATGTACATTTGAGGCACCATGGCCCCTTTGGTGCATCAAATGTACATATAGAGTTTATATAAAATAGTGAAGATGAAGGAATATAAGTACTACTAATCTATAACTAACATTTTACATAACTCCAACGAAAATATCCTGAAATTGTCTCATGCTAATTATTAGAGAGTCTAAACCTTGTATGGGGATTTTCATCTATATTAAAACGCTTGGAAAAAAAGAACGAATACATTTTATTGAATGATAATGATATTAGCGAATTAAAAATATAAATGTAATTTCCGTGTATGTAAAATAATTACCGTTTTCGTCGTTACCGGATGCCGATTTTGTAATGATTTATTAATGACAATTTCCGCCGCAGCGGTCAAGTCCTAGCCATTTACCCCTCGGGGTGGGCTTCGTTTTGATTTATTACACCCCCACTGCTAAAGGGGGTGAAATCAACCGCCTCCCTTGATTTCCACAGCCTGTGTCGCGATAATGAAACAGATTCGACCAATGCGCGAACGTTTTGTAATTGAATGACGAATAGGGTGAATTTAAAATTCGGGTAACGGCCATTTTTTCGCATTGAAGTGATGTGTTAATAATTCATTTTTATATCAATTATTTTACTAGATAGATGGTTTTATTATTAATCACGAAATCATAAAAAATCACCGGATGTTCACAAACCAAATTGCTCAAATTTTGAGAGTGTCAGATTTGGTTGGGTGCAATAAACATTTGTGAAATTAATTAATGTGAAATTAAGCATAAAACTAAGTCAAAATATTTTGAACTTCACTTGAAATCAGTGTTTTATACGCGTGGCGCATGAAGTAAAATTTCGAGTTTAGAAAAGCCCAGAAAATTTGTCTCGGGTCGCTGCGCGACCCTCGACAAATTTTCACGGGGCTTTTCTAAACTCGAAATTTTACTTCATGCTTAGTCTGGGAGTGGAAACCCTCGTTAGACATCAATTAGAAACTTATTTGATCAGAAATTATTTAAAATGAATGGAAATTAATTTAATAAAAACATACGCTAGTAAAATAAATTACAAATCAAATTTTAAATTTCATTTGACTTTTTAGAATATCCAGCAGAATTATTTAAGTTTCAATTATGTTCAATTTAAGTTTATTCATTTCTGTGTAGATTCTATAAATTGTATGTTGATTTGATTAGCTGTTGATTTTTTACAATTGTTTTAAAGAAAACGTTCTTCAAAAATCGTTGATTTTATTGCATAATTTCGACTTTGGCTTAATATATTAATAAGTAAAATCAATTTAATTATTGTAAAATTAATCATAAAATCAAGTTGAAAATATTTTGAACTTCACTTGAAATCAGTGTTTTATACGCGTGGCGCATGAAGTAAAATTTCGAGTTTAGAAAAGCCTGAAATTTTACTTCATGCTTAACCTGGGAGTGGAAACCCTCGTTAGACAATCAATCAGAAACTAATTTGATCAGAAATTATTTAAAATAAATGGAAATTAATTTAATAAAAACATACGCTAGTAAAATAAATTACAAATCAAATTTCAACTTTCATTTTACATTTTAGAATATCCAGCAGAGTTATTTGAGTTTGAATTATGTTCAATTTAAGTTTATTCATTTCTGTGTAGATTCTATAAATTGTATGTTGATTTGATTAGCTGTTGATTTTTTACAATTGTTTCAAAGAAAACGTTCTTCAAAAATCGTTGATTTTATTGCATAATTTAGACTCTGGCTTAATATATTAATAAGTAAAATAAATTTAATTATTGTAAGATTAATCATAAAATCAAGTTGAAAATATTTTGAACTTCACTTGAAATCAGTGTTTTATACGCGTGGCGCATGAAGTAAAATTTCGAGTTTAGAAAAGCCTGAAAATTTGGATTGGTCGCTCCGCTTCGCGGAGCGACCAATCCAAATTTTCAGGCTTTTCTAAACTCGAAATTTTACTTCATGCTTAACCTGGGAGTGGAAACCCTCGTTAGACAATCAATCAGAAACTTATTTGATCAGAAATTATTTAAAATAAATGGAAATTAATTTAATAAAAACATACGCTAGTAAAATAAATTACAAATCAAATTTTAACTTTCATTTGACATTTTAGAATATCCAGCAGAGTTATTTAACTTTCAATTATGTTCAATTTAAGTTTATTCATTTCTGTGTAGATTCTATAAATTGTATGTTGATTTGATTAGCTGTTGATTTTTTACAATTGTTTCAAAGAAAACGTTCTTCAAAAATCGTTGTTTTTATTGCATAATTTCGACTTTGAATAAGTAAAATAAATTTAATTATTGTAAGATTAATCATAAAATCAAGTTGAAAATATTTTGAACTTCACTTGAAATCAGTGTTTTATACGCGTGGCGCATAAAGTAAAATTTCGAGTTTAGAAAAGCCTGAAAATTTGGTTTGGCCGCTCCGCTTCGCGGAGCGACCAAACCAAATTTTCAGGCTTTTCTAAACTCGAAATTTTACTTCATGCTTAACCTGGGAGTGTAAACCCTTGTTAGACAATCAATCAGAAACTTATTTGATCAGAAATTATTTAAAATTAATGGAAATTAATTTAATAAAAACATACGCCAGTAAAATAAATTACAAATCAAATTTTAACTTTCATTTGTCATTTTAGAATATCCAGCAGAGTTATTTAAGTTTGAATTATGTTCAATTTAAGTTTCTTCATTTCTGTGTAGATTCTATAAATTGTATGTTGATTTGATTAGCTGTTGATTTTTTACAATTGTTTCAAAGAAAACGTTCTTCAAAAATCGTTGATTTTATTGCATAATTTCGACTTTGGCTTAATATATTAATAAGTAAAATAAATTTAATTATTGTAGGATTAATCATAAAATCAAGTTGAAAATATTTTGAACTTCACTTGAAATCAGTGTTTTATACGCGTGGCGCATGAAGTAAAATTTCGAGTTTAGAAACGCCTGAAAATTTGGTTTGGCCGCTCCGCTTTGCGGAGCGACTAAACCAAATTTTCAGGCTTTTCTAAACTCGGAATTTTACTTCATGCTTAACCTGGGAGTGGAAACCTTCGTTAGACAATCAATCAGAAACTTATTTGATCAGAAATTATTTAAAATTAATGGGAATTAATTTAATAAAAAAATACGCTGATAAAACAAATATATAAAATATCAAATTATAACTTTGATTGAACATTTTTGAATATCCAGCAGAGATATTTAAATTTCAATTATGGCCAATCAAAGTTTATTTATTTCTGTGTAGATTCTATGATTTTTATGTTCATTTAATAAGCTGTTAATTTTTTACAATTGTTTCAAAGAACACGTTTACCAAAAATCGTTGATTTTATTGCATAATTTCTACTTTGAGTTAATATTTTGTTAAGTAAAATAAAACCTGCCTAAAAATTATGTGATTTTTTAAAATGAGAATTTTCAGAAAATGCCCCAGATATGAATTTGAAAACATAAATAAACGTTGTATAGGATAAGAAATGATTTTAAGAAAACCGATTTTTGCCACATATGTTCATTAGCAGTTAATAATCATGCAAATAATTTATATGTTAACTCTAAAATAATTAGAAAATATATAATATTCCCATATACAGGAATTAATATTTTTATAAGTAAAATATAACCTGCCTAAAAATTATGTGAGCTTTAAAAATGAAAATTTTCAGAAAATGCTTCAGATGTGAACTTGAAAACTTAAATAAACGTTATATAGGCTAAGAAATGATTTTAATAAAACCGATTTTTGCTACAAATGTTCATCAACAATTGATAATAATTAAATTAATGTACACGTTAACTTTAAAATAATTAGGAAAGATATAATACTCCCATATACAGGAATTAATATTTTAATAAGTAAAACATTTTCTGAAACTATGTAATATGGCTTGGAAAACAGAAACAATCCCGGAGGACTGGACTGTGGGATTAATACTGCCAATATTCAAAAAAGGTGATAAAAAGAACTGTAATAATTACAGAGGCATAACAATATTAAGTACGGTACTAAAGATTTTCGAACAGATCATAGAGATGAAATTAAGAACAGTAATAGAACCAACACTATCCGATTTACAAAGTGGATTCAGAAAAGGCCGAAGTGTACAAGACCATATATTCACGGTAAAGGAAATTATTGACAGGACATTAGCGCATGGAAAGGAGATATACATGGCCTTTATTGACATGGAAAAGGCATTTGACAAGGTACCAAGGTCAAAGATATGGGAAAGTCTACGGAAAAGGAATGTAAACGACAAACTAATTGCAGTAGTAAAATCGATCTATAAGAACACGAACAACATAGTAATGATCAAAAACATGAAATCGGAGAAGTTCACTACCGAAGTAGGAGTACGACAAGGGGGTGCACTTAGCCCACTACTTTTTATTACATTCATGGATGACATCATAAGGAAGAGTAATCAGGAAACCAAATCAATAAATATAGGCTACAATAACCTACAAACAATAGAGCTTAGCGAGTACGCATTCGCAGACGATATAGTATTAATCGCAAAAAATGAAAGAATACTACAACACAACCTACGGACCTGGAATGAAGTAATAAAAGCGAGTGGAATGAAACTAAACAAGACAAAAACCAAAGTTATGGCTATTACAAAGGAAAACACCAATTTAAATATTGAAATCGATCAACATCAGCTTGAGCAAGTAAATGTAATGCAATACCTAGGGGTTATGATAGAGGAAAGAGGAAGAAATGATACCGAGATAAACAGAAGGATAGAGAACACAAACAAAGTATTTTATGCAATGAATAAAGGATTTATCAACAAAAGGGAAATTTCAAAACAAACCAAAATCAATGTATTTAAAGCAATATACAGACCTACACTAACATACGGATGTGAAAGCTGGGTACTATCACAACAACAAAAAAGTAAACTGCAGGCAGTAGAAATGAAATATCTTAGAAGAGTAAAAGGAGTATCGAAAATGGACAGAAACAGAAACGAAAAAAATAAGAAGTGAGCTAGAAATAGAGTCCCTACAGGAGTTCATAGAAAGAAGACAACTCTGCTGGTTTGGGCACCTGCAGAGGATGAACAACACGGTACAAGTAAAGCGAGTTTGGGAAGCCAAAACACAAGGAAAAAGGAAGAGTGGACGACCAAAGGATACATGGACCAAGACAATAGAGAAGAACTTAATGAAAAGAGGAACAACGATGCCCGAAGCAAAGAAGATAGCCCGAAATAAAAAAGAGTGGAATACATTTATATACAAATAGATTCCACTGCCACACACCCGAATGGGTAGAGCGGCATTTGATTATATATATAAGTAAAACATAATATGCCTAAAAATTACGTGAACTTCTAAAATAAAAATTTTCAGATAGTGCCCTAGATATGAATTTGAAAACATAAATAAACGTTGTATATGATAAGAAATGATTTTAAGCAAACCGAGTTTTGTCACAAATGTTCATTAACAATTGATAATCATCAAAATAATTTACATGTTAACTCTAAAATAATTAGGAAAGATTAAAAAACACTTAGAACCTTTCTTCAATACTTTATTTTGTAACCAAATGTACATTTCGGACACGATGTGTCCATTATCAATGATTTGATACTAATATTGGTATATTAGTATTAGTATCAAACCATTGATAATGGACACTTCGTGTCCGAAATGTACATTTGGTTACAAAATAAAGTATTGAAGAAAGGTTCTAAGTGTTTTTTAATCAAAGTATAATTATCTTCAAGTAACTCAATCAATCCAAAAATTAGGAAAGATATAATATTCCCATATACAGGAATTTACATTTAAAATCGTATTTATACTTTAAACATATGTAATTTTGATACATTTTTAAACAAATACATAAATATTAAACATACATTGTTTTTTTACATACATATATACATACATAATAATTAAATTAATGGTATAGAGTTACAGCATCGTTTAGAGCAAAGTGTTCAAATAAAGAAAACACTTGGTTAAATTTCACTAATATTTTGGTTTTTTATTCCAACTAGTTTCGACTTTGAGTCATTCTCAAAAAAAAAAAAAAAATTAACCAAGTGTTTTCTTTATTAAATCATAGTTAAATATGTTTCACCACGTGAAAGATGAGAAACTTGTTCAAGATAGCAAACTGTTCGCTATAACTGATACTACTGTTTAAAGAAAACACCGGTTACAACGTACAAATATCGCAGGCCCCTTTAAATTCGCTATAAACAATTTTTTCTGTTAACGGTGGAGGTTTCTACTTCGTTATACATCATGATTCACAATTGAAACACGATTTGAGATTATATACTATGTGTGTGTGTGTGTATTTTTTTGTGGATTTCATGGTGGGAAAGTAGGATAAAAGGAGAAGACGTGTTCATATACGGTTCTAGGTGGGTTTTTGTACTTTTGGATGATGTTGTGGTTTCTAGGGTTGCACATTTTTTTAAGGTGGTCATAATTGCACTCGTTACATGCCAATCGTTCTGCGAGAAATCGAAGTCTTTGTTTTATTGGGGTAATTTGTGTTTTTCCGTAAAGGAGTACACTGGATGGGTTGTGGAGGGGATTGTGAGGGTGTCAAAGTTGTGTAAGGGTACGGAAGGAGGATCTTTCGGCTACTTAGAGGTTGTTAATGATGACATTGCATAGATTTATATAAAGAATGGAGCTGTAATCACTTTATAAATGCTAGTACAGGTGTTGGTACTAATTCCTTGATTCTTGTACATCAGGCAACGGAAAAGTTTCGCTCGCTTTACGATGTTTGCTTTTATATCGAAGGTGTGTTTTTTAAAGGACAGTTTTGGGTCTAACAGGATTCCTAGGAATTTACATAATGGAGAAGAGTATCGGATCTACTATCCGTTAATCAAGCCATTTCACTTCTAGTCGGCAAGCAGTTGTATGATACCTTCTATTTTGGCATTCTTCTCCTTATTTTTAAGTACAATGGCTGCTAACCGCGACAGAACTTTCATCATGGTCAAACCCGATGGCGTCCAAAGAGGACTCGTCGGGGAAATTATTAAAAGATTCGATCAGAAAGGCTTCAAACGTATCGCGATGACATTTATGTGGCCCTGTAAAGAACTCTTGCATAAGCACTACGCTGGCTTGTCAAGCAAACCTTTCTTCGGTGGCCTCATCAAGTACATGAGCAGTGGATCAGTTGTACCCATGGTTTAGAAAGGTTTCAACTTCGCCAAAACTGGACGTGTTTTGTTAGGTGCCACCAACCCAGGTGACAGTGCCCCTGGAACCTTCCGTGGAGACCTCTGCATTAAAGTAGGCCGCAACATCATCCATTGCTCGGATGCCGTCGAATCTGCCAAGAAAGAAATCGACCTCTGGTTCTCAAAAAGGAACAGGTCGAATGGACTACTGCCTCCAAATCATGGGTCTATGAAGATAAAATTAAATTTAGATTAATTTTTATTCGCTTTACGATGTTTGCTTTTATATCGGAGGTGTGTTTTTTAAAGGACAGTTTTGGGTCTAACAGGATTCCTGGGAATTTACATAATGGAGAAGAGTATCGGATCTACTATCCGTTAATCAAGCCATTTCACTGCTAGTCGACAAGCAGTTGTATGATACCTTCTATTTTGGCATTCTTCTCCTTATTTTTAAGTACAATGGCTGCTAACCGCGACAGAACTTTCATCATGGTCAAACCCGATGGCGTCCAAAGAGGACTCGTCGTGGAAATTATTAAAAGATTCGATCAGAAAGGCTTCAAACTTATCGCGATGACATTTATGTGGCCCTGTAAAGAACTCTTGCATAAGCACTACGCTGGCTTGTCAAGCAAACCTTTCTTCGGTGGCCTCATCAAGTACATGAGCAGTGGATCAGTTGTACCCATGGTTTGGAAAGGTTTCAACTTCGTCAAAACTGGACGTGTTTTGTTAGGTGCCACCAACCCAGGTGACAGTGCCCCTGGAACCTTCCATGGAGACCTCTGCATTAAAGTAGGCCGCAACATCATCCATTGCTCGGATGCCGTCGAATCTGCCAAGAAAGAAATCGACCTCTGGTTCTCAAAAAGGAACAGGTCGAATGGACTTCTGCCTCCAAATCATGGGTCTATGAAGATTAAATTAATTAATAAAATGTGATATTCATGTTGCATTTAAAATAATAAAGTACTAAACATAATGTTGATAATATTTAATGTTTATGGAGAGAGGATTAGGCGGTATGCGATGGTAGGGTAAAAATAGTTGGGATTTGTTGAAAATAATTTTAAGCCTCCACTTGGAAAACCAAGTAGCTGATTTCTTTATAAATTCTTGGAGGGAGTTAAAGGCTGAGGCTAGGGTTGATGAATGGGTGATTAAGGCAGTATCATCCGTAAACTGTAGGGGATAACAGGTTGGGTTTATAAAGTTGGGATTGGGATGGTATAGATCCCAGCAATATATATTGTATAAAAGAGGAGATAGAGGGGAGCCTTGAGGAACACCTTGTGTAGAATGAAATATCGAGGATAAGGTTTGTCGTACACAGATTTGAAATTTGTGGTTGAAAAGGAAGTTTTGGGTTAGGTTGATAAGGTAGTTGGGTAGTTTGAGGATACTGCATTTATATAAAAGGCCGATGCTAAACGGAATCGAAGGCCTTAGATTTATATAGGAATAGGATGGAGGATTGTTTATCTTCCAGATGCATTGTTAGGCAGTTGGATGGAAAAATGGTTAAGGGTAGGGTTGTGGAGCGATTTGTAAGGAAGCCATATTGGTAGATAGGGATACGGGGTAAAACATGGCTGAGTATTTTTTCATTGAGGAGAGATTCGTACAGTTTCCCGAGTATGGGCAGTAAGGTAATGGGACGGTAATTTTTTGAATGTATAGGATCGGTTTTGGGTTTGTGGATGCAGTTGATTTTTCCATATTTCCATTCAGCGGGAAAGATTTGATAGGTGTAATTAAAATTAAGGATTTAATACAGAGAGTTTTATGTAATACCGAAAATTTGCATCCAATACAATTTGACACCTTTAATTTTTAAGTTGTGTGTAAATTGAGCTGCCTATATGACCATCAATAATTGTAGCCAATCAATCGCAATTAATGCCTCAACTTGTACATACAGAGAGTTTTTCTTTCAAATATACATGTCCCAATTACAGCGTATATGCCGTAAATCTTTAGATACTCGTTGTTTTTTAACAGAGTTCAATTTGAAACTTGAAATGAGTGTGTTCCACTCCCAGACTAAGCATGAAGTAAAATTTCGAGTTTAGAAAAGCCTGAAAATTTGGTTTGGTCGCGTAGCGCGAAGCGCGGAGCGGCTAAACCAAATTTTCAGGCTTTTCTAAACTCGAAATTTTACTTCATGCGCCACCGGTACAAAACACTGATATACTACGAAGTTTAAAACACACCGCTAAACTTTACATTGCATCAGTGTTTAGTACCGGTGGCGCATGAAGTAAAATTTCGAGTTTAGAAAAGCCTGAAAATTTGGTTTGGCCGCTCCGCGCTTCGCGCTACGCGACCAAACCAAATTTTCAGGCTTTTCTAAACTCGAAATTTTACTTCATGCTTAGCCTGGGGGTGGAAAACACTCGTTTAAAGTTTCAACTTTTTTAATAAACCAAGTGTCGGAGCATTCACAACGTATGCTTATGTATACTTAAAGAATTCTCGTTATGAAAATGTTCGGTGTTACATAAAACTCTCTGTATGTATGAATAGAATGTGGAAGGGCTTTCAATATTAGTCGGTGTACTTTATCATGTCCACGTGCTGTATTTTTTGTCTTGTGGAGCACTGAAAAGTACGTCTCTTCGTCTAGTCTATCGTCAGGAGGAGGAGGAGGTGGGGATTCATATTATTATAGTTATTTTAATTTGAACTTAATTATCACAGGGCACCTCTCATGAACTGGACTATACTTATATAAGTAATGCAGTGCACTCGAGTAATACACTGTTTAAGATTGTGTCTTCTTAATTAAAACTTTTATAAAGTAAAGTAAAGTTATGTAAAGTATAAAGAGGCAGGAAAATTCGAGTGTCTTAATGAATAGCGTTTTTTCGAAGTGTTTCTTTTAACGAATCACGCTCTAATTAGCGTTTTGGTTGGGGTAGGTCCTTCGTGTATACAGGGGACGGCCGAATCAAAAGAATAAAGATTGAAGAGAGGAAAAAAAGGGGGGATTTGATGTGTGGGACATCTAGTGGAGGTTTATCGGAGGTTGCGCGCTGGCGGTGCCCCCAGTCAGTGGCACCGTGGAAGCGCGATGCTGCGGACAGTCGCAGACGCCGCCGGCGGTCGCACACCAGTGTTTCGGAATTAACCCGAGTGACGTCCCCGCGGCGGGTGCATGTGTCAGCCACGTCAACAGGTTTTTGTTTTTCCAAGAACTTCGACCCCTTAAATTTTGTTTTCGAAAAACGCCTGCCCCCGTGCACGGCCCAGTCATTTACTTTTACAGGCGCGCGCTTCTGGCATTTCCCCTATCGATCACAACCACCACGAGTCGAGTCCTCCTCCCTTTTCCAACCCCCCCGCTACGAACGACACAAACACACCCCACGAGAACGATTCATCAAAATCCGCGCTGACATTGACCTTAAACCGAATATTTGTCGAACTTGCGGGGGGCCAACGCACCGCCGACAGCACAACTGCGCACACTTGGGATAGTAATATTTTGGATACAGGTGTTCCGCATTGCAGACTCTCCTCTGCTTGGGTAAGCGGGGGAAACGCACTCGATCATCTTCATTTCCGGCTAGCACCTTAATTGCTGGCCAGAACACGTGCTCCTATTTTCACGACAGCAACACACTCCTCATTACAGCAAATTACAGTTTTACAGAAACAGGTAGTTACTGTAAATTATTGAGTGGGCACACGTTCTAATTTTAGCTCCACTTTCACAAACCTATCAATCATTGAGCATTTACCTTCTTTTATAATTTAATATCCAATCAAAACATTTCGTTTTATATTCACTTTATGGCTTCTTCTTTTTTAAAATCAGTATAAAATACTGTTTTTGGAAAAGAAGCAATAACGTGAATGTAAAACGAAAAGTCTTAGATAAATACGTTTAGATATAAATATAGTCATCCCTTTTTTCAAGGATTCGTCCCAGCTTTGCTTGATACTATGACTTGTCTAATATTGTAATTAAACTATTCACTAGACTAATAAACTTGATTTGATTTGATTTGATTCTAGATAAGCGTTTTTACACTCATAGTCCTCTTAAGCGGTACCTATCTAAACCACTATGAATGTAAAAAACTTATGCAGAATCAAATCAAATCAAGTCAACTTTAATTAAAACACTTTTAACCCTTTTTCACAATTTTTATTATATACCAGATGTACATTTCGGTCACAAGGTGACCATTAAAACTGAATTGATACAGTATCAATCCATTGATAATGGTCACCTTGTGACCGAAATGCACATCTGGTATATAATTAAAATTATGAAGAAAGGTAAAAAGTGTTTTAATTAAAGTTATTATAATCTTCACGTAACTCACCCAAATTCAATTAAATCAAGTCCAGTTTATTAGTCTAGTAAATTGTTCAATTACAATATTAGACAAGCCATAGTATCAGGCAGAGCTGGGACGAATCCTCGAAAAAAGGAGTCGAATCACGAATCCGAATCACCTAACATGATTCGAATTACGAATACTTGAATTAAGGATTCGTAAGAGGTAAATATGATTCGAATCAAAGATTCGAATGCTGTTTTTTCGAATCACGAATACAAATCTCTTAAAAATAAATTTAATTTTAGTACATTAACCATCAATATTTTAATATCACCATCAGTTGTTTAAACAAAAATATTCAAAATCTAATTATTTATTACTAATACTGAACATCGTTGATAACTAAATATCTGATTCCGTGTTACTCTGATTAAACTTATAATTGTTTGTTTTTGAACTTCCCTTGGAATCAGTGTTGTATACGCGTGGCGCATGAAGTAAAATTTCGAGTTTAGAAAAGCCCAAAAAATTTGTCTCGGGTCGCTGCGCGACCCTCGACAAATTTTCACAGGGCTTTTCTAAACTCGAAATTTTACTTCATGCTTAGTCTGGGAGTGGACATCACTCGTTTAAAACTTCAAATTGAACTCTTTTAAAAAACAACGAATGTCGGAAAATTTACAACGTTTGCATATGTTTACCTAAAAGAAAAAATCTCTGTATCAAAATACCTCATCAATAGTTTTTGAGTTATTTTCAACTAAACTTGATTGTATCCAAGTTTTAATGAATTCCACTTTCAGATATTCATAACTTTAGATATTTTTAGGATTTCGTCATGATATTTTGTTTGAATTTGTACTAAATTGCCGAAAGTATTTAAAGTACATGATAAATAAGCCTTCTCTTAAAAATATTAAGAATAATTTGTAATATAATAATAATAATAATGAACAGCTTAATTTGTAGTCCCAAAAATAATATAAAAATAAACAATATAATTCTTTTACATTACAAATCATAATGTGAGATTCAGTCTGAGTCCTAAATATATAAATTTTGATATCAATTTATATAATATCGAAGTATTAAAAGTACACGACAAAGAATTCTCTTGAAATCTTTTAAAAATAATCTGAAATATGCATTTTCATAAAAAAATCATAGATTATCAAAATATTCAAAAGACATAATAAATAAGCCTTCTCTTGAAAATTTTTAAAATAAATTGAAATATGAATTTTAATAAAAATTTATAGATCATCAAAAAAATTAAAATGCTTAAATTGTACGGAAATTATGTAGTGCATACAAATAAAGCTTAATGCCAAAAATCTAAAAAATAAACTACTAAAGAACGAATTTTAATAAAAAAAGTACAGAAATTGACAAATTACCAAGAAATGAACAAGTTTTCATGTAACGTTGAAAAAGATTATTTTAAACAATATCCAACAAACAAAAAATTAACTTAATTAAATTTAGTTATTTGAGTTACGTAAAGATTTGAAGTCACTTAATTAAAACGTAGTTAGACATTAATTAGCAATTGATAATGGTACATAGTACCCGAAATGTACATCTAGCATCGAAAAATAAAAGTAAAGAAAGGAATATAACTGCGTTTTAATTAAGTGAAAAAATTTACGACTAAAAATCAAATTGTAATAATAGTACAAATATTGTCAAATTATCAGGAAATTAACATATTTTCATTTAACGTTGAAAAAGATTGTATTTATTGTTCAATATAATCTTCTTCAACGTTAAATAAACTTAACAAAAAAATAAACTACTAAAAAACGAATTACAACAAAAAGTACAGAGATTGCCAAATTACCAAGAAAAAATTGTATCGAACAATATCTAAGAAAGTTGCAAATATTAAACAGAAATTCTTAGAAATTCATGAACTTCTTTTTAATTTTATAAAAAAAATGTATTGATTTTGATAAAAACTGACAGTGAATATAATCATAATAATCATAACAATTATTATTAGAGAACGAATTTTATATAAAAATTACTGTCTTCTTAATTATCAACATTAATTATTAACATTTTACAAAAGTATGCATATGGCACATCATTAAAATCAGGGTTGAAAATGCTGTTCAATTATGTGCATATCTCCATATGTGCCCATCAAAAAAAAGGGAATTTGGTGTAGGTAAACAAAGACGAAAAGTCCTTGAAATAAAACACGTACGTCATTTTAATGGGCGTAAAAAGTTGCCATAAGAAAGTTTTTACAGTTTGGTTATAATTTTAAAAACACATGAATTACAGTAACTTCATAAAACACGACATATTATCAACTTCCGGGTATAGAGCAGAAACGGATTTTTTTTATGGGCAAGGAACGGAAGTTTGGGTTTTTTCTGCCCTAGCAGGGCAGCCGTGTTTCTTATTGTACTACTACCGTTTCCGTAGTTAATCAAAGAGCTCTGTTTCATTAGCTAATTCCAGCAGCTTTTCAATCATTTTTCCCTTCGGGAAGTGGGTTTAATTCCCTTGGACAAGGTTTCCCTCCAGGTAGTAAGTGCCTCGCACTCGAATAGTACATGTGAGGCGTCTTCGACCTCATCATAACATAGTCTGCATATTAGATCTTCTGTAAACAGTTTCATGTTATGCAGATGTTTCCTTAGGGTGCAGTGTCCAGTTATCATTCCTGTGACCATTCTAAGGTTGTTTCTACTGAGTCTGAGGGCCTCAGTTGCTAGTTCTTGGCAGGGTTTATCCATCAGTAGTTTACTGTGTCTGTGCCCTGTCAGGTTTTTCCAGCGCTCGGTGTGTCTTTACAGAGTCCACTCTCTTACGCTTGGTCTTGATGACTTTTTGGGGATCGATAGCATCGGTTCTGGTCCAATGTAGGATCTACGTGATCCGATCTTTGCAAATGTCGGCTTTCTCGTTGCCATCCTCCCCTGTGTGTCCCGGCGTCCACCGTAGAGTTACGGTGTTTACAGTCACCAGTTTTGTTAGGTTTTGAATGCACTCCCATGTTAGCTTTAATTGGATCTTATAGCTATCAAGTGCTCTTATAGCAGCTTGGCTGTCTCTAAGGATCAAGATCTTTTGCCTCCTATATCTCCGTCGGAGGTTTTCCATAATGCATTGGTTAATCGCGAAGATTTCGACTTGATATGCAGTTGCCATCCTCCCCAGAGACACAAAGATGTCACATTTTGGCGTTACGCCGTGGATCCCAGTGCCAGCTTCACCTTCTTTGCTTGATCCGTCGGTGTACCAGATCAAGGTTCCAGGTGGAGGGTTGGGCTTCTCTTTGTCCCCTTGTAGTGTAAAGGGTCTATTAAGGGATTACTGTGGTATCATGTAGTCACTTCCCATTTGCAGTAGAGGTTTGGTAACTACATGTTCTATTCTGGAGTAGTTTCCTGTGAGGTGCCAGTTTCCAGTTATCCTCAATCTATATGCCCCTAGTCTGGTCTCACTTTTAACCACTAGATCTAGTGGTTGGAGGTTTAGTAGGGTCTCCATTGAGCCAGTTGATGTTGTACGCAAAGCGCCATTTATGCATAAACAGTCTAGTCGCTGTACTCTATAGAGAGAGCAGTCTGCGCAGTACCTTGTTCTACTTTCGGCTACCATATAGTGCATCCGTAGGTGATCATGGGTTTTACTACTGTATTATATATCCACATAGTCATTTTTGGATTGAGGACCCATGTTTTTCTCAGAGCTCGCTTTGTTGTCATTAGCGTTGTTTTTGCTCTGTCGGTTGCGTTTTAATTGACGGTTCCATGTGAGTGTTATATCTAGGTAGATACCTAGATATTTGACCTCACTGGTAAACTGTAGAGTTTGGTTAAAGAAGGTTGGGGGTTCGAGGCCCACGCATTTTCTTCTTTTATTGAACGGGGTGACCGCAGTCTTTGTGGGGTTAACGCATAGCCCCACGTCCCCACACCATCGTTCTACTGTTTTCAGGGCATTGTTCATGATGCCTGTTATGGTAGTTGGATATTTTTCCGTAATGAGAATGACAATATCATCCGCTTACCCCTAGGCGTAATATCCTGATTCGTTTAATAACGTTAGTAGCAAATCCACCACCCTGTCCCATAAAAGAGGGGATAGATCAAATTTTTCCGTAAGTACTAGTCTGTCCGTCAGCATGAATTGCTTCCACAGACTTATTGTGGTTTTGACAGCGTGACTTTCGACTGCTCTTACGATCGTTCTGATAGAGGTGTTGTCAAATGCTCCCTCAATATCTAGAAATGTGGCCAGTACCACTTTTTTGTTTTTCAGCGTGTCCTCTATCTTCACTACCAGTTGGTGTAAGGCAGACTCACATTATTTTCCAGCTTGAAAGGCGTATTGGAAGGAATGAAGCGGCCTCTCTAATAGTGAAGTTTCCCGTATGTGTCTTTCAACTAGTTTTTTCATCATTTTAAGGAGGAACGATGTAAGGCAAATTGGTCTGTATCCCTTTGGCTGGGTTAAGTCCTTCCCAGGCTTAGGGATAAAGACAACTT
Organism: Philonthus cognatus; assembly: GCA_932526585.2. Lineage (NCBI taxonomy): Eukaryota > Metazoa > Arthropoda > Insecta > Coleoptera > Staphylinidae > Philonthus > Philonthus cognatus. The sequence goes on from OW052245.1 coordinate 78,611,154, forward strand.
TGACTTTCTTCCAGGTAGTAGGCACGTGTTTCAGTGCCAAGCTCCCCCTGAAAAGATTGCATAGCACCGCTAGAAGATGGTCAAGACCTTGCTGCAAAAACACTGGGTATCCCATCTTGTCCTGGTGATTTATATCGATGAAATGTCCCAATCGCCCACCTGATTCACTCAAAAGTCATAACTTTCTTTGAAATTTCCCAGCCTTGTTTTGTTGCCGCCTTATTAGGGGTTACAAGCGCTGTGTGGATGTCTGCATTGTTTTGCAGGATTTAAGATCCGGTGAAATGGGTTCTCATAAGGATATCCGTTGTTTCCTTACCAGTTTCTGTGAATTTTCCATCTTGTTTCTTCAGAGTTCCGCAAGAGGGGTCGGAGGTTTTCGCTAGGATTTTGTGGAGTTTTGCTCCCTCGGGGATTTAGTCAATCTCCGAGCAGAATATCCTCCAAGCCTCCCTGCGCGCCCTCCTAATCTCCTTGCTGTACTCAGTCAGTGTTTTGGAGTATTCCTTCCTCTCACCAGATTTATTCGCTCTGTTGTAAAGCCGGCGTGTGTTTCTTCTAAGTTTTTCTAGGTTTTCATTCCACCAGCTCTTTACTTTGCCGGTGGATCTCTTCATTGTAGGGCAGTTTATCTCGAAGGAGGTTAGAATGGCCTCTTGGACTTGTTCTGCAACAAGCTCTACATTCAGTTTGGTTTTGATGTTTTCCTTGGTATCTTTACGGTGAATACCAAGGTCTACATGGTATGTTTCCCAACATGTTCTTCGTGGGTTTCAGAACTCGACTTCGGTCTCACGGGTTTGGCCGATCTCCAAGACTATGTAGCGGTGGTCGGAGAGGGATGGTTCGTCCGAGACATACCACTTCACCAGTTGGATACTTACACTTCGCGACGCAAACGTTATATCGATTACCTCGCGGCGTTGTTTTATAACAAAAGTTGGTTCATTTCCCTGATTTAGAATTTCAAGGTCCGAGGCCTTTAAGAAATCTAATAGGTACTCACCTCTTTTGTTGGTGTCTGAGCTGCCCTAAGGTTGGTGGGCGTTGGCATCCGCAACCTATCAACAGCTGCAGTCTCCTCGTTCTGCAGTAGGTCGCGAGCTCCTCAAGTTCCTTGGAAGGCGGGGGCTGCGGGGAGTCGTAGGGGGGTATACTGAGGCTATAACGGCCTCAAGTGTGGATCTCTCACCGCAGAATTTCACCTTCGCTGCGACTAGATCTGGGAAGCAGAAGTTGTGCAGTTTTAGGATGGTTATGTCGTTCCGCACAAAACTGCAGGACCTGACCTTTTCGGAGTTTGTATCATATATTAACTTACCTCCGATGTTACCTAGACCCTTTACAACCCCCTTGTATTGCCAGGGTTCTTGTATGAGGGCCAGGCCGTGTATCCCTGTTTGGAGTTGGCGGCACAGGGCAGAGGTCGCTTTGGAGTGGTGGAGGTTAATTTGAATTACCTCCACCGCTGTCCAAGGTGTCCGGCTTCTTTTCGAGGATTTTGAAGGTTATTTGGGCAGAAACGGTTAGAGATAGATCAATTTTCTTTTCGCCATTGATTAAAAAACGAAAAAGTATTCTACAGCCAAGTATGGGCAATTTCATTCATACTTATGTTTGACAAACGAGTTGAAAATAATTGGTAGCAATTAATTTGGGATCTTCTTGATTTTTTTTTAAATTATTAACCACCAGATTTTTTTTAGTAAACATTTCTCCAGTATAATTCTATCAAAACAAAAGTATTGCTACAAAGATACAACTTTAATGCGAAACGTTATACATTTTGAGAAATATATTTTTATAAACGTTGTTATGCATGCAGTTTCTAGTTTTGTTTAAGTTTTCAATATTATTCTAACGAGTGTTTTCTATTCCTTGGTTATGCATAAAGTAAAATTTGAAGTTTAAAAAAGCCTTAAAATTTGGTTTGGTTGCTCCGCGAAGCGGAGCGACTCAACCAAATTTTTAGGCTTTCCTAAACTAGAAATTTTACTTCATGCGCCACGCGTATAAAACACAGAAATATTGGGAAGTTAGGAATGCACTGAACACATTTTTTTTAATGAGTAATATTTAAATAAGAAAATATTTACACGTACCACGCGTATTAAACTCTGAAGTTTAAAAACACGTTTTTATTTATATTACCAAAATCTAAAGACTTGAAATCAATATTGAAATGTTTATTAGTATACAAAAATTATCGTAATATTATATAGTATCTAAAAACTGAGGGTGTTGACAAGAAATAGAAGACCTAATCTTATTTTAAAAACTAAATTTAAATTTAAATTTAATTCAGTTTAAACGAATAATTCAGTTTAAATAATTCAGTTTAAACGAAAGACGTAGACAAAATTATGCAATTCTCATACAATTTAGTAATATAATGGATGTCAAAATGATATAATATAACTTTATACACACTCTCATTGATTTGAATAACAAATCGTCGCTTAAAGTATTACCTAATGCCTTTTACGTATGAACCAAGGGATTCATGAACATAATTTATTCATATGATTTAATATTAATGATATGAACCCTTTCAAGCCCCCTCTCCCCAACACATAAATACACATTCACTTACGTGAATAATTCACGATCGACCTTCCAACATTCACTTCTGTTTTCATGGAAAAGTTATCGGGTTTCGTTTTGTCGTGTGGTCGAATGAAACATTAACAGAAAACAAATCGACCGAATTGGGCTAATAACCTGCAGCGAAGGGAAATAAATCGTGCTCGGTTGATTCGAGTTTAAGGCTCGTTTATCATCCCCTCGGCAATTTTCTCGCGAGAACAGCTGTAAAGATTCGCCCTTGTTACTTAACGACTCGCAAGAAAGAAATAGAAAGAGCAAGAGAGAGAGAGAGAGAGAGAGAGAGAATGTCTAGCTTTCTCAGAGTTGAATTGTAAATTTTATAAATGTAAGCTGTAGAAATGAGAGGATTAACATTTTGCAAGGACAATAAAAATGAATTTTAAAACATACACTGTTTGTGTTCTGAATACGTAATCAAGTTGTTTATGTAACGAAGATTTAAAGGTAGAAGTCATTAATTGTATACAGAGTTAATAGCACTAAATGAGGGTAGTTATTGATAATGAGTGCTTAGCACTCGAAATGTACATCTAACACATAAATATAAAAGTGAAGTAAGGAATAAAAACAGTTTTTTCATTGTGATTAAATACTCCACATAACTCAAGTCAAATAATTAGTAAATGAGGGTTGCCTTCAAATATTAAATTATTTAAATTGTTTCGTTGGTAAATGAAACATGTACATACATATGATTTTTTTGGTCATGTTTCCATTTTGAACTCATCGATTACTTTTTTTTCTCAACTTATTCGTGAAATTAGAGGAATTTAGGCAAAACCCAACAGGGTTGGTAAAAAAAACTTTTTTTCATTTTAATTAAAACAAACAGTTTTGTTAACAGAACGTGTTATTTTATTGAAACCGCGTTTAAAACATTAACGATCAAAAACATGTTTAAAATGTGTGTAAAACATGTTTAAAACGTGTTTAAACAGAACATACAGAGTATTTTTCTTTTGAGTATACATATGCCGATAATTAGAGCGGTTTTTAAGTTTGCGGGAATTCGTTGTTTCAAAACGTTTAATTTGAGGCTTTTAACGAGTGTTTTCCACTCCCAGACTAAGCATGAAGTAAAATTTCGAGTTTAGAAAAGCCTAAGAATTTGGATTGGCCGCGTAGCGAAGCGGAGCGGCCAATCCAAATTAGGCTTTTCTAAACTCGAAATTTTACTTCATGCGCCACGCTTAAAAACACTGATTCACAGTGAAGTTTAAAAAACACACACATACAACAACAATTATAGGCAACCTATACTTTAGAGTGATTGGGTTGCCTATAATCACTGTTTAAAACAATTTGTTCAGCTCAGAATTTGACTCGCGTTTTATTCACAACTGCATATTAGATTGCTAAAGCGGCATAGTTTAAACTTTCCGATATTTTAGAATTTTATACGTGTGGCGCATGAAGTAAAATTTCGAGTTTAGAAAAGCCTAATTTTGATTGGCCGCTCCGCTTCGCTACGCGGCCAATCCAAATTTTCAGGCTTTTCTAAACTCGAAATTTTACTTCATGCTTAGTCTGGGAGTGGAAAACCCTCGTTTAAAGATTCAAATTGAAATCTTTAAAAATACACAACGATAACATAACTTTTAAATTGTATTGTTGACATTGTCGACACTGTTGATGTTCTCAACATGGTCGACGTTGTCGACTATTAAAGTCGAGGAACATCCCTGATTTTCATGCGTTGCAACTTCATTCTAAATGAACTTAGAGTCATTAAGAGGTTATGTTACACAGTTTTTATTTATCTATTTATTCTACTGAATTATTTAATTAATATTATTACAACTTCAAATTTCAATGAAATCTTTTTGTTTTCTACTTATCCCGATAATTACAGCGTTTTTTTAAGTTTGCGGGAATTCGTTGTTTCAAAACATTTAATTTGAGGCTTTCAACGACTGTTTTCCACTCCCAGACTAAGCATGAAGTAAAATTTCGAGTTTAGAAAAGCCTGAAAATTTGGGTTGGCCGCGTAGCGAAGCGAAGCGGCTAATCCAAATTAGGCTTTTCTAAACTCGAAATTTTACTTCATGCGCAACACGTATAAAATTCTGAAATATCGGAAAGTTTAAACTATACCGCTTTAGCAATCTAATATGCAGGTTATGTTACACAGTTTTTATTTATGTATTTATTCTTCTGAATTATTTAATTGATATTATTACAACTTCAAATTTCAATGAAATCTTTTTGTTTTCTACTTATCCCGATAATTACAGCGTTTTTTTAAGTTTGCGGGAATTCGTTGTTTCAAAACTTTTAATTTGAGGCTTTCAACGAGTGTTTTCCACTCCCAGACTAAGCATGAAGTAAAATTTCGAGTTTAGAAAAGCCTAAGAATTTGGATTGGCCGCGTAGCGAAGCGGAGCGGCCAATCCAAATTAGGCTTTTCTAAACTCGAAATTTTACTTCATGCGCCACGCTTAAAAACACTGATTCACAGTGAAGTTTAAAAAACACACACACACAACAACGATTATAGGCAACCTAATATACGTTAGAGTTATTGGGTTGCCTATAATCACTGTTTAAAACAATTTGTTCAGCTCAGAATTTGACTCGCGTTTTATTCACAACTGCATATTAGATTGCTAAAGCCGTATAGTTTAAACTTTCCGATATTTCAGAATTTTATACGTGTGGCGCATGAAGTAAAATTTCGAGTTTAGAAAAGCCTAATTTGGATTGGCCGCTCCGCTTCGCTACGCGGCCAATCCAAATTTTCAGGCTTTTCTAAACTCGAAATTTTACTTCATGCTTAGTCTGGGAGTGGAAAACCCTCGTTTAAAGATTTAAATTGAAATCTTTAAAAAAACAACGAATGTCGTAAAATTTACAGTGTATCGTTTAAAGATTCAAATTGAAATCTTTTAAAAAACAACGATAACATAACCTTTCAATTGTATTGTTCACATTGTCGACACTGTTGATGTTCTCAACATGGTCGACGTTGTCGACGTGCTGTCACGTCGACTATTAAAGTCGCGGAACTCCCTAATTTTCATGCCTTGCAACTTCATATTAAACGAATTTAGAGTCATTAAGGGGTTATGTTACACTATTTTTATTTATGTATTTATTCTCCTGAATTAATTAGTTGAAATTATTACAACTCTAAATTTCGATGAAATCTTTTTACTTTCCCCCGTATGTAATACAAAGGGAAAGTATTGTTTTCGTGAAAATTTTCGAATCAAAAATTTTAGCGGAAATATCCGTTTTGAGGTCCCCTGAGTCGATTAAGACCATTTTTGAAAAATGTCTGTCTGTCTGTGTGGCTGTGTGTGTCTGTGTGCGCTGTACCGCAAAAACCGCTATAGATATCGAGATGAAACTTGAAACTTAAGCTTTTTGTTACAATCGGAAGAACTGAAAAGCTTTTGGTGAAAATGGAAAAACCGGAAGTGGTACTTTACTCTTAGCGTTTTTCAGTTTTTTCAGATTTTTTTAATAAATGTTCATCAAACAAAAAATTCTTTCAAATAAAAGTTGTAGATAATAACAAAATGAAAATGTATTGTTTATTTACTTTTTGTCATAGCACTCTTAGTTTTTGAGATATTTCAAAAATTGTGTGTTTTATCTAGGTATTGGTGTGTGACAGTGTATGTGTCGATACAATTGAAAAATGTTTCAAATAAAAGTTGTAGAAAATGAAAAACTTAAGATTTTTTGTAGATTTACTTTTTGTCATAGCACTCTTAGTTTTTGAGATATTCAATAAATAGTGTTTTTTATCTAGTCATGGGTTTGTGTCAGTAAGTGTTGATCCAATTGAAAAATGTTTCAAATAAAAGTTGTAGTTATCAAAAAGTTGAAGACATTTTGAAAATAATAATGCTACAAATATTTTAAAAGTGATTTAATACGCAATTTACGGGCGAAAGTACTATGATGGACACATCACCATTTTTGGTTTTCTAGGCTGGGACTTGAAAAACATTATTTCTGAGTCAATGTACACATTTGCCTGTCAATGTACACTTACCGTAACATCATTACCGTAAAAAAAATAAACACTGATATCCTTACTAATATGCACTCACATACAAAATAAATCAATATTTCATACACACAACTGAACATATATCATACGCTTAACGAGCTTAAAGCCCGAATCTGGGTTTCATATCAGTCCGGAACAGAGATAGAGTTAAATAGGCGATTAAAATTTAATGGTGGCTCGGCGCTCATTTAGCTGTGATTTAGGATGTTGGCGCTCGTCCAAATTTCACCTTCGTCCTCCACATGCCCTTAGTGAGCATCATTTTTTTCCAAAGAAGGAGGATATATATCGAACGATTCGAAACCGAGACCGAATAACAACCGCAAAAACAAACACACTTTGATTTATTGGATTGTCCTAAAAGTAGAAGGAAAAACTTTATTTATTTCCTGAGTAAAAATAATTACTTATTAAAAACAATAAAATATAGAAAAGATACATTTATTTTGGTGTTTCATAATGTATTATTGGCTTTACGAAGATTTGTTTATGACATGTATAAATTTGATGCATGAGTGCTTTAATTTCGAACTGAAAACTGAATTCATGAGAGCATTTATATTGAACTGAAAACTGGATATGTAAAAGCTTTAACTTGAACTTTCATTGAAATTGGACTTGTGATAGCTTTGGTTTGGAACCGAAATCTAGTTTTATAAGAACTTGATCATTGAGAGCTTTTATTTTGAACTGAAAATTGGACCTGTGAGAACTTTCGTTTTGAACTGAAATCTAGGTTTGTGAAATCTTTCAGTTTAAACTGAAATTTGGATATATGCGAGCTTTTGGTTTTAACTGGCAAATTAAATTTGGATTCACGAGAGCTTTTGTATTGTATGCTGAATGTCCAAGGAATAACTTAAAATATTAATTATTTGATTTTTTTGTTAGATTAGACGTTGATAAGGTAGAATATTCTTAATTGTCTATCAGTGCATTAGATTAGAATCTTTTTTGGGTTTGAAACTCAATTGTATTCAATAACCGAGTTTTTTTTACCCCCGAATAAGGAAATTTGGTACGAACGTGTTTACATTTTTTTTTCGTCATAAACTTGTTCCGCGTTAAAAATTGTATTTACCTTTCTGCGTCACGACCCCATTAATTTTTCACCCGGACTTTTCTTGACCTATTATTCTTCCGACGACTTTTTACGGCCGGGCGCTGGCGTAAAAATTCGGTCCGGTCGTAAAAACAAACGGAATTAGGTCCGAGGCGAAAGCGTAGAAATCGTTACGGATCGTGCGAACGCGATGGGGTTGTTTACCTGAATGTCGAGGGCTAATTTTAGTATTTACGGTCGTGTGCGAAAGCGGAAATTTATTCCCACGCGCTCGTAAAGGGCGACTTGTTGCTAAAAATTCATGCGGAGAATGCATGCGAAATTGTGTTCATTAATGCAAAGAGGGTTTAAAGTTTTAACATTTTTTTTAACAAGGCGATTTAATTAATGAGAAAATTAAGTGTGTATAGTACAGTTAGGGTTATCTCAAAGGGCACATTTTTTTATGATTGTCCGAAATTTAGAGTAAGAATCAAACAGAGTTCAAATCAGAGGCATTCTATTAACATTATGTGAATATCATAAAACATTATGTGAAAAGCATAAAACATTACGTAAATAATATAAAACATTATGTGAATAACATAAAATATTATGTGAATGATATAAAACATTATGTGCACAACATAAAACATATAAAAATAATGGTCAATTGCCTATTTATTATCAGTGGTAGATTTAAACTGATTGAGGCCCCTGGCTATAGCAGAAAACAACGCCCCATTATTATCAAAGGACAAGTTCTAAAATAGAATAGATTTACAAACACAGCAAATATTAATCTTTGTAAGGTTTTATAAAATTACGAAAAAATTATTCGTGAAAATGCAAACAATGTCTTAATTAATAAGACAACTCAAGACGATAGATATCCATTGAAACAACTACTTCCCGTGCAAATACACCGCCGGATATTGAATTATACAATGAAATATTTAAAATCTTATTTAATTTGATTTGTTACAACGCTCTATTAAAGTATATGTAACGTTTAGGTCAAATTCTCTTCAAATCAACTAAAAATACAAATTTATAATCAAATTGTTTGAACTGTACCGTAAGGTAAATAATAAGGTCTCACATTCTTCATGCCTGCTAATGACATAATCCCCTTTTTTATCTATAAATACCGACCATAATTTTCACTCATTCCATTCCATTCTGTGTACCTGTTCATTCCACACACAACACTTTTTCCAAGTAAGTTTGTTTTAATTTTATTCCTAATTTTTTTAAACGTCATGAGCAAAGCTATACTGAAGAGAAATAAATCTCGAAACGCGTCTATAGATGGCCTAAGACATTAGTTTTAATCCAAGTCCTTTCACTTCTAATTTGTTGCTATCTCTCCTTTCATTTTAAATTTGTATTGTTAGTTGGTTTGAAGAGAATTTGACCTAAACGTTACATATACTTTAATAACGCGTTGTAACAAATCAAATTTAATATAATTTTAAATATTTCATTGTATAATTCAATATCCGGCGGTGTATTTGCACGGGAAGTAGTTGTTTCAATGGATATGTATCGTCTTAAGTTGTCTTGTTAATTAAGACATTGTTTGCATTTTCACGGATAGTTTTTTCGTAATTTTATATATTATGTTTAATGTGTGCAAACTATAAGAAGCGTAAGCTTATTTTCTCGAATTCAAATAGTTTTGAATTTGAATTTATCTTGTTTGTAATGTTTGTTTGTTTTTATGTTATTGGAAATATACATAGTGTAATTTTTAAACTGTATATTATATAATTGTTTTATATGCATGGCGCATAAAATAAAATTTCAAATTTAGAAAAGTCTCAAAATTTGGATATGTCGGTTCCTTACATTTCGATTCGATCGTCGGCAAATCTAAATTTGCAGGCTTCTTTAAACTTTGAATTTTACTTCATGCTGAATCAAGCAGTGGAAAACACCTGATAAAATAATAATAAACACTTTAATAAATCTGCAGGCATTCATAAACCCGGAAATGATCCCTTAGAACCTAGCAACTACCGTCCCATTACCCTCCTCCCTGTCCTTGGAAAATTATTTGAATCCGTTATAAAAAATAAGCTCATGACCTACATTTCTGACTTTATCCCTCCCTACCAATTTGGATTCCTTGAACATCGTTCCACAGCACTACCTCTAACCATTCTAACATCAAACTGCCAAACAGCGAGCCTCGAAGGCCGCAAATCTGCTGTATTATTCTTAGACGTCAAAAAAGCATTTGATTCTGTCTGGCACCGGGGCTTGCTGTTTAAATGCAATACCCTCAATATACCCCCACACCTGATTAATCTCCTAGACAGCTTCCTTCACAATAGATCCCCCAAGTTAAAATACGCCAATCCTTTTCCAGTTCCTTCACACCTGAACAAGGTTTACCTCAAGGCTCCCCTTTATCACCACTTCTTTATAATCTCCTAGTACATGATATTTACAATCCTGATCCTAATCACATAAATAAATCTGCCTATCCTCTCCTCTACGCCGATGATACTGCGTTAATCGCACATGCCCCCACTCTCCCTAAAGCTCTCAGCACCCTTCAGGGCCTAATCGACACGATTCAAACGTGGTTCGCGAAGTGGCGAATTTCCATAAACCCAAACAAATCCCAGCTCCTGATTCCTTTCCATCGACAAAACAACTCCACCTTCTCAATTACCATAAACGACCAAGTCATCTTCCCCTCCGCCACCTGCAAGTACCTAGGTATTCACATTGATCCCAAATTCACATTCAAAACCCACTCCGCAATCCTTAAAACAAAAGTCAAGAATCGGGCGGCCCACTTTAGAAGTCTGACCTTCAAACCACAAGGCATCAGTACAAACACAGCCGTACATATATATAAAATGATCTGTCGCCCTTTACTTGACTATGCCTCAATCCTTTATCACAACCCCCATCCTACCACCCTAAAAAATTGGCAAGTCGCCGAAAGATCGGCCCTTAGAGTGTTGACCAAAATCCGACACCCCCAAAACCCCCTACATAACCCATCCAATACCCTACTTTATGAACTAACAGCAGTCACTCCCATCGAAACCCGACTATCACACTTAGCTGAAAAATTCGCCTCAAATCCAATCCTCTACAATCTCCTTTACCCTTTATGTATCCCTCGAAACCAAAACATCACTCCCAAGCGTAAACGTTTCACCATCACCATTCATGATTTCATTGCATCATTCCATGACATTAGTGATCATGACGATTTGTGAACAGTAATCATCTGACAGACATTGGACGACACTAACACACAAGAGGTTTTTTACACAAGAACGGACAAGGACAAACAATTAAAATTCAGGCGGAAAGACCAATGGTCGATAGCCAATTGGCACAAGAATTTATCTGTTATTTTAGCCATCAGAATTATTTTTATGTTAATAATTTATTGTACAATCTGCCAATAAAGATTTATATATATATATATATATATATAAATCTGCAGCGCTGGAAATAGTGATAACCAGATATTTAATTTTCTTTTAAATTCACATGAATAAATGTTCAATTGTATAAAAAAACTAGCTTCGTCAAAAATTATTAAGCAAAAAATATAAATATAATATAAAAATCTGCAAATTCTTTGATTTACATTAAATCCAAAAGAATTAACTTTAATTAAAGAACGTTCGGTTGATTAAAACAATTAAAATCGTTTTTAAAACTGGCGAGGTTTGATGAAATTTCGTTTCATTTGAAACTAAAATTTATAAAAAAATGAATTTTCGTCCCCAAAAGGACACATCCTATAAAGACAGATCAATGTAATTTGTTTACTCTATTTAAATGACAAGACAATGTAGATATGAACCACAGTTCAAGGGAGTTATCATTGCAGTAACTTTAGTAAAAATGGGCGTATAGTGTTAAATTTTTATTCTATCCAAATCACAAGAAATTGGCAAATATCTGCAATTCATAGAAATGAACTAAAGTTAAATGTTTTATCAATCAACACATTTTAATAAGAAATTACGAGATTTTGCATAAATAATTAAAATACTGAAACTTAGTGAATCTAATCTTTGAATTTGCGTACTATTAAAATGATAAGAAATAACCGTTTATCTGCAATTCAGAGATAAAAAACAGTCTAGCGTTTTTATGCAATTATTTTTAATTGAAACTGTCAAGTTAAGTTAGTTAAACTAGCAAAATTAATCGAAAATTACCACGAATGACTTCCAGAATTACAGAATATATTTTGTTTTTAAACCAAATATTAAGTAGATTTGTTTAAATACAGCACAAATACATCGATCAATTAATCCTTAAGTATACAGTATAACGATACACTGTTTTTTCATGGTTAAGCATGAAGTAAAATTTCGAGTTTAGAAAAGCCTTAAAATTTGGTTTGGTCGCTCCGCGAAGCGGAGCAGCCAAACCAAATTTTCAGGCTTTTCTAAACTCAAAATTTTACTTCATGCGCCACGCGTATAAAACACTAATTTCAAGTGAAGTTTAAAATATACACAGGGATTTTTTCTTTAAGTATACATACATCGAGATAAGTATATATTACCGATTTTTAGGTATTCATTTCATTTGATATATAAACATTGTTTGAAACTTAAAAATTGTGCTTAGAATGAGCGCATAAAATCAAATTTTAGTGGGTTTGTGAATTTTAAAAGTTGATGAAAGTCGACGAATTATTTTTTTCTTGAAGAAATAAATAGTTCAGATTATTTATAATATTAGTAAGATAATCTGTGATTTTTCCGGAATTTTTATAAAAATAAATTTTTTGTATAAAAAATCTTGATTTTCCATACAACCCCCTTACGAAAATTGCGATTTTTCAATGAAAATTTTTATAATTAAAAAATATATATATAAAGTTATTATTTTTGGTATTAGAAATCGCTTCAACTATTTTTTCTTTCATAAAAAAAATTGTTTCAAAAAGAATCAACTATTTAACAAAATGTTAAAACTGTTTAAAACCAATGTGACCACAATTAAGCATCCGTAATTCGTCAACAAACGAATACGTATTTAACATTTATTTCAAGCTTATTTTGTTCATAAAAATATCTTCCTTAAACAAACATTATTCGTTTAGTAAATTTAACTTTGAATTAAAGTTTTATTCGAAACTAACAATGAGTCGATTTTTTACTTATTGTGTTTAAAGTGCAACACTTCATTAAATATTTACCCGATTTGATTTATTCAAAAAGTAAGCAATTCAAGTTTAAAAGAGTTTTCATTTGATGTAGAAACATTATTTGAGACTTAAAAATTGTGCTTAGAACAAGCGCTCGCAGCAAATTGCGCAAAAACCTTTTTTCGATGTTAATTGCCTATGTTCGGTTTTGGAGATTCCCCCGGTATATCTAAAACAGGCATATGATATAATCTTAGAATTAACCAATGCTAATTGCAAGATATGAACAAAAACAAAAACTCGCGCAGGCGAAATTACACGCGCTCTGCAAACGTTTCGCTGCCAAATCAATACGACCGAACTACTGGTTCCGCCTTTTCCCGCCAGGGTCGCAATTTTCCGGACTCCTGGCGGAGTTTCCGCGAACCGCAAAAGTTCGGCGTTTTTCAGCTAGAGCGCGCCAGCGATATCATTCTTGTATTTTTCAGCGAAATCGACTTTGTTCACAAAACGAATTGAAATACTACTTTAATGGCAATCTAAAGTTGCTGAAACTATTTCAAATGTTAGAAACTGTTAATGAAATAGTTAAAAGATATTTCGTTCCTATTGCTGTTAAAAGGTTGAAAATTTGGATGGAATAGTTTTATGATATTAAATGATGGCATACATAGGGGCAACATGTACTGCGCAATATTTTAATTGCAACTGCAGGAAAAGTTACATGAAATTTAGTTGCAAATAATACAGTAAAATTAAAAATGTGTACGGGGATTTTTTCTTTTAAGTATACATATCATATACACTGTAAATTTTGTATTTCAATTTTAAACTTTTAACGAAATTGGGATATGTCGAGTTACAAGAAATAATCCCTGTATGTTCAATCACTTCACATTTTTTTATAAGCTAATTTCCTTAATTTACATTAAATCAATTTCATCACACCTTACATTCCATCAACTATGTAAATATTTACACAGCACTACCAAGATCAAACAGTCTGCTCCACCATTAATCCAGCGCTATCGCCGTATTATCTCCGCTCTCTAAGTTTATTATTATTACTTTTTTTTTAATGAAACAATTTGCACTCAGTAAATATTTGCTGTGTGTTGTTGCTGTTGTGAAAATGAAGGACATTGTCGTCGGTGCGGGTGTTGTTGCGTCGTCGTCGGCAGTATGTGTAAGTTGGCGTCCGATGAGGCCGACGACGGTTTTTGGAACACGAAAAGGAAACAAAGAGGCGGGTTATAATGCCCCCCATACTGAGGAGCCCCGATAAAATGTGCTCGTTGTGCCCGCGGAGAAAACCGCCGCCGAAAAAACTGGTGCGGTTCGATTCGTTCGTCGACACGTTTTCCATTTCAGACAACAACTCTAATAACAAGGTAAGAAGAAATTATTACAATTTCAGACAAGACTGCAGCCAGGAAGGGGGACATGGGGGTTACATTTTTATAATTTAACGAAAATCTCGACATATTGAAAATCTCAACCTACAATATTTTCCATGGCACTCTAAAGGTCTTACTTTATTTACAGATTTATCTTGTTAATAATAATAGTTAATAGTAAACATTTTCTGTTGCATTTAGATAGATTTATATATTTTTTTAATTCTCTCATTTCGTATTAATTAGATAAAGACGAAATGAGAGAATTAAAAAAATGTTTTAAGTTTTCAAATAAGATTGACGCATATGTTGTCTACGCTTGAAGTCTCGGTACTTTATTTACAGATATCATATCTAATTAATACGAAATGAGAGAATTTTAATTCTCTCATTTCGTCTTCATCTAATTAATACGAAATGAGAGAATTAAAAAAATATATAAATCTATCTGAATGCAACAAAAAATGTTTACTATTAACTATTATTATTAACAAGATGAATATACGATACAATATTGTTTTGTTTTTTTGTTAATAGTAAAAATTTTTTGTTGCATTCAGATAGATTTATATATTTTTAAATTCTCTAATTTCGTATTAATTAGATATGAGATCTGTAAATAAAGTAACGAGACTTCAAGCGTAGACAACATAAAAGTCATTCTTATTTGAAAACTTAAAATTTCCATTAAAATCTAATCTAAACCTTTTAAAGGGCGCATCTATCTGCTAGATAGAACGCTACGCATCCAATCACTTTTTTATACGTTATACAGTATTTTTGACAATTAATGTTTTCTTCATTATGGTTCGTATTTATTCATATTTCTTCGGAGCAAACAAATACAGAAAATTTTTTTTTAAGTATACGTATTCCAAATTCACCTTATTTTCTGTAAATCTTTAGATATTCCTTGTTTTTTTTTAAGTTCAATATTAAACTTTAAACGAGTGTTTTCCACTCCCAGACTAAGCATGAAGTAAAATTTCGAGTTTAGAAAAGCCCCGTGAAAATTTGTCGAGGGTCGCGCAGCGACCCGAGACAAATTTTCTGGGCTTTTCTAAACTCGAAATTTTACTTCATGCGCCACGCGTATAAGACACAGATTTTAAGTGAAGTTCGAATATACATAAATTTGACAATATTATAGTGCTTTATACGCGTGGCGCATGAAGTAAAATTTCGAGTTTAGAAAAGCCCCGAAAATTTGTCTCGGGTCGCTGCGCGACCCTCGACAAATTTTCACGGGGCTTTTCTAAACTCGAAATTTTACTTCATACTTAATCTAGGAGTGGAAAACACTTGTTCAAAACTTCAAATTGAACTCTTTTAAAAAACAACGAATGTCGGAAAATTTACCTAAAAGAAAAATCACTGTATGTACGCGTGGGGTGGCAAAGAAAACAACTCAAGAGGCGATTGGGTCTGGGACTGGATAGTGAAAGAGGGGTACGAATTAAAGAACGACCACAATGGACCCGCAACATTCAGTTGCAGCAGAGGGGAAAGTTGGGTCGACCTCACAGTGACAAGAAGGTGTGAAGTAAATAAGTGGGAAGTGGTAGCAGACGAAGAATCATTAAGCGACCACAGGCTAATCAAATACGAAATCAAGACAGCTGGGATTAGCAGAAGAGAGGGCACATCTCACATTGACATTGAAGCGACAGACTGAAAAAAGCTGGGGGAGGAAGTAAGAAAGAGGACAACCACAGCCACAGACATAGAAGAGTTAGCAGAACAATATCAGAGAGTGGTTAAAGCAGCTTGCAAAAAAGTAATAAAATACTAGGAAACACGTGTGGTGGTGTAAAGAATTGGAGCAAACGAGGAAAGAGGTGCATAAGAAGAGAAAAGAATGGGGCCTGAGAAAAGGGAAAGACAATGAAGAAGAGGCGACAAATGAGTACAACAGAATAAGAAACGCATATAAAACACAAATAATTGAGGTTAAGCAAAAGAAATTGAAAGAGTACATAGAAGACGTAACGGACACACAACCGTGGCACAGAGTGTGGAAGTTGCTGGGGAAAACAGGAGCGTACCAATAGAGAAGGCCATAATGGACGACTATGGTGATAGAATATTGACCAAATCAGAGGCAATAGGGAAGATCATAGAGAAACACTTCCCCAAAGATGAAGAAGAAGTAGGACGACTATGGAGATAGAATATTGACCAAATCAGAGCCATAAAAAAGATCATAGAGAAACACTTCCCCAAAGATGGACGACTATGGAGATAGACAATCACAGAGACGTATAAGAGAAAGAGTGAACGTATATAACGGGAAAATAGACGAAGATTTCACCAAAAAGGAACTGGAGAGGGTAGTCGCGGAGCTCAAGCGAGGAAAGGCAACCGCCGAGGACAGAATCCCCAACGAAGCGATGAAACACATCTTCGAAGCGGATGGCGAGAGACTTCTGGCCCTATATAACAAATGCTGGAAAGAAGGAGTGTTCCCCAAGGTGTGGTAGAAAGCAAACGTAGTGTTAATCCCTAAAAAAGATGGAAGCAAGAGGCCGATCAGCTTGTTACCAACACTTGGCAAGGCGCTGGACAAGATGGTAAACCAAAGGCTGCAATTTCACTTAGAAGAAAATGACCACCTCTCAGAGGAACAATATGGGTTAAGAAGAGGCAGAGGAACAATACAGGCGGTAGAAAAGGTAATAGAAAAAATGGAACTAAACAGGAAGAACAAGCTGCACACACTAATCGTGGCACTTGACCTCAAGAACGCCTTCAACATGGCATGGCCGCCAGTAATAGAACAAAAGCTGGAGAAAATGGGCACGCCAGACAATCTCAGAAAAATAATAATAAGCTTTCTGAAGGACAGAAGAATCAAAATAGAGAAGACAGAGGAAAGCATTTAAAGAGGTTGTCCACAAGGATCGAGCTTGGGACCAACACTATGGCTGCTCATAATGGAGAAGTGGCTTGACAGAATTAAAAAGTAAATGGGAATAGAGGCAACAGCATACGCGGACGATCAATTGATTCTAATAACCGGGAGCTCCCTGAGAAAGATTCAAGACAGATGGGAAGTTGCTGGGGAAAAACAGGAGCGTACCAATAGAGAAGGCCATAATGGACGACTATGGAGATAGAATATTGACCAAATCAGAGGCAATAGGGAAGATCATAGAGAAACACTTCCCCAAAGATGAAGAAAAAGTAGACACACAATCACAGAGACGTATAAGAGAAAGAGTGAACGTATATAACGGGAAAATAGACGAAGATTTCACCAAAAAGGAACTGGAGAGGGTAGTCGCGGAGCTCAAGCGAGGAAAGGCAACCGCCGAGGACAGAATCCCCAACGAAGCGATGAAACACATCTTCGAAGCGGATGGCGAGAAACTTCTGGCCCTATATAACAAATGCTGGAAAGAAGGAGTGTTCCCCAAGGTGTGGTAGAAAGCAAACGTAGTGTTAATCCCTAAATAGGATGGAAGCAAGAGGCCGATCAGCTTGTTACCAACACTTGGCAAGGTGCTGGACAAGATGGTAAACCAAAGGCTGCGATTTCACTTAGAAGAAAATGACCACCTCTCAGAGGAACAATATGGGTTCAGAAGAGGCAGAGGAACAATACAGGCGGTAGAAAAGGTAATAGAAAAAATGGAACTAAACAGGGAGAACAAGCTGCACACACTAATCGTGGCACTTGACCTCAAGAACGCCTTCAACATGGCATGGCCGCCAGTAATAGAACAAAAGCTGGAGAAAATGGGCACGCCAGACAATCTCAGAAAAATATGAATGAGCTTTCTGAAGGACAGAAGAATCAAAATAGAGAAGACAGAGGAAAGCATTGAAAGAGGTTGTCCACAAGGATCAAGCTCCTCAAGAACGCCTTCAACGTGGCATGGCCGCCAGTAATAGAACAAAAGCTGGAGAAAATGGGCACGCCAGCCAATCTCAGAAAAATAATAATGAGCTTTCTGAAGGACAGAAGAATCAAAATAGAGAAGACAGAGGAAAGCGTTGAAAGAGGTTGTCCACAAGGATCGAGCTTGGGACCAACACTATGGCTGCTCATAATGGAGAAGTGGTTTGACAGAATTAAAATGATAAGGGGAATAGAGGCAACAGCATACGCGGACGATCAATTGATTCTAATAACCAGGAGCTCCCTGAGAAAGATTCAAGGCAGATGGGAAGAAGCGTGGAGAGAATGCAAACTAATCGCAGAGGAGTGCAAACTTGAATACAATAAAGAAAAGACTGAAATACTACATAGCAGTGGAAGAAATAAAACCAGGGTACCGCTAATTAGAATGGACGGAGAAGTGGTCAAGGCGAAAGAAACTATCACATTTTTTTTTTCTTGAATTAATTTCTCATCTGGCACTTGGTCAAACATATTACACTATGTAAACTTATGTAACTTTACATAGTGAAACTATCAAATATCTAGGCCTAAAGATAGACAAGGATCTCAACTTCATAGACCACATACAAGACACAAGGAAGAAGTCCGCAGCGGCTTCGTGTTAAATCCTTGGGATGTTCAGAAGAAAGTGGGGTGAGGACAACGAACTGATAAAAACAATATACCAAAGAGTGTTTGTGCCGGCGATAGAGTACGGAAAGCAAATTTGGGGAAAAAGGGCAAAAGACACGCGAGTGAAAAGACATTTGGCCGCGACGCAGAGACCGTTCCTGCTGGCAATTACCAACGCTTACAGAACGGCATCAAACGCGGCTCTGCAAGTGCTATCGGGACTGACACCTTTGCATATAAGGGCAAGAGTGGCGTATTTGGATAGTGTAAGACATAAAAAAGTGGACGAACAAACGAGGAAGACATGGGCGAAGAGAACACATCCAGCGTACGAGGTGGATAGTGAAGAAGAAGAGGAAGAAGAAGAGATGACCATAAGTGAAGAGAATGCTACGGCACTCATATGCACGGAACGAACAGATGGAAGCAGCATCGGAGTAGGATGGCTGATCAACAAAGAAAAAGTAACATTAACAAGAAAGACAAAAATAAAAGAAGGAAACGTACAAGAAGCTGAGCTGCTAGCAGTCAACTATGTGGTAAAAGAAATATAAAATACAGAAATAAAGCACATAACCGTTAGTGGCTGAATGGTTAAACCTATGCCAAAAACAAAACAAAAAAAAGCACATAAGAATAGAAATAAAAACAAGTACAACTATGCTGATGATAAGAAACAAGAGAACAAGGGACAGTACGGCCATAGAAATACAAAGAAGAATGGAGAGAGAGAAGAAGAAAGGGAACACAATTAAAATAAAAGTGGCAAACAAGAAGTATGTAAGCGAAAGGAGCGAGACCGAGAAGGCGGCGGCAAGGCTGGCCGCAAGAGGAGCTCATGAAGAATCAGAAGGACAAGAACAAAAGAAGGGAGCAAACAAGAAGAGAAGAAGAGAACAAAGAGGGAAAAAGAAAGAAGAAGATGGCAATCAGAATGGGAAACCAACACGAAGGGCAGAACCACATATGGGATGTGCAAAAAGGTGGGGAATGAAAGTCTCAAGCTCAACAGAAAAGCAACCCAATTAGTGCTAGGACATGGCAACATGAAAGCGTACCTAAAAATATTCAAGAGAAAGGACACAGACGGGTACTGCGACTGTAGAGAGGAAGAAGAAACAACACAACACGTACTAAGGCGATGCAATATGGCAACAAGAAAGGAAGCAAGAATAGAAATAATAGAAAGAAACACTAGCATTTAGCTTAGAGAGGGAGACCACCAAGTGCAGAAAATAAATGAATGGGCGCAGAACATAATAGAAAATGAAGACAATTAGAAAGAAGAAGAAAAGAAAAATTTCCAAGTAAATCGAACTAAAGCTCTCACACACCGAAAGGTACAAGGGAGAAAATACCTATCCACAAATCGTCTGGGATGATCGCCGGGATTCGGACCGGTTCCAGAACGCATGAGGGTTCAGCGGGGGATAATAAGGGGGAGACTGGGTCTTCAACAAAATCTCTCGCTAATTTTTGGAGTGTCGTGTGGGGATGGGTTCTCTCGGCGGTCGGTTCCGTGAGGATAGCGGATAGGGGTCATGTCATGTATGTACGTATTCCAAAGTCAGCTTATTTTCTGTAAATCTTTTCTATTCCCTGTTTTTTTTTTAAGTTCAATTTGAAACTTCAAACGAGTGTTTTTCACTCCCAGACTAAGCATGAAGTAAAATTTCGAGTTTAGAAAAGCCCCGTGAAAATTTGTCGAGGGTCGCGCAGCGACCCGAGACAAATTTTCTGGGCTTTTCTAAACTCGAAATTTTACTTCATGCGCCACCGGTATAAAACACTAAAATATTGTGAAATTTATGTATATTCGAACTTCACCTGAA
This sequence comes from Philonthus cognatus, assembly GCA_932526585.2. Taxonomy (NCBI): domain Eukaryota; kingdom Metazoa; phylum Arthropoda; class Insecta; order Coleoptera; family Staphylinidae; genus Philonthus; species Philonthus cognatus. The sequence goes on from OW052245.1 coordinate 78,631,712, forward strand.
ATCTGTGTTTTATACGCGTGGCGCATGAAGTAAAATTTCGAGTTTAGAAAAGCCCAGAAAATTTGTCTCGGGTCGCTGCGCGACCCTCGACAAATTTTCACGGGGCTTTTCTAAACTCGAAATTTTACTTCATGCTTAGTCTGGGAGTGGAAAACACTCGTTTAAAGCTTAAAATTGAACTCTTTAAAAAAAAATAATATTTTTACTATTAAAACCTCATCCGAATTTTCTCTCTGGCTACGGCCTTGATTTAAAATAGTTTCCTTGAACAAACAAAAAATAATTTAGCTATTTACGCCAGGTATATAAAATTCTGAAATATTGTGTAGATAAAAAAAACTCCTTAAATATGTTCGTTTATGATGAATCTGCACTTATTACAGATTTTTAACTGAGAAAACCATTAAATTAACATTGCAATGAACGATAAATAAGTGATTCTGTTGAATATTATTTATAAATACATGATGTCCGAAGGTTTATCTCTGTTGATGATCTTATACACTGTACTTGTCCTCATATACAAATATTTTTAAAATGTTCTATATCTAGATACTAAGTTTTATTTTACTAGGTTTTAAACTAAATTATTTCGTGTACTGTCCTTTATACAAATCTTTTAATATGTTTTTTCTAGATCATAAGTTTTGTTATGTAAATATTAAGTTTTTAATCTATTACATTTTAAACTAAATTATTTTGTGCACTGTCCTTATACAATGTTTTTTAATACTTTTACTAATAGACACTAAGTCTATTCAATTGTATTTTAAATAATTATTGCTTTACCCCTAGATATTAAATTTTATATTTATTATTTGCTTTACCCCTAGATATTAAGTTTTATATTTATTGATATGTACTTTTACCTCTGCAACATTTATATGCTAGGTGATAGGTTTTAATTTTATGTTTACTAAATATTATCGCTTACAACCATCGCAACCAAATGACTCACCCATGAGTGCTATGTACTTATTCTTTTTGGAAATAAATGAAATTGAAATAGAACTTTTTAGTCCTCTATAAACTTTTACCCTAGGATCAAAATGACAGTAGTCTTGAGACTTTTCTTCATTTCTAATGATATTTTACAGTAAATTCCGTGCTGTAAGTACATTTTCTTTGAAAAGCTTTTTTATGCACTTAGCCGACATTTGCAGTTGTTTCCTAGATGGAAATCCGGTTAATGTATGTTAAGGGTGAACGTTACAGCGTTATAAACGTCCGAAAGTAAGCCGCTTTACAGGGTCTAATGTACCATCGGGAGGAAATCGACCGTTTCCGCCCCCGTTTCAATTTATTTTCCGCGACGTGACGCCGCAGCAAAAAAATCCGGACAAAACGTGAAAATAAACACTGGCTTTCACCATAACTGACGACGTTTTAAACGAACGAACGGATCCGGCCGTGCGCACCTGACAGTTCTTTAACGATATACGTCCGATTGATAACAGTGTCGTGGAAAACGACTGGAAAATGCACCTTTTTTTAAATTTTCTTTAACGTGTTATTTTCATTAATATATAGAAAATAAATATGATTACACATAGGCTTAGATAATCAGACAGAGAAGTAAATGTAGTCATAATTATTTTACAACTAGTGTTGCTATATAAGGGAAATTATTTCATTGTTATTACTGCACCAGACCACACTGATGAGGATCAGGATATCTGAAACCTTCTAAGAGTTATCCATGCTGGCAAATGTTTAAAAAATCACCGGATTTTGTTTATATATATACATATATCTTTATTTATGAATTTTGAACATAAAATAATACATAATAAAATATTACACAAAACTCATAAATAGGCTATCGACCAGGGGTCTTTCAGCCTGTCTTTGGCAAGTACATGTCGGTTTTTTAAAAGTCATGATCACTAACGTCGTTGTCCAAGTCCGGGTGATTAGATGAGATAAACTGGTGAATTGTCGTTACTGGGAATTTATATTTTGGTTCGATGTTGGGGTTGCGGGGAATACAGAGGTGTTGAATAATATTGGGAATGTTAGGATTAGTGGCAAATTTTAAATTATGTTTATATTTAACTTAAAATTCTGTATATACGAGGTAAACTACACCAAGTCACATTTTGTTTTTCAAAATACGTTTTTTTTGTACTGTTGAAATCAAGATTTTTTACTCTATAAAAAATGTGACTTGGTGTAGTTTACCTCCCACATACAGAATTATTATTTAACAACGAAATAACGTTCTCTTGTCGAATATGTATCTACGTGACTGTAAATAATAACAAATCTAAAGCTGTCTAGCGAAAAATCGGTTTAGTAATTGTTAAAGTTAAAAAAACTTAGTCAATACAATTGAAAATTTTCATCAACGGTTTTAACAATAAATTTTCGACGTGTTCCCAGTGTATGTATATGTGTGTAGGTAACTGTTCCACAATGAACTCGTTATTTACGGCCTCGAAAGAGCGAAGCGAATCAATTAAAAGTAGGAAACAATGCCCTCACCGGCAATTGTTCTCGTGTGCATGTCCTGGTGGCGCGCATTTATTCCTGTGCCAACATCGAGCTCGAACACGCGAAACTAGAAAAGTGTGACAAGCCAGACGGAGAACACTATCAGCTTTTCCCCTCTTATCGCCGCATTGTTCGCGTAATTAAAATTACAACTTTATCAGCAGTATTGGATATGTATGTTCGAACACTTGAAAAGACATTTGTTTTTGCTTTACTGACAAGGTTTACCTACTTGAGCAAGTTAATTAAGTATAAGCTAAAATATATAACAAGTGTTTCCAGTTCTTTTATACATTCAATTTAGGAATTGTAAACTATTAATGGATATCGATAGCTAACGCCATCTAATGCTTCATAGTGGCATCGTCAGTGAGACGAATGCACAAAGTGCATATACAGGTCACTGTTTCGTCCACGAACGAGCAGAATTCTGTTTGTGAAACCAGAAAACAAATATCAAAATTGAATTTGTGTTCAGTATTCCGGCACCAGATACCCACAGACGCGTATCGGACTTCAAGGTCCTCTTCAGTGTGGTCCTGACCCAGTGCTGAGGAATACTGAACATTTCTGACTATTTCCAGCCAATATATGAAAACTATTAATGGATATCGATAGCTAACGCCATCTAATGCTTCATCTGGTGCCGGAATACTGAACACAAATTCAATTTTGATATTTGTTTTCTGGTTTCACAAACAGAATTCTGCTCGTTTGTGGACGATACAGTGACCTGTATATGCACTTTGTGTATTCGTGTCACTGACGATGCCACTATGAAGCATTAGATGGCGTTAGCTATCGATATCTATTAATAGTTTTCACATATTGGCTTGAAATAGTCAGAAATGTTCAGTATTTCTCAGCACTGGGTCGGGACCACACTGAAGAGGACGAAACGCGTCTGTGGGTATCTGGTGCCGGAATACTGAACACAAATTCAATTAGGAATTGTAAATTTACCGATTTATTCAGTTTATTCAAAAAACAACTAATATATGATAATTTACAGTATATAATTGTGGTATGTATACCAAAAAGAAATACTGACTGTATAAGCGACCAAACCAAATGTTTAGGCTTTTCTAAACTCGAAAATTTACTTCATGCTTAGTCTGGGAGTAGAAAACACTCGTTTATACCTTCAAATGTAATTTTTCTAGAAAAAGCGTCTGTACATATATACTTAAAAGAAGAATTCTCTGTATATATTTTTACTCGAAATTTAAAGACAATTATTCGCTTCGTTTTTGAAACTTCACTTTAAATCAGCGTTTTATACGCGTGGCGCATGAAGTAAAATTTCGAGTTTAGAAAAGCCTGATTTGGCTTGGCCGCTCCGCTGCGCTACGCGTCCAAGCCAAATTTTCAGGCTTTTCTAAACTCGAAATTTTACTTCATGCTTAATCTGGGAGTGGAAAACACTCGTTTATAGCTTCAAATTGTTTGTTTTATAAAAACAATGAATGCGAAAAAATGTACAGCGTATAAATCGGGATATGTGTACTTCAAAGAAAAATGTCCTGTAATTTGGCTGTTATTTTTAATGTAAAGCGTAAGGCGTAAACATCGGGATATGCATAATTCAAAGAAACATTTCCTGTAATTTGGCTGTTATTTTTAATAAATTTTATGAATGCCATAATTTTTTTTTCTAATCGAACGATAATACCAAAATTTAGAAAAATAAATGCTAATATTTTAGGAGAATATAATGTTTATATTCAATGGCTATTATTTCTGGTAACAAAACAAAATCTAATATTTTCATAAAATTTTCTTTTTGCATCTATTGACTGTTATTTTTTTTTTACTTGGGACTGTGTAAACTAAGATACAACAAAAATATTAAATATATTCTTTACAAATTAACGAGAGTTAATTTTTAACAAGATATCTCTGCTCCTTAAAATTCCATTCCTAGGCATTCTTCAAAGACACTATGTGGATGCTTTGATTGGGTCCTAAAATAAGCAAATGCATACAAATCCACCAAATCAAAAGAAATATATATTCTCATTATTAAAATTCATGAAATATATAAATAATTGTAAGTTAGAATTAAATAGGCTTTCAGTTTATGTTAATTAGTAATTTCCATCATTTAAATTGTAAATGTGGGAATTTCTTATTTTGGCAGTTTTCAAATAATTGTAAATGGTCAAAATTTGAGTAAAATATTTTATTTACAAGATTAATAATTACCCCACGTTGTTTCTAATAGACAGGTGATTATCAGATTTTTTTTCAAATTTTTCAAACATACATTTTTTTTTCGAAAAAAAAGTAATTACCTGTCTACACCTCCTATTCGACTATTTGTTAAGCCATGATGTCCATGTTAGCCTCCTCGTTGAAACAAAATTAAAAAACCCATTGAGCTTAAACAATTGGAAAAGCCTGCATATCCCTGCAACAATTTTAAATGAAAACCAACGAGGAGGTTCCATTGTATCCTTTCACCCAACCATAACCTGTGGAAAAGGCAATCCACCATGTGTTAATAGCCATTTAATTGAATGTCTCCATTTTACCCACCAAATAAGCAATTGTTCCCTTCATATATTCCTAGTATACATTCATCCGCATTCCTTCATTGACGACACCATATTCACAAAAGCTTCACTGTCTGATCACGCCCTCATAATAGGAGATTTCAATGTTAATAAGAGAAAGACTCAACAAATTCCAAATTTTTGCACCAATTCCAATTCTATAAAAATTCCTACTTCTCCCAGATTCATAATGAATGAAAATTAAGCCACTACCCCAGATATCAACCTGTGCACCCTAAATATCCAACATCTTATCCATTCAATCACGCTTACACCAGACCTTTGTTCCGACCACCTCTCCTTACAATTTGAAATTAAAACAAACTCATGTCCATCCCCTCTCCCTCCAGATTACATTTCCCTTTATCAGAGTTGTGATATAGAGAAAGTAGAAAAGACATAACTGTAGCATTTCAAGATGTACAAGACATAAATCCCGAAGGTATATCCCTTTTTAACTCTACACTTTCACAGTCCATAGAGCGTCATACACCTAAAGTAAAAAAAAAACAATATTACAAATATCCCTTACAAAACTATATCCTCAGACTTAAAAATACAAAAGACAAATTTACAGAGACAGTAAATTCTATACGGACAGTCTAAATAAACAGACATTTAACAGACGTGCAAGAATAATCAAAACTCTTATTTTAGAATTTAAAAAATCAAAATGGAACAAAATTAACAAAAATAAAACTTATTGGACAGAAATTAAAAAATTATTAAAATACAAAAAGAGGGACTACATGCATGACATAAAGAACCCAAATGACGGTACAATACTAACAGACGATAAAAACATTGCACAGACATTTGCAAATTAACTTGCTGACACATATCAAACCACACAAAACAACAGTTATGACAATAAATTCTACAATTACTTGCAAGACTGGTTTAATTCTTTTGACACGACTCCTCTTACACCTCCCCCAGACGATACACTGGACGAGACGGACTATTTCTCTGTTTTACACTCTGGTCAAAATTCCTCTCCAGGCTATGATAAAATTCTCAGATTAATTTAAAAAAAAACTACCATATGATACCCATGTACTAATCCTAAAAATGTATAACTACTGTTACTCCCATCAATACTTTCCCTCCGAGTGGAAGCAAGGGTTAATTACATGTATTCCTAAACCTAAAATATTTCCAGTTATCGGCCTATAACACTCTTCCCAGTATTAGGTAAACAAAATTGTATTTGAGTTCAGTATTTCGGCACTGAACTAAAATACAACTTTGATATTTGTTTTCTGTGGTTACACAGAGTATAGCTCCGTGGATGAAACAGTGACTTATATATGCACTTGTGCATTCGTGTCATTGACGATGCCACTATGGAGCGTTAGATGGCGTTAGCTATCCAATTCACTTAATTAGGTAAACAGTTTGAATCCCTTATTAAATAAAAACTCCTACAGCTAACTATAAATTCCATCCCCCAATACCAATTCTGATTCCTCCCCAAAAAATCAACCATACTACCTCTTTCCATTTGAACAATATACAAACCATGCACCTAGAAGGTCAAAAAACAAGTATCGCTTTTCTCGATGTAACTAAAGCTTTTGATACGGTTTGGCATATTGGCCTCCTATACAAATCCTACATTCTTAACATCCCAAAGCATCTAATAATCCTTATTTACCATTTCCTAACAAATAGATTCTGTAAAGTAAGAATCCGCCAAACGATATCTTGCTCATTCCCCCTTATACAAGGTGTCCCGCAATGCTCTCTGCTATCCCCACTCCTTTACAATATATATTGCTATGACATATTCAATCCCAACCCTTCCTACTTTAATTCGACGAAATACGCCCTCCTCTTCGCTGACGATACGGCCCTGGCGTGGGAGCTTCAACGCTTTAACAATCAGAAAATCTCTTTTAAAACTCTCTTAATTTCATACAAAAATGGTGCAATAAATGACGAATAATAATCAACAACACCACTATTCTTTCATCATATTCCTGTAAATACCTAGGCATAGAATTTTATTCAAAACTTTCCTTCCTCCCACATACCAAATCTATTAAAATCAAAATGAAAACAAGGGCTAGGCATTTCCGATCTTTAACGTATAAACAAGAAGGAATTTCCACAAAAACAGCAGTTAAAATATACAAATCGGTATGCCGACCCTTGTTAGATTACGGTGCAATTTTATTCCTTCACATCCGTCCTTTAATTTCACACCATATCCAAGTCGCTGAAAGATCAGCCCTACGAATCCTCACAAAACTCAGACACTCCACGAAACTACTCAAGTAACACCAATTTCCCAACGCATATTAACCCTCGCTGCCAATACCTATAACCTAGAACTCCTAAACAAATTCTGTATTCCTAGAAACCTAAATATCCATCCCAAATACAAACATCCTACTCTCACTACACATGAATTCATTTGTACCGTTCATCAAGACAGTTCACAAGCCTAACATTCTATCACATTGTTTCAAATAAAATAAATTCTAGACAGGGCAGAAAGACCAAGCCAAGACAGACTAACCCCATAGGGTAAATAGATAAATAAATATATATGTATTATATAATTCTATTGTAATTGTCTGAATAAAGGTGTTAAAAAAATCACCTGTGTATTAAAAACAGCGTGGGGTAATTATTTTTCTTGTAAAACAAATATTTCACCTAAATTTCGACTATTTAAAATTATTTTAAAACTGCCAAAATAAGAAATTCCGACTTTTCGCGTATGCCATATTCACAATTTTAATAATGGAAACATATCAGATTTTCACACAAAATTTTCTATTTTTAAAAAATGCCCAAATAAACCATAAACATTTAGCAATATTAGTCTTTCCCACTCCCAGATTAAGCATGCAGTAAAATTTCGAGTTTAGAAAAGCCTGAACATTTGGTTTGGTCGCGTAGCGAAGCGACCAAACCAAATTTTCAGGCTTTTCTAAACTCAAAATTTGACTTTATGCGCCACGCGTATTAAACACTGAAAACAATGAAATATTGTTAACAAGTGAACTTTACTTGAAATCAGAGTTATATACGCGTGGCGCATGAAGTAAAATTTCGAGTTTAGAAAAGCCTGAAAATTTGGTTTGGTCCAAATTTTAAGGCTTTTCTAAACTCGAAATTTTACTTCATGCTTAATCTGGGAGTGGAAAACACTCGTTTAGCGCTTTTAATTGAACGTAAAAAAAACAACAAATATATGATAATTTACAATAAATAATTGGTATATGTATACCAAAAAGAAAAGCTCACTGTATAATATATGTACATTAGGAAATTTATGAGGAGGTCATGGTAAAAAAAAAATTGAGAAACACTGCTCTAATTTTCCTTTTAGGAAAGTCTGGTCTTAAACAGAAAAATGGTTTTTTGAGTTTCGTGAAGATATAAATTAAACTTGAATAAAAACACTAATAGTTTCTTCACAATAAGTTTTTATTTAAGTAAGTAAGTTAGTCAGTAAGCTATTGATAATGAGTACTTAGTATTCGAAATGTACATCTAGCAAAATAAAAACTTATTGTTAAAAAGTATTAGTGTTTTCATTCTGGTCTTAAATGTTATAAATTTTGAAGCATTCTCGTAAACCATTTAATTTATAACAATTCTGGAGGATTCCAAGACCACATGCACAAACATGTCTAATTAAACATACTTGTTGTGTTAAACAAACAAGACAAAAAAAAATGTTTCGCAGTACACGGTACAATTAAACAGGCTTAGTTGAAAGCACTCTCAGGAGGATCGTTCCGTGTGTTAACTCAACTCCCGAGATTCAGTAGATAACTCAAGCGGGCATTTACCGGGGGGCGCGCAATAAATAATTCACGCTGGCCCCACCTGGCGGGGGGCCGCACACCCCGGGAAAAAATGTTTATTTTCCCTCTAGTTGCGGGGGGATGGATTTACCTGGCAGGAAAAGTGCCGGGAGAGAAAAACGCGCTCGGTTCCCGTTCGGAAATTGCGGCTGGTTCCGCTCGTTACACATCCATTACTCTTCTGAGCCCCCCTTCCAAACCCATTTTCTCATCCGCAGTCGCTTCTATTACTTCTATTAGTCCCCCTCTTGTGTTGATCTTGGCGGGATGGAATTTGAGCGATGATACTTTTATGAAGAAATGAAACTAACGAACCCTACATAAAATATGACAATAAATGAGTATAGAAAAACTACTTTTGCTGTTATGTTTAAATAAATGTTTCAGTTCACACATGGCAAAGTTTAAATATATTTTCTAAATTTGCTATAATATATACCAGAGCTGGGACGAATCCACGTAAAAAGGATTCGAAACACGAATCCGAATCACCTAATATGATTCGAATCACGAATACTCGAATAAAGGATTCGTAGGAGACAAATATGATTCGAATCAAAATTTCGAATCCTGTTTTTTTCGAGTCACGAATACAAATCTTTTAAGAATAAATTTGATTTTGTTATTTTTTGCAACCTTTAAAATATAAATATCTTTACCAGTTGTTTTAACAAAAATATTGAAAACCTAATTATTTATTATTAACACTGGACATCGTTGATAACAGACTAAATATTTGATTCCCTGTTACTCTGATTAAAGATGTATTTGTGTGCTTCTGAACTTCACTTTAGATCAGTGTTTTTTACGCGTGGCGCATGAAGTAAAATTTCGAGTTTAGAAAATCCCGAAAATTTTCACGGGGCTTTTCAAAACTCGAAATTTTACTTCATGCTTAGCCTGGGAGTGGAAACACCTGTTCATAACTTCAAATTAAACTCTATTATAAAATCGACGAATGCCTGAAAATTTCATAAATAAAAAATGCACTGAATATCATTAAGACCGGGAAAGTCAGAGAAAAGTCATGGAATTATATTCAAATTAACCAAAACACTAACAAAAAAGCCATATGATATTGTTAAATTTGTCAAAATCAGCATGCAAATTACAAAACACGTAAAAAATTATGAAATTAACTTAAATATTGACAAAAACAATGAAAACAATTTGACAAAATGCGGCTTTCCGCAGAAAAAAAGTTATATTAATAGGCCAAGAAAAAAAATCTTGAATCAGGGAAATGTCGAAAAAATTAACATTTCAGATTGTGGCTACCATGTCAGTTTTACTTCAAATAATATATTTATAAAAGGATTCGAATATTTATAAAAGGATTCGAATACTTACAAAAGGATTTGAATCGTCAAAAATAATTCGAATTAGTTGTGAGGATTAACATGAAAAATGTGTGTTTTTAAATTTCTCGTTAAATCACTGTTTTATACGCGTGGCGCATGAAGTAAAATTTCGAGTTTAGAAAAGCCCAGAAAATTTGTCTCGGGTCGCTGCGCGACCCTCGACAAATTTTCACGGGGCTTTTCTAAACTCGAAATTTTACTTCATGCTTAGTCTGGGAGTGGAAACGCTCGCTCGAAACTTTTTAAAGGTAATAATCTAGTTTTCAAAATGTTGTTTAATATTATTTGAAATAATATTATTCAAATAATATAAAACAAAATTTTTAAAACTAGAATAATATCTTTAAAAATATTTTGAGTTATTTAATGTTCTTATCAAAGCATTCAGTTTGAAGTCTCGAACGAGCGTTTCCACTCCCAGACTAAGCATGAAGTAAAATTTCAATTTTACTTCATGCGCCACGCGTATAAAACAGTGATTTAACAAGAAATTTAAAAACATACAAATGACATTTTTCATGTTAATCCTCACAATTAATTCGAATTATTTTTGACGATTCAAATCCTTTTGTAAGTATTCGAATCCTTTTATAAATATTCGAATCCTTTTATAAATATTCGAATCATTTTATAAATATTCGAATCCGTTTATAAGGATTCGAATCACCTACATTTGGATTCGAATACGAATCAGGCATTCGTTGTGTTTATAAAATCGTTCAATTTGAAACTTCGAACGAGTGTTTCCACTCCCAGATTAAGCATGAAGTAAAATTTCGAGTTTAGAAAAGCCTGAAAATTTGGTTTGATCGCGTAGCGCGTAGCGCTACGCGATCAAACCAAATTTTCAGGCTTTTCTAAACTCGAAATTTTGCTTCATGCGCCACGCGTATTAGACACTGATTTCAAGTGAAGTTCACATGTTTACAATATTTCAATGATTTCAGTGTTTAATATGTTTAGCGCATAAAATTCCTAAACTCATAATTTTACTTTATGCACCACGCGTATAAAACACCGATTTCAAGTGAATTTACAAAAATGCTGATTAGGTATGTACAGTTATAAATCAGTGATAAATACTAGCAAAAATGAATAAATTTGCTCGATTTTCATGCATTTGGTGTTATAGCAATTCTATTAATTTACAATTCACCCTCTTAAAACTCAAATTTCCCCGTTTGGCCTCCGTTGGAACCACTGAGTTAGAGCTAAACAACAAAAAATATAGACAATATTCAGGATTTTCAACAACTTTGATATTTTCAACGAATTCTATAATTATTTTCTGTTTTTATTGCCTTTAATCATTTTGTATATTTCTATAATTATTGTCAGTATTTGAATTTGTTGTTAATTTTAATCTTAATCCTGGAATTGACCACATCATGAATTAAATAAATCATCTACAGAAATCGTGAAAATGTCGAAATTGATGACAATTCACAAGAATCAATCAAGACATTATTCTTTTACAAGTTTTCTTGATTCTTGTTAATCGTCATCACTGGCGATATTTTTTATGATTTATTTAAAAATCCCCTTTTGTGATTTGGTCAATTTCTGAATTTAAGTTTGGAAAAAATATTTCTCTAAATTATTATTAATTATAAATATTAAGAGAAAATATTTATTAAATATTTTTGGGTTGGTTTATTTTTTTAAAAACACGATTTTTGAAAAATGCAATTATTTCTCTTTACGTATAATTGGTGAGAAAAATAGCAGTCGTTATTAGTCAAATTTTTAAGAAAATTAATCAAGACCGTAAACCAATTCAAAAATAGACGAAATTGAAATATTGTAAAGAATTGTCAAAATTGGAGATAATAATTGATTACACAAAGTTTCAAAGAATTTATTTTACATTTTTATCGACATCGGGAACATTTCATAATTTTTCCTATCAAAATTTCGTTATTTGTTAAAATTACAAATTGACAAAACCCATGACATTTGGATGAAAATTTTAAAATCTGAGAAAATCATTAAAATTTGCCTGAAAGTTGAATAAAATCGTTAATTATATAACGTGCAGCAAATGTGGCTTATTTTTTTAAATAACCTTCAAAAATTGTCGATGATTCAACGTTAAATCGAATTTCTGGAGGTTATTCAGAAATGAATAAACATTCTTTTAACGTTTCAACGTGTAGAAAATATGAGTCTTATTTAAAAACAAACTCTAAAACATCACCAAAACTTCATACAGTAAAACTTCATACCTAATCTGGAATTGGAACTCAAAAGAAAAAAAAACCTGCGTATATTTTACTTTTTCTTTTCGGCAATACAATAGATGGCTTCTAATATATAACTAGTATGGTGTATAAAGATATCAGCTATATTGTATTGATATTACCGATATATCGGAAAAGGAAATTTCGATATAAATATCGATTATTTTGCATGCGAATTTCGATATTCCAAGATATCGATATACCGGGTGACCCATTTTAATTTATCCACTGGAATATCTTGTGAAATATGCATCGTAGAAAAAAAAATTCCAAACAAAAGTTTAATGGTTTCGAGGGGGCCAACCGATCCTATAAAATGTTCGTCACCCCCACTCCCCAGGGGGTGGGAGAGGGGGGCAACTTTAGAATCTTAAATAGGAACCCCTATTTTTTATTTCAGATTCAGATTATACACCAAAAATGACGTAGGTTTTATACGAGATTTTTTTTTGAATTCGTAATAGATGGCGCTGTATTCGCTTAATTTATCCATTAGATTATCTCGACAAATATGCATCGTACAAATAAATGTCTCGAACAAAAGTTTAATGGTTTCGAGGTGGCCATCCGATCCCATGAAATGTTCGCCACGACTACCCTCCCGGGGGTGGAGGAGGGGGGCAACTTTGAATTCTTAAATAGGAACCCCTATTTTGTATTTCTGATTCAGATTCTACGGCAAATATTATGTAGGTTTTATCCAAAACATTTTTTTGAATTCTTGATAGATGGCGGTGTAGTCGCAAAAATGAAGACGTTTCCGGAAAAAATGAAAAATTGCCTTCAAAAAATCAAAACAAACAATTCGACGACGCTTGCTTGGGTATTTTAATTCCGACTAGTTTTTCTGACACTTCGTACACAAACCTCGATGTCTTGTGACGTGAGAACTGAGAACGCTTTGTAGAAGAATCCGGATTGAGCGATTATTTTCCGAATGAAACGGTGGATATTCTCCTTGTCCTAGGAGAATGTCGCCATTCTTATCGAAGAGCTGCGGCATTATACAGAAGACGATTTCCCCAACGGCAGCATCATCCCAATCATTCAGCGATTCGTCATATTGAATCGATATGTAGGAGAGGAAATATTCAACGTCGACAGCGAAACCCCATCAAAGATCATCGTATGAATCCGAGCATTTTAACAGTTTTAGCGATGATCCATTTGAACCCCCAGATATCACTTCGCGAAATACAGCACCATATTGGCATCCCGAGAGAGACTGCGAGAAGATATTTAAAACACTCGAAGTATCACCCGTACCACGTGTGTTTGAACCAGGCATTAAGTGAACAGGATCATGAACAACGGCAAATGTTTTGTCAGTGGGCAATACAGCAAATGCAGAAATGACGCAGACTTTTTCAAATTCGTGATGTTTTCTGACGAGGCTACATTCCGCAGTGACGGGTTATTGAATCTCCATAACAGTCACTATTGGTCGCCGGAAAACCCTTAGTGGATGAAGCAAGTGGACCACCAACACCGCTGGACTGTGAATGTGTGGTGCGGTATTGTCAACGGGTACTTAATCGGTCCATATTTTTTCGAGGGCACTGTAACCGGTGCGATTTACTTGAATTTTCTTCGAGACGATCTTCCCGGCTTAATCGAACATGTGGATCTGGAGACAAGGATGAGACTGTGGTTTTAGCAAGATGGTGCTCCTCCACATTTTGCAAATATAGTGAAAACATATTTAGACCAAACGTATCCTGGCAAGTGGATAGGGAGAGGGGGTACAATTAGATGGCCAGCAAGGTCACCAGATCTGACAGCTCCCGACTTCTACTTGTGGGGGTTCCTGAAAGATACTGTCTATCGAGAAAGACCAACTACTAGAGACGACATGATTCAAAGGATCCAAGCTGCGTGTAACAGTATTCCGCGCAACACCCTTTTGCATACAGTGAGGAATTTTGAACGTCTAATTCATCTTTGTCATGAGAACAATGGTGCGACTTTTGAGCATCTAATTGCTTAAATGGCTGTTGAAATGTCAGCCCTTGTTAGGGCTACTTGATGTACAAAAGAATTATTGTAAAAAGACTAATGTTTAAATAAATTTAAAAAATCCGACCTAACATGCCGGCGGTAAGATGACGCTTCCTATGTCGATAGTGAACAAAATTATGAATAGGTATTTTGTGTTGCAATCCGTCTGCCCGTTGACAAAAAACAAGATTTATTTATCTACCAGGAGTTAAAAAGACTCGTGAAGTATATTTTACATACTTATTATTACTTATTTTCATTCCACGACTCACGGTCCCCGTAAATGCCGTTGAAAAACTAGTCGGAATTAAAATACCCAAGCAAGCGTCGTCGAATTGTTTGTTTTGATTTTTTGAAGGCAATTTTTCATTTTTTCCGGAAACGTCTTCATTTTTGCGACTACACCGCCATCTATCAAGAATTCAAAAAAATGTTTTGGATAAAACCTACATAATATTTGCCGTAGAATCCGAATCAGAAATACAAAATAGGGGTTCCTATTTAGGAATTCAAAGTTGCCCCCCTCCTCCACCCCCGGGAGGGTAGTCGTGGCGAACATTTCATGGGATCGGATGGCCACCTCGAAACCATTAAACTTTTGTTCGAGACATTTATTTGTACGATGCATATTTGTCGAGATAATCTAATGGATAAATTAAGCGAATACAGCGCCATCTATCACGAATTCAAAAAAAATTCTCGTATAAAACCTACGTCATTTTTGGTGTATAATCTGAATCTGAAATAAAAAATAGGGATTCCTATTTAAGATTCTAAAGTTGCCCCCCTCTCCCACCCCCCGGGGAGTGGGGGTGACGAACATTTTATAGGATCGGTTTGCCCCCTCGAAACCATTAAACTTTTGTTTGGAATATTTTTTTCTACGATGCATATTTCACAAGATATTCCAGTGGATAAATTAAAATGGGTCACCCGGTATATATATATATATATATATATATATATATATATATATATATATATATATATATATATATATATATATATATATAAATATATATCGATATCTTGGAATTTCGAAATTCGCATGCAAAATAATCGATATTTATATCGAAATTTCCTCTTCCGATATATCGGTAATATCAATACAATATGGCTAATATCTTTATATATATATATATATATATATATATATATATATATCGCTAATGTACATTAATACGAGGGATGATTAAAAAGTAAGGTTTCAAAATGTACACGTTTTATTGCAGGCTTTGTAACCTTACTTTTTGATCGACCCTCGTAAATCGAATAATCTGTATTCAAACATTAAAAATGCCAAAATTACTTTTCTATAGTTGAAATAACAGACGCTAAAAATGAACTTAAATTCTATTAAAATGCGAAAATATAATAATAGAATTTTTGTTCATTTTTAGCGTCTGTTATTTTAACTATAGAAGAGTAATTTTGGCTTTTTTATTGTTTAAATACAGATTATTCGTTTTGAAATAATATATCGAGGGCTTTATAATAATGAGGGTAAACGAAATTTAAAACTTTACTGAAGAGAATAAAATCTATTAAAAAAATCATTTTCTATACTTAAGTTATCCTTTTTCTAAAATTTCACGAAAATTAGAAATATTTCAGATTTTGTTAAAGTTCTCATAGAATTTAAAGAAATTAATAATTTATATTGATACATTAAATAAAATGATCAGATCGTAAATCAGAAATAAATTATAACAAAAATAAGCATATTTTATTGATTTTAAAGCATTTTATAATCATTTTTTATTGCCTCTCTTAAAACTCAGATTGCCCCCCTGGGAGGCGTAGGCCCCACGTTAGAGACCACTGAGTTGGAGCTAAACAAAAAAATGATTTATTTAATACCATCTTATTTGATATTCCATTTACTGAAGTGTGCATAATATTGGTAGATAAATCCGTTTCGCATTAAAAGATTTTCGCAGAGAGAGAGCGCGCGGGTTTCGGATACATTTTAAATAAGAACTTCCGGAGTGAGTGGTTTTTAAGTAACAAAAAATCCTGCCGGGCCAAAGACACGTCCGGGTCCCTCACGTGCAGTAAAACGCTCCTGCGGATTTACGGAAAACGTTCCGAAATGTTAATGGAATCCGCGCGCAGTTTTGATTTGTTGGGAGTTTTAGCGGTGGCCCGCCCGGCGCCTCCGCCCGAAATATTTATTCCCCTCGTGTTTACGTCTTTACTTACGCAACAAACTGTACTCTCGGGCGAAAAGTTGCGACCCGGGATCGGCGACTAATATTTGTACGACCTGCGGGGAATAAATTGTGCCGCTCTGTTGAATTCATTTCCATTCAACTCGTATTGAATTGTGTTTATTGTGCGGCATGATTATATTTGGAAATTAATACCAGAAGTATTTATGTTATTAAATTTCTGCGCAATTGTAATATTCGCTTTATTAAATTTTAAATTAAACATAGTTTGATACAATAAAATAATATGCATATGAGGACTGTCACTTATGCGAACATGGTATATTATTTTATTGTATCAAACTATATGAAATAAAATACTATGATTCTGGATATTTAAAGCACTTGGTTTGTTTCACTGGTGAAACAAACCGTGTTTTAAATATCTAGAATTATTTCAAAAATGTTTCACCACGGGTTAAGTAAGAAATTAATTAAACATAAAATACTATGTATATGGAATACTTTATTTTATAAATAATTATAAATACTAACAGATAATATCGTATGTTCAATAAAAAAAACCATACAAAATATTGTAGGTTGGCAACTCTGAAATTATACAAGGAGATTTTCTTTGGTGTATAGATTTTCCAAATTCTGCTTATTTTCTTTAAATCTTTAAATATTCATTGTTTTTTTTTAAACAAGTTCAATTTGAAGCCTTAAACGAGTGTTTTCCACTCCCAGACTAAGCATGAAGTAAAATTTCGAGTTTAGAAAAGCCCCGTGAAAATTTGTCGAGGGTCGCGCAGCGACCCGAGACAAATTTTCGGGGCTTTTCTAAACTCGAAATTTTAATTTATGCGCCACGCGCATTAAACAGTAAAATATTGTGAAATTTATGTACATTCGAACTTCACTTGAAATCTATGTTTTATATGCGTGGCGCATTAAGTAAAATTTCGAGTATTTAAATAATTTGGAATATGTATATCCAAATTCAGTTTATTTTCTTTAGATCTTAAGATATTCGTTGTGTTTTTAAAAGAGTTTAGTTTTAAGCTATGAACGAGTGTTTTCCACTCCCTGACTAAGCATGAAGTAAAATTTCGAGTTTAGAAAAGCCCCGTGAAAATTTGTCTCGGGTCGCGCAGCGACCCGAGACAAATTTTCGGGGCTTTTCTAAACTCGAAATTTTACTTCATGCGCCACGCGTATAAAACACTAAAATATTATGAAATTTATGTATATTTGAATCTCACTTGAAATCAGTGTTTTATGCGCGTGGCGCATGAAGTAAAATTTCGAGTTTAGAAAAGCCCAGAAAATTTGTCTCGGGTCGCTGCGCGACCCTCGACAAATTTTCACGGGGCTTTTCTAAACTCGAAATTTTACTTCATGCTTAGTCTGGGAGTGGAAAACGCTCGTTTAAAGGAGAGTTTCTCTTTTAAGTATACGTATTCCAAATTCAGCCTATTTTCTGTAAATCGTTTAATATTCCTTGTTTTTTTTTTAAGTTTGATTTGAAGCTTTAAACGAGTGTTTTCCGCTCCCAGACTAAGCATGAAGTAAAATTTCGAGTTTAGAAAAGCCCCGTGAAAATTTGTCGAGGGTCGCGCAGCGGCCCGAGACAAATTTTCGGGGCTTTTCTAAACTCGAAATTTTACTTCATGCGCCACGCGCATAAAACACTGATTTCAAGTGAGATTCAAATATACATAAATTTCATAATATTTTAGTGTTTTATACGCGTGGCGCATGAAGTAAAATTTCGAGTTTAGAAAAGCCCAGAAAATTTGTCTCGGGTCGCTGCGCGACCCTCGACAAATTTTCACGGGGCTTTTCTAAACTCGAAATTTTACTTCATGCTTAGTCTGGGAGTGGAAAACGCTCGTTTAAAGGAGAGTTTCTCTTTTAAGTATACGTATTTCAAATTCAGCCTATTTTCTGTAAATCGTTTAATATTCCTTGGTTTTTTTAAAGTTTAATTTGAAGCTTTAAACGAGTGTTTTCCGCTCCCAGACTAAGCATGAAGTAAAATTTCGAGTTTAGAAAAGCCCCGTGAAAATTTGTCGAGGGTCGCGCAGCGGCCCGAGACAAATTTTCGGGGCTTTTCTAAACTCGAAATTTTACTTCATGCGCCACGCGCATAAAACACTGATTTCAAGTGAGATTCAAATATACATAAATTTCACAATATTTTAGTGTTTTATACGCGTGGCGCATGAAGTAAAATTTCGAGTTTAGAAAAGCCCAGAAAATTTGTCTCGGGTCGCTGCGCGACCCTCGACAAATTTTCACGGGGCTTTTCTAAACTTCTCTAAACTCGGGAGTGGAAAACACTCGTTCATAGCTTAAAATTAAACTCTTTTAAAAACACAACGAATATCTTAAGATTGAAAGAAAATAAGCTGAATTTGGAATACGTATACTTTAAAGAAAAACTAATTCATTATTATTTCTGACGTTAAATATGTCAAATCCTAAAGCGTGTAGCCAACTTAAATTTAAAATAAGATTTAATCATAGCACTCTATAGGTTTTTTTTAAATGAACATACGATAGATAATATTCTTCAGTTCCAGATAGTCAGCTATCTGACTATATAGAGCTTTCTCAAAATTGTTTGCAATAAGTCAATAGTCTAAACACGGTCAATACAGATATAATATGACAAAATCCTAGGATAGTCCAAAGACAGTCAAGCAATTTATTAAGATTCAAAATGTCACACTAGTATTTCGTTTAAAACAAATACATTTTCTATCAGTATAGTAAGGCTGTCTTCAGTTTCCTTAAGAATACTGCACTTTTTCCCGACACATTTAGAACCTATGCCAATCAATACAAGACATTAAATGCTCTCTAACGATAGAAAATTTTTGACCTTGACGATTAGGGAAAATATACAAACTCGAAATATAGAATATCCCAACATTTTTTTAAATTGTCTATATTGGACCAAATTTTTTAAACATTTAACTGCCTCACGTTTTGATTCGTTATACTAAATACACCCTTATAGAAAAGAACCATATTTGACAAGCGAATTGCACACAAATAATTATCTTTTATTCTCGATATAATAAATTACTTGAAGTAATTGAAATAATTGATTTAAAAGCAAACATTACACGAGCACAGTGCATAAAGACAACATAAAATCAATTTAAAGGCAATATAATAATTAATTTAGACAATAAATCAGTTAAACGCTAAGACAATCGAAGAAAATCAATTGAATTATAACCAGGCATTGCTTATAAGGGGATAGTATCCAGCAGTCTTCAAGTGAAACATAAATCGTTCACAACTCGTCCTTGAAAGGATTAGAACGCCATCGTTCACTGGGACTTCGAGTCGATGGATCCGACTCTTGGGGTTCTTCAGTACTGGATGGTTATTCAGTGATTGTTGGCTGTTGAGAAGGTTCGATAGTAACAGTTTCTTCTTCAACTGGATATTAAAGAGCAGGGTGTTCATTTGGATTGATTGCGTCATAATCAGAATCTCCAGTTTCATCGCCGTCGAATATTTTCATCAGATCTTTTGCTGGATATTAAAGATTGCGATTGTAGAATGAAGCTGGAATCCCAAGTACCATAACGATAATGCAACATGAGCACAAGCACTATTTGAGCGTGCGCCTACAATGCAAGTGCAAAAGTGACCAGCAATACGATCTATGCCCTGAGCAGCAGTATTAAACAATACAAAAGTTTTGTATTTGATTTGCGATCGATGTCTCGATATTACATTGCATCTAATTAGGACTGCATCACCACTAGTGACATTGATGTTGTGACGCTGATAGTTGATCGACATAGCCTCAGTTGTAACTACGAATTGAAATCCACCACTTTGAGTTGCATGATCTTGGAAGTAAGACCTAGCTAGTCTTAGCTGATAAGGACCACCAACGTAGACAATGATATTCTGCAGAGTTAACTGTGGAATATTATCACCTGCAAGATCTTCAAGGCGCCAACAACGAGCAGCTCTAACAGTTTTGAGTTTGTATTCTTCAACAACAGCCTGTAAATGATTTGCTTGATCGAGCATACTTAATAAGCGACTAACAATTGCCGTTTGCATTTCTGAATTGTACTGAATCGGTAAAACAGATGCATTGTGGATTGTAGCAATGATACGGAAATCATGAAAAGCTGATCCAAGAACATAATTGCGTTGTCTGCGTCCAAACAAAACCCAACGTCTTTTAAGTCGGCCGAAAATTCCTTCTGCAGTGTGTCGTATTTTAGTGACAAGCCTTGTTCTATTAGCAAGATTAGTTGGCAATGTACCTTTGCCTCTAGGAATAAAGTCGGCAATCTTCACGACGAATCCACGGCTCTCAGCAGGTGCAACAGCGTTTCTAAAACCACGGTCAAGAATCAGTAAGTCTCCACGGTCAAGATATGGGAAGTTATCTGGTCCTCTCTCACTTTGGAGAAGATCAGCTAAAATGTCGCCATCTGCTTGCGATCCAGGAAAAGGGCCATAAACACCATAAATAAAACCATCAGTTGTAACGCCTACCATAGGTTTGATACAATTAACACCTTTGAGGTCGCATACATTTTTCTAGCAAACTGGAAATTGCCTGACTTCTCTCCAACAATGTAGGTGCCATCAAAAATAATCATCGCCTGTTGATTTTGCGGATCGAAAATGGATCTTGCAACTTGATTACCTTGTCGACGCAATGCAGCTCTTGAAAGGGTAAAGCCCATCATGTCTTTGTAAAAATTGGTCTTCAATGTTTCTCGAACTAAGTTCATGTGTGAAGAAATCGTCGCAACTGATCTTTTAAACTTCACTGAAAGTTGTTCAATGGTTGTGCTCTGTCGCAAGCGATGCAGATAAATTCCAAGAGCTATCGTTGCGTCAATACGTTCAAAAGTTTCAGAATCTCGGAGATATCTGAGCATCAGATTGAATGTTTGACGATCGACTCCAATTTCATCCGATGTCATTTCAGAAAAATTCGGAATCGACGAACGATCGTCTAAACGAGCTTCCATTACAAGTTGAGCCATTGTTTGAAAGTTCCTTGCTATGTCCTCAGCACTCATGTTTATGTTGCTGAAATCCGCTTGCAGTTGAGTTGGAGGAGCGAAGCGATCGCCGGAATAATGGAGTTGACATGCACGAGCACCTGAAGGCAGCCAGATGCCGTGGGCCAAGTAAACTTCAACGACATCGCGCCTGTTGACTTGTCTAAGTGGAGTTACTTGGTTAGTGCAATTGAAGACACATCTTGTGTGAGAAATAGCCATTCGCGCCATGGGCAGAGAGATTGTCTCAGTCGTACTTACAACTGGTTCTGGTCTCTCAGTTTCAGTCTCAGGTCCTTGAGTTTGCTGCCCATCGGACGTGTATCTTGCTCTGTAGCAGCGTCGATGATAGACACCGTTGGTAGAATGAATTACTTCTGCTCTTGCTGTACGAGAAGTATCTCGTTCACAAACAACACAGTTTAAACTTTCATCCATTTTAGCCGAAACTTCAGTGAGTTAATCGTGATAAGCATTAGCGTGCTTTTATAGAAAGGATGAGTTTTATTGTATAAAAATACAAACATAATTAAAAACCGCACAGACATTATTTTTTCAATAAATCCCTCATCAAAATTATTTAAAACAGGTTGAGAGTTAAGTAGCTTATAGTGGTTAGTGAACACCAATGTTGTTTTCAATTTTAAACATGATGGTTTTTAAATATAATGAATTTCACATATTTTAAAAAAAACAATTTTTACTTTTTTCCCTGTACTTTACAATAAAAAAATTGATGTCGTTAAACTCAGCATGAATCCGCAAATAAGATTTTATAATTTGTTAATGTGTCGTCAAAAAGTGCAGTTTGAATAGGCAAACTGAAGACAGTCTTAATCAATTTGACGAATAAAGCACTAATAACCTTTCTTCATACTTTTATTTGAATTACCAAATGTACATTTCGGACACAAAGTGATCATTATCAATAGATTAACACTACCTAGGAGTTGTCAAATGAGTGAGTTACTCATCCGTTTTTAAGGCACTCTTTACAAAAAACAAAAGATTAAAATTTTATATATAAAATGTACAATAAACTATAAGTGTGGTACATCATTGAATTGAGAAAAAAATATTCTTCCAAAAAATATAAAAAACCAAAATGGCGCCCATTAGAAAAACAAAAGTTAACTATGGTCGCTGGGTAAATGTTGTAGTTATCTTAAAATAAAATATGTTACTACATTTCTCGTTAAAAAGTGCCTGTAAAATGTCAAAACTGTAAATGTCTGGATTCAATAGTTTTTGAATAAAAAGATAAAAACGAAATTTCGAAAAATCCGTTTTTTGACAATATCTCGAAAACGAAAGAAGATATTTCAAATTTGCTTTTATATTATTATTAGGCCCTAAAATACGCAACCTAGCCCAAATTTAGCCGACTCTCTATCTCTTCAAATAACCGAGATCCCCATACATTCTGTTAAAATACAGGCACCCTGTATAGTCGTATAAAGAATATCAGAACTATTTATTAACAAGCCAATTAATGATAATCATAATATCCAAATAAAAGCATACATTGTCATACGAGCTCACCTAATCAAAACTGATGCCTGAACACGGGCAGTAAACGTAAATTCCAATGTCGATTAATCACCGATTAATTATGATCGTCCGCCGGGTGGCTAATATCAGACGGATGGATTTCGCCCTTAATTTATAAGGGTGGTTTGCGCATCCTCCCTACTATAATAACCACCTCGTTTATATTTCAACGTCCGCGCGAAATAATGCTATCACACATTCGGCCCCCAGAATATCCATTTCGCCTTACCCGAAATTCGACACTGAGCCCCGCTTTATTGCCTATCGAATATTCCTTTATGGACGAGTGTAAATTCTAATGGGCCAAAATGGAAAAGGGTTTACCGAGTTTGCATTAAGTTATAGTCATTGTGAAATGTTTTATAGTTAATAGCATAATATTTCCCTTTCATATTTTATTACTCCTATTTTATAAACAAACATGTTATGTGTTTTAGTTTCTCTTTCTATATGTCTGCAGCCCCACAAATTAAAACGAACCACTACTGAATTTATTATAATTTAGAATTAACATTTATTCAAACGGCATTGATAAATTTGAGTTATTCGAGGCATTTGCACAATTCAATACATGCATTTAAAAATTCGCGAAATTTGATACTTTGATTGCCAAAATCATTTCATATTTTTTGCGACAAATGCAAATCGCAAAAACAATGATTTCAATCTTATATTTTTGAAAATACAATGATTATAATCTTTATTTTTATATTTTTTGTCAAATAAGATATTAAATTGGGATTAAAACATAAACTTGAGGAACCACTAAAACTTCATTCCTATAAGTTTTAGTGGTTCCTCAAGTTTATGTTTTAATCCCAATTTAATATCTTATTTGACAAAAAATATAAAAATAAAGATTATAATCATTGTATTTTCAAAAATATAAGATTGAAATCATTGTTTTTGCGATTTGCATTTGCCGCAAGATCAACCGATTTGACCGTTTCTGACTTCTTTGTTTGGGATATTGCGAAGTCACGCGTCTATGCGAATAAGCCACAGACTTTATAGGCCCTAGAAATGAACATTAAAAAAGAAGTGGCAAATCTATAGCCGAAAGTGATGCACTTAAATGCATCAACTGTGGCGGGGCGGCCACTTGACCAATATTATTTTCTCGACTTGACCGAAAAAATTGGAAAAAACCAAATAAACATAATCCACAAATTGAAACAATTGTTTTTATTTAGAAAAAATATATATCCTTAGAACATCGTGGTATTACGTTTACGCCACCTTGTACAACGATTTCAATCTTATTTCTATTTTGTCCAACAAGATATCAAATTTGCATTAAAACATAATTATGCCAAGCCACTGAATAATGTACGTCTTATTGTATACAGTCGGGTATCAAGTGGAACAGCAAGGGATGAATTAGGCGAGCGGATGATATTCCGATGTCCATTTGAGCGGAAATCTAATTTGCGGACGGCAAGGACGGCTGGACCGGCATTCCAGCCGCCCCCCTCCAACAAAAAATAAATTGCCGGCCAACTTTCAACTTTTTCGCCCGAATTAAACCCATTAATTCCTATTCCACCTACTCGAACACCAACAATGCCCTCTCAGCATCATCCAAATTACAAAACGGCTTTTAGATTATTATAAAAAAAAAAAACGGAGACGATAATTAAAACTGCGGGTTTTCATTTTTACACTTACTGAATAATCTGTATTCAAAAAACTGCTCGACTTTACTTTACACCCCATGGAATAACATGCATTATAATATAGATTTACACTGTGTTGATATATATCATCAATTAAAATCAATAAATTCACTACGGAAATGATAAAAGTTCACTTTTTTCAACTTTGAAATTTTGACTAGAAACTTCTATAAAACATCACTGATTGCTGTTAACCATTGCAATCTTTCCTGGAGACATTGGGGAAGTCGAAAGAAATGTTTGTTAAAGACTTCAATCTAACTTCAACCTAAAGTTAGATTTAACCGGATGACGATTATAACACATTAGCACATTACACTTGGACTCATATGGATTTATAGAATAACTAACATAAATACACTCTTGGAAATTCATTTGGGCTGAATTCTAGTTTGTGTCAACGGCTATATTTCGCCGAAAAAAATGTTTGTTCACGTTAAATATTCCTCATACTTCAAGGTTAGGTTAGGTTAGGTTAGCAGAAAGGTTTGCAATAGAATAAATTGCGTACGATGATTATTTTACATACTGCCGGTCGAAATTAATTGCATATCTAGATAGTACTTGTCAAGTACACAACAAGCTATCAATAAAAATAAAAGAAGAAGAAAATATTAATAAGTTTAAATCAAAGTTGCTAGATTACTTGAAGAGTCTTCAGAAATAGTCGTAGTGTATGGGCTGTGCATTATGTGTATATATTATTAATTGTTCCTATATGTATAAGTACAAATTTTAAATAAGTATTATTACCTTTTTAGTTATTGTTTTTTGCATAAATGTATAAGTATTGTTGTATTATGGATTTATTATTTTTACATAGATATTTAAGTATGGTTTTAGACTGATTTTATTAAAGTAGTAAAAAGATTATATATTAAGTATTATTATGTGATAAATTTATTATACATACACAATTTATAGATTAAGGATGATCAAATGTTTATTTTATATATATATATAGATATACATATATTTTTCTATGTTATTATATAGCAAAGATGCTAAATAAGGATTATTATTATTATTATATCATTTGTATCCATAATACCAACGGGGGTATAGTAAATTCTTACCCAGTAAACATAAAAATGAACCAACATTTACCGTTAAAATAAAAAAAATAGTCAATCAAACTAAAAAACTAGACATTTGCATTAGTTAGAGATATGCAAATGTTTAGTTTGTCAGTTTAGTTGGCTATATTTTTAGTACTAGTTGGATAGTATTTTTTTCTTTTATTAATAAAATAACTTAACTTGTATAAATCCGTTTACTTTACCTCAATTATAAATTCTTTGCATGATGAATTGAAGTATTTCGCCTCAATTAAAAGCTTCTTTCCGAGCGAGAGCGCTCTCGTCGGATGCTGCCGTTTCCTGGAATTCCCGCTCGAACCCTTCGCGTTTTGACTTGTTGAAGTTTCGGCTTTTGCAGATAGATTATGTGAGGGTATCTACCCAGTCTACCCGTACACAGTTAATCCGCTTAAATGTAAATCCGCGGAATTCCCGCGCAGATGGTGCTCTCAGGTGTTTTTTTCTTGTTTTCTGAGCGCCGCTGCACCCTAATGCTGTTACGCGAACGTAGGCTTAGAACCGTGTTATACTCATGAACAGAATTATTTTGGTGTAAAAATTCTATTTAGTGTGAAAACAAGGAGTTATATGAAAACATAATTAACAAATTAAGTTTGTGTTCAGTATTCCAGCACCGGTAACCACAGACACGTTTCGTACTTCAGGGTTCTTGTCAGTGTGGTTTCCACTCCTGCTGAGGAATACTGAACATTTCAGGCTATATCAAACATACATAAGAAATTGTTCGGATCCCAAGGCAAATTGCTCGAATTTTGTGAAGTAAACCTATGTATTAATGCGAGATCAACCTAAGCTGTATATATCGAACTTTCCTTTAAATTAGTGTTTTGTACGCGTGGCACATGAAGTAAAATTTAATTTTCACCATTAAATATATTTTAAAGTTTTCAATTTGAAGTTTCTAACGAGTGTTTCCACTCCCAGATTAAGTATGAAGTAAAATTTCGAGTTTAGAAAAGCCTGAAAATTTGGTTTGGTCGCGTAGCGCGAAGCGCGGAGCGGCCAAACTAAATTTTCAGGCTTTTCTAAACTCGAATTTTTACTTCATGCGCCACGCGTATTAAACACTGAACGCACTGAAATATTGTGAACGAGTAAACTTCGCTTGAAATCAGAGTCTTATACACGTGGCGCATGAAGTAAAATTTCGAGTTTAGAAAAGCCTGAAAATTTGGTTTGGTCGCTCCGCGCTTCGCGCTACGCAACCAAACCAAATTTTCAGGCTATTTCTATTTTCTCGATATTTCTAAACTCGAAATTTTACTTCATGCTTAACCTGGGAGAGGAAAACACTCGTTTAAACTTCAAATTGACGTCTTTTAAGAAAACAACGAAAATTAAAAAATCTACAACACGTAATTGGAATATGTTAAAAGAAAAAATTCACAAGAAATTATGATTTAAGAGGCACTAAATTTCTTTATACCTCGTGGTCTTCAAGCTAGACATAGGCCTATATTCCGTTTACGTTTTCATTCGACCAGATATGGGATGTCTAATCCCATCGATCGTATGATGAGGTATGCCAATGGTATTAGCAATAATCCCAACTTTGTTTTATTTACACCATCAATTCATCAGTTTAAGGTCCAATTACGTCGTATTAGGCTATCCAATGTCATTGACTGTTAGATCTCTAGTTCAGTAATAATTTGTTGGCTGTAATCATTGTAACTCTTTATATGGTTTTTGTTATTTTTGTTCAGTAGTCTTAGTCGGTTATAATTCAATGTAATTCTTTATGTATATGTACTTATGTAATAAAATGGAGATTCCGTTAATAAATAAATAAATAAATAAAGCTATTCTAAAAGAAAGAAAACTAATATACTCGCCATCTAAACAGTATGACATTGTCTTGTAACGTCAAAATTTCTCACAACTAGGAAAAATCGTTGCAGATACAACTATCGACATACTCTCTAAAAAACCACACATTCCACATCAATGAGTCATAGGACATCTCTCTTGAATTCCATTATATTTTATTGGGCACGTTCATCAAAATGTTCAACATTCAACATGTTTAAATTTGTTTGTGATGTATGTAAATATCTAATGAACGGTACTCTGGTCAATATATTTTGTACGATTGTGAAAATTCCAAACACGTTCACGATAAACAATTCGGTCATCAGAGAATGCCCTAACTGTTGCCAACTCCCACTATTGTCTGTGATGAACGGGCCCATTGTTTTACTGATTTTATTTAACTTTCCTATAACGACTTATAGACGAAACTAGTCGGAAAGTTAAAAAAAAATCAGAGAAACTTTACAAAGTGTTTTATTTAATAGTTTCTAGTTCAAAATGTTTCACCATGGGTTAAGTGAGAAATTAATAAAAACATTAAATAAATAATAATGTAATTATACGTTCACTATTGATGAACGATCGGCCATTCTCAAAACGTACATATAGCGTTTTTAAATGAAACTAGTGCAGTAACAAATAATAAGTTTGAACACTTTATAAAAAACTTCATGTAATTAAAAT
This sequence comes from Philonthus cognatus, assembly GCA_932526585.2. Taxonomy (NCBI): domain Eukaryota; kingdom Metazoa; phylum Arthropoda; class Insecta; order Coleoptera; family Staphylinidae; genus Philonthus; species Philonthus cognatus. Next base: position 78,660,216 of record OW052245.1, read on the forward strand.
AATAATAGTTATGTTTAATTGAATTGAATATTGATATTTTAAAAAAAAATAAATTTAAAATAAAATCACTTCGTATGTTTCACTAATTTTACTTCTTTATTCCGACTAGTTTCGGCTATTAGCTATTTTATTTTTTGAATATTGATAATTAAATAAAAGTCACTTTTGTTTTACTACTATTTTATATTCTCTCCTTTTATTTAATTATTAAATTGTAAACATATTCCATCAAGTGAATAATGAGAATCAAATTGAAGATATTAAATTGAAGGTATATTTTTGAAGGAAATGCTTCTGCTCTGATCAATGTATATTTTCCACTGTATTACATTCAAGTAATCTAGTATCAATTATATAATTAATGTGAATTAACCATCTATTGATTAAAACCTAGAACACAATACGCTTAGTCCTAATTAGGGCTGGCAAGGAGGCGCCCTCTTGATGAGGGAGCCGTAAATCGCTCATTCGGTAATCACAGCCCAAATGCGATCGGATTTAATGGGATATAATAAGGGTCACAGACATTTGAGAGTTACACTAATTTTCATTTAAAAAAAAAGAAAACAAATATTACCACTTGTTAATATGTTTTGATTTGATTCCAATTTTTGTCAACATTCATTCAAAGTGTTAATCCGTTGATAATGGTAACTTAATGTCCGAAATGTACATTTGGTAATTCAAATAAAAGTGTGAAGAAAGGTTATTAGTGCTTTATTTGTCAAAATCATTCAAATGTAATGATTTGTCTTGTTAATATTAATTAATAACAGGGTTTTTTAGAATTATAGTTAACAATACAAGAATAGATCAAATAACCAAGACGTTATAAAAATTAATTTTAAAAATCATCATTTATTACAACTCAAACTTCACTGATAAATATATTTAAACAAATATTTCCGCGCAATATTTATCTCAATTTCATCACTTCAGCATGGACCAATATTTTATGAAAGTTTTCTTTTTGGCAACTTGCATATAGAAAAGTTCAATTTAATGCTTCTAACGAGTGTTTCCAATCCCAGATTAAGCATGAAGTAAAATTTCGAGTTTAGAAAAGCCCCGTGAAAATTTGTCGAGGGTCGCGCAGCGACCCGAGACAAATTTTCTGGGCTTTTCTAAACTCGAAATTTTACTTCATGCGCCACGCGTATTAAAGACTCATTTATCTTATTAATATTGATTAATAACAGGGTTTTTAGAATTATAGTTAACAATACAAGTATAGATCAAATAACCAATGCGTTATAATAAATAATTCAATAATTCATCATTTATTACACTTAAAACTTCAGCAATAAATATATTTAAAGAAATAATTCCGGGCAATATTTATCCCAATTTCATCACTTCAGCATGGACCAATATTTTATGAAAGTTTTCTTTTTGGCAACTTGCATATAGAAAAGTTCAATTTAAAGCTTCTAACGAGTGTTTCCAATCCCAGATTAAGCATGAAGTAAAATTTCGAGTTTAGAAAAGCCCCGTGAAAATTTGTCGAGGGTCGCGCAGCGACCCGAGACAAATTTTCTGGGCTTTTCTAAACTCGAAATTTTACTTCATGCGCCACGCGTATTAAAGACTCATTTATCTTATTAATATTGATTAATAACGGGGTTTTTAGAATTATAGTTAACAATACAAGTATAGATCAAATAACCAATGCGTTATAATAAATAATTCAATAATTCATCATTTACTACAATTAAAACTTCAGCAATAAATATATTTAAATAAATAATTCCGGGCAATATTTATCCCAATTTCATCACTTCAGCATGGACCAATATTTTATGAAAGTTTTCTTTTTGGCAACTTGCATATAGAAAAGTTCAATTTAAAGCTTCTAACGAGTGTTTCCAATCCTAGATTAAGCATGAAGTAAAATTTCGAGTTTAGAAAAGCCCCGTGAAAATTTGTCGAGGGTCGCGCAGCGACCCGAGACAAATTTTCTGGGCTTTTCTAAACTCGAAATTTTACTTCATGCGCCACGCGTATTAAAGACTCATTTATCTTATTAATATTGATTAATAACAGGGTTTTTAGAATTATAGTTAACAATACAAGTATAGATCAAATAACCAATGCGTTATAATAAATAATTCAATAATTCATCATTTATTACAATTTAAACTTCAGCAATAAATATATTTAAAGAAATAATTCCGGGCAATATTTATCCCAATTTCATCACTTCAGCATGAACCAACATTTCATAAAGTTTTTCTTTTTGGCAACTTGCATATAAAAAAACGTTCAATTTGACGCCTTAACGATTGTTTGCAATCCCAGATTAAGCATGAAGTAAAATTTCGAGTTTAGAAAAGTCTTAAAATTTGGTTTGGTCGCTCCGCGAAGCGGAGCGGCCAAACCAAATTTTCAGGCTTTTCTAAACTCGAAATTTTACTTCATGCGCCACGCGTATTAAACACTTATTTAAATTGAAGTTTAAAATATACACCTTAATTTTGATTTGATGATAATAAATATTATAAATGTATATAAAAATCTTTTAAAATTACAAAAAATATCTTTGTTATTATAACAATACAGTTTTAAAAGCATACGATAATCTTGTCTATTGATATGAATATTCGAATTCCCAGCCTAATTAAAACTTAATACTAATTTATATGCAAAATGTCCTTAAGGTAACCTAAGTTTCTTCGAATTCATGCTCATTCCTTATCATCAAAATTCGAGCAATTCGCTTTAGAATCCGAACAATTTCCTGTATACAGTTTGAAATCTTCACTATTCCTCAGCAGGAGTGGAAACCACACTGACGAGAACCCTGAAGTACGAAACGTATCTATGATTACCGGTGCTAGAATACTGAACACAAACTTAATTTTCATTAAAACTTTTCTGTTTATTTTAATAATTTTTTTGCATTGGAAGTCTAAACCATAGCTATACTAATGAGGGATAAATCTCGAAACGCGTCTATAGATGGCTTAAGACAATTAATATTCATTCCCTGTAATGTTTTTAATTTAACCATAGCTATACTGATGAGGGATATATCTCGAAACGCGTCTATAGATGGCTTAAGGCAATTAATATTCATTCCCTGTAATTTTTTTAATTTATTTGAATTTCTTGTTTGTTATTTTAGTTTGGTAAGTGAATAACTTGACTTGATGTTAGATTTTGCATATATGGGGTGCGGCAAAATATACCCAGCTATGGAATATTGTTATAATTTTGTTATCTCCTTGACAACTGTAAAAAGTGAAGTTTTATATCAAAGTAGAAAGATACAGAATTTCATTATGGAGCGTTATTCGTCTCAAGAACGCGCAGAAATTATTAAATTGAATTTCGAAATCTTTTCTTCGATAATTTCAACTCAACGCGCTTTTAGGCGAGCGTATCCTAATCGAAGAGCTCCACACGGAGAATTAGACGTTTAGCAATCGCTTTTTTTACAAAATGGCACAGTAAGTGATATGAAGCATATTGGAAGACCTCGTTCTGGTCGTTCAAATGAAAATATTAATGTTCAGGCAGAACCAAAAACTTCCACAACACGTGCGGCGCAATTAGGGTTGACTATGCGGACTTTAAGAAGAATTTTGCACTTAGACTTGCATATGTATCCATACAAAATTCAAATCGTTTTCAAACTACGGCCAATTGATATTTAAAGACGTTTGCAACACGCGGAAATCGTTTCAAACTTAATGGAAGCAGAACCCAATTTTTGGCAAAATTTGATAATGAGCGACGAAGCAAATGTTTGCCTTTCTGGTCGCGTTAACAAGCAAAATATCCGTTTTTGGGGAACAGAAAACCCTTGTCTTATTCAGGAAAATATGCAGTTTGATCAAAAAGTCGTTGTTTGGTGCGCAATATGCTCGGAACGAATCATTTGACCCGTCTTTTTTGAAGATGCCAGAAGCAATACAGGTTCTGTTAATGGTGAACGGTATCGAACAATGATAGGAGCATTTTTGCAACCACAGTTGGAAGAACTTGGCATACACATTTCTGGTTTCAGCAGGATGGTGGTACATGCCACACAGCGTGTGAAACGGTCGCTTTTCTTAAGGTGGGATTCTTAAGCGACGACTGAAACGACTCTAGCCGCGCGGCTCGAGCCGTGCCCGACTGCTTTTCCTAAGACGCGACTGTAGCCGCGCGACTGTAACGACTCTAGTGCGGCGACTCGAGTCGTGCGACTGTACTGGTACAGAGAGCAGTACAGTCGTAAGAGCCGCGCGGCTTTTTACATAAATCGACTCTACTTTATAATTTTAAAGTTATAACTTTGATAAAAAATATATTCGATAACTCGTTTCTATCAAAATTGTGGTCCAGTGAAGCAAACCAAATAAAATCATGGAATAAACAACTTATTTTTATAAAATTAAATACACTTAAGTAAGTCTCTCGTTTCTCATTCGATATTTAGATTAATTTCATCAATAAAATATTTTTTCTTATTAAATTTATCTTTAAAGAAAGTAACAATAGAGATCTCGTAGAAATTGCAGTAATAGTCGTTGCATAGGAATCCAACCAAGCGATTTGAGCCGCGCGACTCGAGCCGCGCGGCCCCAGTCACGCGACTGTTTTCAGTCGTCGCTTAGGAATCCTACCTTTAGAGACATTGACTGCCCGCCTCATTCCTCTGATTTGACGACACCAGATTTTTTCTTGTGGGTATGCTTAAAAAATAGAGTTTATATTAATCGCCCACAGACGTTAGAAGACTTAAAGACTAATATTTGTGAAGAAATTGCGCAAATTCCAGCTGAAATATTTCGCAAAGTTATGCTACACGCTCAAAGTAGAGTTAATCATTGTCTGGCTTGTCGCGGCGGTCATTTACTCGATGTTGTTTTTCATAAATAATGTTACAAGTTTTAGTAAATAGTTTTCATCAATAAAAATACTTTTTTTGCTCTAATTTTGGTATTATTTAAAAAAACTTGGCTGGGTATATTTTTCCGTACCGTATAAATTATGCATAGAACAGTAAATCTGATGTGTAACTCAAATATTCTTTGTTTAATTTACAATCTGTAGGGGTATTAGCCCTGGAAGTAGTTGTTCCAATGAATATTTGTGAAAGTCTCAACTAGACTGAATTTTTGCAGAAAATATATATTAATTCGTTTTTCTATTTTGTAAATATTCTGCAAACAATTGGCAAATTTAATTTCACTTTATTTTTATTAACCATGTTTTTGATCTAATTCCAAATATTTAGCGGTATTAGCTCTGAAGTAGTTGTTCCAATGAATATTTGTAAAAGTCTCAACTAGACTAAATTTTTGTGAAAATTGATATTAATTCATTTTTCTATTTTGTAAATATTGTGCAAACAATTGGCAAATTCGATTTTACTTTATTTTCACTAAACATGTTTCGTGATGAAGAGTTTTATGTGTGTATAAAATTGATCTAATTCCAAATATTTTGCGGTATTAGCTCTGAAAGTAGTTGTTCCAATGAATATTTGTGAAAGTCTCAACTAGACTGAACTTTTGCAGAAAATAGATATTAATTCGTTTTTCTATTTTGTAAATATTTTGCAAACAATTGGCAAATTCGATTTTACTTTATTTTCATTAAACATCTTTCGTAATTAAGAGTTTAATGTGTGTATAAAATTAATCTAATTCCAAATATTTAGCGGTATTAACTCTGGAAGTAGTTGTTCCAATAAATATTTGTAAAAGTCTCAACTAAACCAATTTTTCTCAGAAAATAGATATTAATTAGTTTTTCTATTTAGTAAATATTCTGCAAACAATTGATTTTGATTTCACTCTATTTTCATCAAACAAATTTCGTGTTGAAAAGTTTTATTGTTTATTGTTTATTTACGGATATCCATTTAAAATAAATACATAATTCTTTGTCTAAAATAAGTTAAAAGTAATAATTAAGTTAAAATATATAAAATCACAAACACATACACTACAGATTAAAATCAAAATGCTCATCACTATGCTAAAAGTAATAAATAAGGTTAAAATATAGATCACAATGTGTGCATAAAATTCATCTAATTCCAAATATTTAGCGGTATTAGCTCTGCGAGTAGTTGTTCCAATGAATATTTGTATAAGTTTCAACTAGATTACATTTTTGCAGAAAATAGATATTAATTGGTTTTTCTATTTTGCTAATATTCTGCAAACAATTGGCAAATTCGATTTCATTTTATTTTCAAGAAACACGTTTCGTGTTGAAGAGTTTTTTGTGTGTAAAAAAATGGATCTAATTCCAAATATTCAGTGTTCTGATATAAATCAATTTAAAAACTCCCTTAATTAAAAAAAACACATTTATCTTGTTAAAAAACGTTATTAATTTATATCGAAACACAAACAACTTTTAATTCTCTTAATGAAATTTCCGATTGTCGAATTCGCGAAATCCGGAATGTACCAGAGAGCCGATGGGGGGGGATGAGATCGCGCGTAGCGACGCCGATCACCGGCCAGCATCCAGTGTGCGTCGAAACACGGCGTCGGGCGTCGCGACGCTCCGCCAGCGTTCAGTCCGCGTCCGATCCCCATGTGCTCGACAATGTTCACGGGATGATGATAAATCTTTAAGAGTGGGTGCCAGTGCCTCGGTCATGTTCAAGTTGGTATTCGAGTGGAGGCGGCATCTCCACTCGAATACACCACGTCCATGAAGTCCTCGGTTTCTGTGCTCAATAAGATGGGTTTTAACGAGAAGAAACTTAAGAAGTTTAGGAGGTTTAGGTTCTTCGGACGTGCTAAGGTTTATCTTATGGTGCGATGGCCAATGTTGGTACGTCAACACTTGATAAAATCACACAATTACTTTAAGAGCTTATTATATTAGGCTAACATGCAGTAGAAACATTTTTAACTATATTTATTTATTTATTTCAACGGCGTGCTATTTACATGAAAAATACAATATACAAAAAAAATACATAATGATATATGCACTTAAAACTTATAGTTACATCTCTTTTAAAAGGCGCTTTAACAATAAAAAAGTACCATTAAAAAAGTCAAAATTTAAAATATTGCGACGCCGATTACCGCCGATATAGAGAGGAAAGAAACCAATGTTGATATAAGATCTTTTATCACATAAAATGCTAATTATTTCGTTCTAATGCTCATTTCCTTTAACTAAGCGAAAAATCAGAATACATTTGAGAAGTATAAAAACAAATTAGAAAAACGACTTAAAATTAATATCGACTTTCTGCAAAAAATGTTTAGTCTCATTGAGACAAGTCTCCAAATATTCATTGAAACAACTAATGAATTCGTTTTTATAATTTGTAAATATTATGCAAACTATTGACAAACTCAATTTTTCTTTATGTTAAATTTTTCTTTGTATTAAAACAAAGCTAGATTTTCTACTTTTATGTTTTTTGTAAAAAATAACAAAAACCTGTACCCCTAAAGATAAACATATTTATTATATTGTATGTTTTGCTATTCAGTAGAATTGAATTGGATGAAGATATAAAGCAAGTTTAAACCCAATTTACATAGAGTATTATGGACAAATATGATAAAAAATTATAAGTTCATGAAAACAAAAAGTGGAGATTATTTCTATGCCCCTCATGTGTGCTCATGACATCAAAAGTCATATGATGTGATTTCTTTAACTTATAAATCAAATTAAATACTTATAAAATAAACATAAATAAAATAAATTATTCTGCCAATTACCTATCTACCATTGGTCTTTCCGCCTGAATTTTACAGTTTCTGTCACTGTCGATTAAGGTGTATAAAGGGGTCTAAATTGTTAATGCCCTCAGTTGTCTTGTCAAAATGGTACTGTCCTTTAATTGTCGTGTTCGTTTAAATCCTAAAAAGTATTTTTATTGTTCTTATAAATAGTACTACAACAATCTATTAACAATTAATAAAACAAAAACTGAATTCATCATCTTTTACTAAATATTAAAATAAAAGAATCACCAATAAAACAAATCACAATAGTAAAATACCTAAAACTGACACTACAGGAAAATCTAAAATAGGATGAACACATAAACAACTTAAGAAAAAAGAATTCTAAAACAATATATGCACTATCGAAAACTCGAAACTACATACCAGAAAGTAACAGAAACGAAATATATAACTCAATGTTCACATCACAAAATATATACCTAAATAATATATGGGGTGACACAACACAAAAAAATCTAAATAAACTGCAAATTCAACAAAATAAAATACTAAAAATAATTTATAAATTAGACAGAAGAACAAATACTGAACAACTATACCAGCAAACACAAGAATTAAATCTACAAAAAATGATAAAATTAAGTGACTTATTATTAATTTACAAAATTAAAAATAACCTAATTAAAACAAATATTGACATAAAAATCAACAAGCAAATCCACGATTATGAAACAAGAAGAAAATCGGACATAAGAACAGGCAAAATCACAACAAAGAAAACGACAATAACATTAACGTCAGACACCATACAACAATATAACAGACTTGAAAAAAGCATAAAAGGATAAAATTATGTTACATTCAAACTAAAAATTATAAATCTAATACTTAACAATAAAATAAAATAAATCTGACAAAAATAGGAGCATAAGGAACAAACATATATCCCTGAATACCATTAGCCCGAGATGGGAATCAACGCCCGCAAATTCCGTGGTGAAGAAGAAGGGAGGAACAACTTAAACGTTTTACAATATGATGTGTAAACTTAATTTATATTGTAAAATAAAGAATACTCAATAAAATGTAAAATCAGCGTTTTACGCGCCTGGTGCATGACGAAAATATTTGGAGTTCAGAAAAAAAATAAAATTCGGACCTACAAATATTTGTCTTGTTCTTAAAAATATTGTAAAATCAGTGCTATACGCGCCTGGCGCATGAAGTAAATATTTCGAGTTTAGACAAGCCTGAAAAAATGCTCCCCGACCAATCTGAATTTTCACGCTTTTCTAAACTCGAAATATTCATAACCAAGCAGTGGAAAACTCTTGTTCGAATAATATTGAGGGTTTCAGTAAAATCACAATTATCCTGTTTATTTGATTAAATTAATAATTCATGATTTGTTTTTACCATTTCACTAATCTCCATACATTTTCATAATTTATCCCAATTTAATTGTTATTGTATTGTTTAAACTATTATAATATAATTTAAATATTATTCAATATTCACAGTTCTCTGGAAATTATTTTGTTTTCAAATTATAGAATAAAAGCAATAATTTTAGATTTATTCTAAATATGTTTTCAATATTGTTTTATGCAGAATTAAAATTTCGTTAAAACTATACATAAAAAAGTGTTGACGATTTGCAGAACTTATGAGTTTTGTTAAACCCTTTGAGGACTTCAGTAAAACTTATTAATCCTTAATCAGTTTGTTATTGATAATGAGCACCTTGTGTCTCGAAATGTACATCTAACTATACAAATAAAAAGTGACGTAAGGAATAACAGTCTTTTTTAGTGTAATAATCGCTTCATGTAAAGTCACGTTTTTTATTAATCCTGTTTAATTGATTATATTAAAAATTCATAATTTGTTTTTACCATTTTATTAATTTCCATAAATTTTCATAATTTATTCTAATTTAATTGTAAATATTGAATATTATTTAAACTACCCTAATATAATTTAAATAATATTCATTTATTTGCGATTCTCTGGCAATTATTTATATTGCAAATTATTTAATAGGAGTGGGTTATAACTTTATATTTATTGAAAATATTTAACTAATAAAATTGTTTGAAAATAAATCATATATTTATAAAATTATATAATTGAATGTTTATATCCAATTAAAACTGACGGATTTTGTTTAAATATTTAAATACCACTCTAAACATTCAACGCTTTTTGAAATTATGAGAAACTCACAGATTTTTTTTTAACCACACTAATAATCAGTAAAGATAATATATTTATCGACTGTTTAGTGTTGTAGGCGTTCACTTTGTGGTACATCTTAGATACATTTGTAAATAAAACACTTTTTACTTTGTTTAACCACTGTATTTTGTATTGTTCACAATCTAAAAAAATCAAACTGTAGGGACATCTACGAAATAAACGCAGGTTTATTGAAGAATATAGTTAACGTAATTATCACCCGACTAACAGGTTTGATAAATCAATGTATTGGAAGTAGCATTTTCCCGTCTTGTTTACAACGGGCTTGTGTAATTCCTATTTACAATAAAGGGGATAGATAGGAATGTAATAACTACAGACCAATATCTATACTCCCTATAGTTTCAAAGGTATTCGAGAAAATCTTGTGCCTTCAAATTGTTGACTTTCTGGAAACGAATAACATATTTTCGACTAATCAGTACGGCTTCCGCAGCGCAATCTTAGCTCTGACGGAAGAAATCTATGAATTGTTCGATAATAATTCATGCACTGTTGCCACCTTTTTAGACTTAAACAAAGCTTTTGATTGCGTTTCTCGTGATATTTTGCTGCGGAAGCTTTACTACTACAATTGTCCCAATAGTCCCAATAGTTGTCGCATCATAAACTCATATCTTACTAACAGTAGCCAGATAGTTAAATTAAAGAATGGATCATCAAGTGAAATAACAACTATGGTGTGCCTCAAGGGTCCATATTAGGACCAGTCCTTTTCTTAATTTACATCAATGATTTATCCTATCGAACAACCGCACCCACCATTTTATTTGCTGATGATACGACAATAAAATCTACTGGGGTTATTCAAGAAAAGGCTAATGAAACCAATCGGAAAGCGGTTGATCAGATAATGATTTGGTTCGCTGCAAACAGGTTGTCTGTTAATCCCGATAAGTCAACAACAGTTACATTTTCTTTAAAGAGAAATATCACAATCCACAGAACTAGATTTCTTGGAATACACATTGACTCTAAATTATTGTGGTATGAACACGAACGAACATTATCTAATATACTATGTAAATCAGCTTATTTATTACGCTAAAAAACTATCTTCCTGCCCCAGAACTAAGTATTATATATATTTTAGTATATCAAAGCCACATCTATAAGGTATACTGATATGGGGACATTCTAGTATTTCCAAACGAATATTTGCTCTACAATGCCGAACTATTCGAATAATAGCATCTCTAGGCTACAGAGATGACTGCCGCAATGCATTCGTCCAATCAAACATATTAACTGTTCCTTGTTTGTATGCAATGGAATGCTTGAAGTATATGCGTAAACATCTAAAAAAATGTAAAACCTTTAATCAGGTACACAGATACGCAACCAGAACCAAAAATACCATCGTCCACAAATATCGCCATTTGGGTAAATCGCAAAATGGCATTAATTATTACGGTCCCAAACTTTATAATGGCCTTCCCGGCCACATTATTGAATAACAGTCAAAGACTTTCAATAAATCAATACAAATATACTTTAGCAAAAAAGCTTTCTATAGTATTGAGGAGATACTGACTGACAAATTTTGTGATATTTAATCAACTTCTACCCATAAATCACTTATTTTGAACATTTGCTAATTTTTTTATATTACTTTTTACATACACTGTTACATTGCCAGATTTTTTTTATATATATGAATATGTTTAAATGTTATTTTAATATGTGACGTAAATATTGTATTGTTAATTTTAGCTTGTTCGTCTTATTTTATTTAGATAGTATATTGAATTTCTGTGTAATATTTTTTATATTATCTTAAAAGTATTATACATTTTTGACGTGTGTAAAGATTATTCTGGTAACACTAAATAAATATTATTATTATTTTAAGTTTGATAATGACTACTAGATAGTCGAACTTTGAAATTTTAAATAAGAAATCCTATTTTTTTTTAAAGATATAACTCTATTGGACATTGTTTTTCTGAATCCAAGTATGCTCGATATGTTGATTTTATTTTAATATTTATGCTAGCAAAAAATTATAATAAATCTTGTTCACGTGATTTTTCAGCAATAAATATATTGTGCATTGAAACAAAATTGGACTTTTAATACTGATCAAAATTTATAAATAGAATTAGTATGTATAATGAACACAAAAGATTCAACACAATATGTCAACCAACCGAACAAAATAATGGCTAGTATTTTTTAAACTTTACATTATTTCAGTGTTTTATACTAAAGATGGGCGAAATGGCTCTTTTCAGTGAGCTGGTTTAAAAGATCTAACTCACTTCAAAGAGTCAGTTCACTGAGCTAGCTCAAAAGAGTTACATGACTCAGTTACGAGCGAGCGAGCAGCAGAGAGTTACAGTTTTACATCTTATGCACAATCACATTTATCGATTTGTACCATTCATTGGTTTGCCTGGACCACATCGGACTTATAAATTCATCTGATTCGCCAACTCAATAAATTGATCAATATGGTAATTTAGAATGTCGGTTATACAATGATTGCAATAATTTAATAATAATTTATATAAATACGTAAGAGTATAAATATGTAATCAAAATTATAACAATCGCCTATTTATTTCGTGGGATTATACTTTAAATGTGTTTAAATATATTGAATACGTGTGCGCGCCTATAAAAACACACATACATTCAGCACGAAAACAGCGATGCTACTCCGAATCTCGGACCTCGATCGGGATGATTTATGAAACTCCGTGATACGAGCTAGTTCAGTTGGATTCAAGAGCCGTCATGATTCATCGCGATCCAACTCCTTACCGCGGAACTGGGTCGCGATGAGTGAGCTAGCTCAGTCGGATTCAAGAACCGTCATGACTCTTTTAAAGTCGAATCGCCGCTAGCTCAATGGGTTTACGCATCGAAATTCAAATCGATGATGCTGCAATAAAAAAAGATAGGAATATAACGATAGCTATTTTCTTATTACAATAACAAACACTTTTTATGAAATTTACAATTTTGGCTACAAATGGGTGACGAAAGGGCAGGTGGTGGCCGAGCGGTAACGTCGCCGGGCTGTATCGCTCGTCGAGCCACAATTCGGGTTCGATTCCCGTGCACGGGGATACTTTGATTGAAAATAAAGTCTCGTCGTAACCCTGGGTGTAGTATGAATGTGTGTGTTTGTCCGAATGAGAATTTGTAAAAATTGAAATTGTAAAATTAATACAAAAATTTATACATAAATGATTTTGGCTAATGGGCAAGTCCAGGCAAAAGCTACACCACAAAAAAAAGGTGACGAAAGAAAAATTAGACTTCTAATGAGTACTATACAGTAAACATGGGCGTTGCTTATGATATTTTAAATTATAGTATATGTTAATTAACAGAGGCGAATTTCTATTAAAATAAACATATAACGTAGGTATAGGCCGTGGAAAATGTTCAGTTTTTAGAAATTAATTAAGCAGTACGGTCATATCACACTGACATCTTGAAAATTATTTCAAATAATTTTTTTTAATACAAATTTTGAATAGTCAATATACTGCTATTGTTTATATTTTCTGTTATGTGTATTTACTCTATACAAGTATAGTAATTTTCTCTATTGATGTTAAAATTTAGATTCTTTGTTGTATTTTTATTTTTTACTTTATATTAATTTGGACATGTATTCTTGTTTACTATTAACTCGTTTAAATGTTATTTTGTATTGAGTAAAATGATATATAATTTGAATTAACTTAACAGGTTTTTCTGTTTACGTATTTCCCTCAATTGCTTACAAATTAATTTTAATTATATTTCTAATCTTACTAAGTTAATTAATCAACTATAAACATTATTTTCATTTTCTCTAAGATTTCTCGTATTTTTTTCATTTTAATTAAAGAAAATTTTGAATTACTTACGTAACGAAACATATTATTACACATAATTGAAAAAAAAATAAATATGATCCACTGAAATGCCGCAGACTAAGAAATTCTGAAAGTAAAAAAAGATCCACAAGTCGCGTGAAAATCAAGAACCATTAATACAGTGCGAATCAACATTTAAGGTGAACCGTGAAACTCTAGAAGAGCGAGCGAATCAAAATGAGTCATGGCTCAAAAAGAGCTGAACATTGAACTTGGCTCACTAGCTCACTTCACTGAACTGACCCTTTGAGTCGATTTGCTTAAAAATTACCCATCTCTATTTTATACACGTGGCGCATGAAGTAAAATTTCGAGTTTAGAAAAGCCCCGTGAAAACTTGTCGAGGGTCGCGCAGCGACCCAAGACAAATTTTCTACGCGGGGCTTTTCTAAACTCGAAATTTTACTTCATGCTTAGTCTGGGAGTGGACCGTCAAGATATTCAACATTTCGAGATTTTCGATATTTCTAGATGTTCGTCGATTTATTCACAGTTTGTTATTATATTAAATGCAACTTAAATATTTAGTAAATACTGTTTTTTTGGGAATAGAATATTAACCTATTAAGAGCCGAGCAAATTATAAGGTTAGCTCTAAAAGTTGAATTTAGGTAACATTTTGCATATTTTTCTATGATTTCAATGAATGATTTATTATACTATATATGTTAATTTTATAAAAAAAAGTAAATTTAAAGTTCTAACAAGTGTTTCCACTCCCAGACTAAGCATGAAGTAAAATTTCGAGTTTAGAAAAGCCCCGCGTAGAAAATTTGTCGAGGGTCGCGCAGCGACCCGAGACAAATTTTCACGGGGCTTTTCTAAACTCGAAATTTTACTTCATGCGCCACGCGTATAAAATACTGATTTCAAGTGAGATTGAAATATATATAAATTTCACAATATTTTAGTGTTTTATACGTGTGGCGCATGAAGTAAAGCGACCCAAGACAAATTTTCTACGCGGGGCTTTTCTAAACTCGAAATTTTACTTCATGCTTAGTCTGGGAGTGCACCGTCAAGATGTTCAACATGTCGAGATTTTCGATATTTCTAGATTTTCATCGATTTATTCACAATTTGCTATTATATTAAATGTAACTTTAATATTTAATAAATACTGTTTTTTTTTTCTAGGAATAGAATATTAACCTATTAAAAGCCGAGCAAATTATAAAGTTAACTCTAAAAGTTGAATTTAGGTAACATTTTGCATATTTTTCTATGATTTCAATGAATGATTCATTATATTATATACGTTAATTTTATAAAAAAAGTAAATTTAAAGTTCTAAAAGTGTTTCCACTCCCAGACTAAGCATGAAATAAAATTTCGAGTTTAGAAAAGCCTTTCGTAGAAAATTTGTCGAGGGTCGCGCAGCGACCCTCGACAAATTTTCACGGGGCTTTTCTAAACTCGAAATTTTACTTCATGCGCCACGCGTATAAAACACTGAAATGTTGTGAAGTTATAAGTACACTTAAGAAATGAGTAATAATTGAAATATTGAATCAACAAAATATTAACTTTTTATTATTTTCGTATCAGGTGAGAATTCTCTTCACCTGAAGAAGCAATAAACTTTCGAAACAATTGTAGTGAATAAACATTCCAATTTTTTAAAATTAACGAGTTTGTTCTTTAAAATAAGTAAAGTTAAATATTTTAGATTGATCGCTGAAATGAGAAACAAGTTAAAGATTTAATTAAAACATTTAACTTTGTTTTACCACTTTTATTTTTTTACTTATCAATGACTATAGTTTCGACTACAAGCTAGTCATTATCAAACTAAGTACCTAAAATTATGTGTACATTGCTTTTATATTACAGCTTCAAAGAGAGGGGTATAGATTATGTCGGTCTAGTCATTAATGAGGGGAATTTTTCCGGATTAGCTTTTAATTTGTGAATTTCCAGCGCTTCGAGTAAAGTTAAAGATTATCGTTATTATCTTTAATTAATTTCTCACTTAACCCGTGGTGAAACATTTTTGAATCCAATACTGGATGATTTAAATTAAATTTAAATTAAAACACTTGGTTTATTTATATAAATAAGTGAAGCAAACCAAGTGTTTTAATTTAAATTTAATTTAAATCATCCAGTATTAGATTATCGTTATTACCTAACAAAAAAAACTTGGATGCAGCGTAAAAAAAGAAAAAAAAGAAACAAACTGCAATTGTAAAATAAGTTAAACAAGCAATAGAACACCCTTTAAATCGAAATCTGGTACAAGTTGAGCAATTTGTGTTGAAAGCTCTGTGGCCATCTGCCCAAACGTCCATTTTCCGCGGTCAACTTGAAAAGTAAGCGAGTTTCCGAACAAAGTCCCCCCTCCGGCCGCCGAGACGTCCCCCCAATAACGAAACAAAACCGCCATCCGTTCGATTCCCTTTTTGTTTGGCCCACAATGAAATTACACGGCCCCCGGGTTATGAGCGCAGAAAAACACGAATCAAAGCACGTTCCCCGAATGAAACGAACAATCGATGTGTCATTAAAATATCCACGTTCTACATTGTTGCTACGCGGATGTGTTTTTTTTTTGCGATGTATGTTTCCTGAAAAAAGAGGGAATTCTGCTCCCTACGGATAAACGGGGAAATATCACCGGTGCCGATGGAAAATGCATGAAACGGCGACATCTTTGTGTTGGATTTTTGTACCGTCCCGTGGGATCATAAGGGAAACAATAGACGACTGCATGCAATATTTAATAAAAAGGTTCGGAAATAAACACACGTGTCGCATGTAAATCCTGAAGTAACAATTCATGCGGGGAAAAATCCTTCTGCATTGCGATTTTTTTAAATCGAACAATAAAGTCGGATTTCACCAGTCAAGCAAATTCTGAAATTTGCCAACCTAAATAAATTCCTATTATTACAATGTGTGTATACGAAAACTGACAATCGAATAAATATTTAAAAGGCTGACACAATCTTTCCTAAAATAACGTGCTCATCCTTTCAACAAAGGATGAGCACGTTATTTTAGAAAAGATTCGTACCAGCTTTTTAAATATTATAAATAAATACAGGGCTATTCAAATAAAGGAACAGATTTCAAACACCTATTTCTTCCAAACGACCAAAGATAGAGACACAATTCCAACGTTCCTTAAAAGAGAAAAGTTCAAATTTTATGAATTTATATGACCACCATATGTTACACGACAAATATCAAAACGGTGGCTCATTTCTTGCCACACACGAATCAGCTGGTCTCTAGTTATCGAATTTACAGCTTCAACAATTCGATGTCGCATATTTTCAAGAAAGGTTTTTGGGCTCCTTTTCGTAAACTGTACAAATACGCTCGACAGTTTCATTCGTATGCGTGGATATCCCGTGCTTTTCTGTTTGCAGATGCAACCATCGTCTACAAATTTTCGAAGCCACTGGTAAATCTGCTCATGACGAGGCGGTTGTTTATTAAACTGTCGACGAAAAGCACGTTGAACTTCAATAATGGACTGAAGTTTTGCTAATTGCAGCACACAAAATGATTTTTCTTGTTGTATCGCCATTTTACTACAGACAATCAACATGACAAATAACAGCGCCAATGCGGCCGTGGTTGAAACTTCTGCCTGGACTGTTCAAATTTTAAACTTTTGTCTGTCCAGAAACGTTGGAATTATGGTTCTAACTTTTGTAGTTTGAAAGAAATAAACGTTGTGACGCTTTGGGCGAAGAGAAAGAGTAATCTGGTTCAATTTGATTTATTTACAAAATAAACTCAAGTACATAGAAATCGGCCCACTCATTCTTTTTTATTGTTAATAATAAAATCATTGTTGCAAAGTAACAAACAAAACGTTTAATATTTTCGATAAAATAGACTATCAAATAGACATTGGAAGGTAGAACGGCTGACATTAAGCCATCTGGCCACAGACCACTGGCTTCGAAAATATTCCAAAAGAGCTACAGCTTTTGCACAATCTACAGCACTTAAAACCATAATGAACACACCAACCTTCAGTGGGTTTATACCCACAGCCACAAAAAAAAGCAAAAACAGTGAAAGAACGTAGACATCTTGATACTTTATCCATAATGTCGAATGGAAAGCGTATCTTTAAATTTCATTTGTTATGATTATTGTTCATTAAATAAAGTAATAAGTACGATATGTTGTTTTTTTTTTCTATACCCTGATTGTCTATTTTATCGTAAAATACCAAAAGTTAATTCGCAGCATTGCAAAAGTAATGCTATTAGGAAAAAATAAAAAATAAATAACGAGTGGGCCGTTTTCTTTGCACGTAAGTGTATATACAATATGTTATTTCATTTGCTCGACTTTTAGGTCGTGGGAAAATTTCTTCTCTCCTCGCTGAAGGATTGTGGCTTGACTGGAGTGCTACTGATGGTGGTGGCGTCGGGTCGCGTCCTGGTAGAGGCGCCGAAGTGTCCTGGTGGAGGAGCCGATGTCTTAGGCGTCAGGGATCTAGTGCAGCAGTTCATAAGTGTAGAGGATCTGGTTCGCTGGGAGCGTCTTCGTTGAGGGCCAGGAGTCTTCTCTGATCACTCGGTGTCGGCGGCGTAGTTCGTATCCATATGAATTAGTTTCACTTCGGATTTACGTTGTGTTTGTATCCGTGGGAATTTCCTCTTCGGATGGATATTGCTAGATTGACTAGTGAGCGGGCATGTGAATTAATTTCAACTGTGCACCTCTCAGAGTCTCAAGAGCAACTATTTAGGCATTTTCGAAGAGAACGGACCAGCTACAACCCTAGGAGAGCATTCCATCAACACCGAATCAGTCACCCCTGTGCAAAATAAGCCATATCAGCTATCCCCTCTGCGAAAAAAAGAACTACGGAGACAGCTGAATGATAGGTGTCATCCAACACTCTACATCGCCCTGGTCAGCTCCTGTGGTCATGGTACCAAAGAAAGATGGTGAATTGCGATTATGCATCGACTACCGCGGTCTAAATGCAGTCACCCTAGCAGATCAGTATCCACTACCCCGCATGGAGGACATCCTACGATCAACGGTCAATGCAAAATGGTTCACGACAATTGATCTTTACTCTGGATATTGGCAGGTACCGATGAAGCCAAGTGACCAGCAGAAGACAGCGTTTACATCATGTTCTGACCTCTACGAGTTCACAAGAATGCCTTTCGGGTTGCGCAACGCATCCGCAACGTTCCAACGTATAATGGACCGCTTGTGCCAGCAGATACCGGACGTCACCATTTATGCTTATTTGGATGACATAATAATTTTTTCACCAACATTGAAGAAACATATTGAGGACCTACAGAAAGTTTTTACGCAACTACGCAAATATCAGATTCGTGGAAATCGAGATAAAACACATATCGGACTCCCAGAAGTCCCGAGTGATCAGAGAAGACTCCTGGCCCTCGACGAAGACGCTCCCAGCGAACCAGATCCTCTACACCTACGAACTGCTGCACCAGATCCCCGACGCCCAAGACATCGGCTCCTCCATCAGGACACCTCGGCGCCTCCACCAGGACGCGACCCGACGCCATCACCATCAGTAGCACTCCAGTCAAGCCACAATCCTTCAGCGAGGAGAGAGAAGAAATGTTCCCACAACCCAAAAGCCGAGCAAATCAAATAACATATTGTATATATTTTGTAAATAAATCAAATTGAACCAGATTACTCTTTCTCTTCGCCAAAAGCGTCACAACGTTTGAAATCTTTGAAATCCTTTATTTTGAATAGCAGTGTATATACCAGTCTAAGTTTACTAATTACTTCGCAAATGTTACTCAACTTAACTAACTCTGAATTTTTTAAAGCAACATCAAGAATCTCATAAATTTATAATTCCCAACATAATAATACAGTCAAACGCACAGTTTTGCATACGTAAAAAAAACAACGTAACGTACAGGCAATATTAGTCTCCCGGCGCATCCACCATAATTCCGGCAAAGTAATGTTCGCGAACGTGGAAACGTTATTAAAAAAGACCGGCGTCCTCCGCGTTTTCAAACAGCACTGATAAAAGCCCGCTCATGAAATACGGTCACTTAGAGAAGACGTACGTGCTGGTTTTAATTAAAAAAATAGTTGAAACAGTGCACGCTTTTTTTATCTCGAGTGCTATAATTCATAATATTTGGTTGAATTAATATAAATAAACATTGACACAGGAAATGAATCCCAATTACAGAAATATGTGTATAAAAATGTATATTGCTAGTGGTTTTTTATGAATGTGCGTTAGCAGTTAGTTTTAAGGGAAATGCTTCTTCTATTCTTCTTGAATTTTGGAGGCGTTCACTTCGTGGTACATTTTCAATTTTGATATAAAGAAAACACTTAACTTTTTTATACCACTTTTAAAAGTGGCATAAAAAAGTTAAGTGTTTTCTGCTTCTATTCTTCTTATCGAAACAAATGACAAAGACAGAAATAAAAACCGTGGATTCATCAACTTAGAAAATATCAATCTATTAATACGTTTTGACTATAAATTAGTATTTAACACTTCTGGCGCATGAAGTAAATGTTTCGAATTTGAAAATATGTTACTTGATCTGTGCTGCATTTGATTCATCCTCGACATACCCGACTCTGAATATCTCAATAACAATTCGGATAAAGAAATTCATGTAACGCATGTTGAACACATACAAAAAAAATAGCGAAAAACTTTTTCAATTCGATTCCAGCGCCGCCCCCTCTCACGGATTTGATAAAAGTCCAACCCGCGCTTCCAAATAATAAAATACACATCAATGAATGTTTGTTTGAAAAATGTGCCTCCCGGCCTGCAAACTTCCATCGCGGACGTAATATCCTCTTCTGTTTCGTATGAATATGTGTATTTTCCGCAACAACAACAAAAAAATCGCAAATTCCAATTTTTTTCGGGGGCAGTCAAAACTTTTTTTACGGCCGCGCGTGAAAAAAAGTTTTCACGGTTTGGATTCACACAGTGGAAATTATTGGGAATGGAATAATGTTAAATATTGCTTTAAGCTTCAATGGTTATTTTCATTTTGTTTAAATAACAATGAAATTTTAGTTCTATAAAATAATAATGTAAAACGTATGTTTGTCGAAAGTTAGTTTTAAGTGAAAATGTAAAAGCTGTATGCTAAGATCTATAAATAAAGCTAAATATCTTTAAATCATCGATTATAACATTGATTAGACATTTTCTTTTATATTTTATGAAGACATACAAATTTAAAAATTAAACTGTAAATCACCGATTATAACATTGATTGAACATTTACTTTTATATTTTTTGAAGACATACAAATTTAAAAATTAAACTTTGTATAATTAACTAGACCAATGCTCGCCAGGCATACTTTTTTTTCGACTCCGAGTTTCAATTAAAACTCTGTTAATCCTCTCCCTATTATCCCCGAGACTTTTACAAGCCCTTGTGGGGGAATTTATAGCGAGAGGCCTTCCGCCGTCCCTTGAATTCGACAGTAAGTTAAATTAGGAGGGGGGGGGGGGGCGGTTCGAACCGAAATCAGAATGAGTCGAACGACTGTTCGTAAGTAACGAGTTAATTCCGACGCGGTATTTCAGAATAGCGGACGATTTATCCCTACAGCTCAAAATTGGACCGCGAGCTCGAGGAGAGATCTCGTTAAGCGTGCACAATCGAAAACCCTTCTATTTACGACTTCCTTCCCCCCTCTCTCAACCGACTTATTTGCTCAATTAAGCCCGATCTCTGTTCGTGTTCGAATCAATTTGAGGAATTGGACTCGGGCAGTCTGTGTTTGTTTTTATAATCATCTTGCGGTTGTGCGGCGAGTGTAAATTTGGTGGATGCGCCGGGTAAACAGCCTGGAATTTAATGTTTGTATAGTGTTAACCCGATCTAATTCAAAATGTATTGTGTTTATGTTTACTTTAATATATTGTTGTTTAATTTATATTATTTGTAAATGTACAAAGCATATGTGATGTTTTTTAAATACCAATTACAGCGTATATTCTGTAAATCCTCGAATATTCTTTGTTTTTTTTTAAGAGTGCGCTTTGAGACTTTAATCGAGTGTTTTCCACTCCCAGATTAAGCATGAAGTAAAATTTCAAGTTTAGAGAAGCCTGAAAATTTGGTTTAGTTAATAATTAGGCAAGAAAGTGTTTGTTTTTTGTTCCTTATAAATTTGATCGTCAAATTTTGAGCCCAAGATAATATACCCAAAATAGACATGTAGCGGACGAAATGTCCATTTATTTTAATGAATTTTAATAATTAGGCAAGAAAATGATAATAATTATATAAAAATATCTGGCTAATTTATTCAATTGTAATTTACTTTTAACGATTGTCTCCACTCCCAGACTAAGCATGAAGTAAAATTTCGAGTTTAGAAAAGCTTGAAAATTTGGTTTGGTCGCGTAGCGCGAAGCGCGGAGCGACCAAACCAAATTTTCAGGCTTTTCTAAACTCGAAATTTTACTTCATGCGCCACGCGTATAAAACGCTGATTTCAACTGAAGTTCAAATTATCCTACTAAAGCAGTATGCTAAAGACGTATATTCTAAGCTGCACATCAAATCAGTGTTGGATACGCGTGGCGCATGAAGTAAAATTTCGAGTTTAGAAAAGCCTGAAAATTTGGTTTGATCGCTCCGCGCTTCGCGCTACGCGACCAATCCAAATTTTCAGGCTTCTCTAAACTCGAAATTTTACTTCATGCTTAATCTGGGAGTGGAAACAATCGTTAAAAGTAAATTACAATTGTTAAAAGTAAATTAGCAGGGCAGATTTTTTTTATATAATTATTATCTTTGGCTCAAAATTTGACCCAAATTGTTACATTTGCAGTAGGTTACTGTATGTAACAGCAAACACTTGTTGTATAATTCAATGTCCGTCGGGGTATTAGCCCGGGAAGTAGTTGTTTCAATGAGTGTTTGATATAGTCTTTGTAAGACTAACTTGTTGTAGATTGCGAAAAGAATCGCACTTTTAATGTTATTTCTATCTGTCAGTTTATGAATATTTTAAAACTAAAACAATTTAATCAATGTAAAAACACACACAACAAACTATTAGATTTAGTTCTAAGTAATTTTGACTGTAATATAGATTTAGATCGCAACATATACCCTTTTGTTTCTGAAGATTCTTATCACCCCGCACTATCTAGTTCACTCCAAATTATTTGTTATGTCAAATCAGTTGAATTTCCTCAAAATAATAACAATAAGAGATACAATTTCCGAACGGCTAACTACCACAACTTATATAGTAATTTAATTAATACTGATTGGTCAATCTTGGAATCCTACACCGATGTGAACGTGGCGGTGAATGAGTTTTATAATATCCTTTATAATATTTTAGATACATCCGTGCCGACTTACCAGAACTCTTCTTCGAGTAAATTCCCTCCTTGGTTTACAAAAGAAATAATAAAAAATGTTGGTTTGAAGCTGTATTGCCATCGTAAATGGAAAACTAGAAGGTCATCTTTTTACCGTAAAGAATTTGAAAGGGTTAGGGCTTCAACTAAGCAACAAATTAAAATGGCATATAAAACTTATATGACAAAAATTGAACATAATCTTAAAGTTAAACCTAGAGACTTGTGGAAATTTGTGCTCCTGAAGAATAGGACAACCAGAAATCCAGGTCAGCTAAAAAGAGGCGATACCACTTACAGTACCCCCGAGAAGATTGTCAATGCCTTTGCCAATAATTTTTTCGATGTGTACCTAACAAAAAGCTCAATAAACTTAAATGCAGTACACACCAATTGTGATAGCTGCCGTATGCCTACCATTTCTGAAGCGGATGTTATCCGCAGTATAAATAAATTAAAAACTTCATTTATTTGTGGCGATGACCTTGTTCCTTGTTTTGTTATTAAAGATTGTAAATATACCGGGTGTGGCACTTAAGACGCCTCGGACCATAGCTCCTTTACGATAAAAGCTATCGAAAAAAATGTAAGAGCAAAGTGGTGCATAATTACCGTCGCTATGTTTCAAAAATATTTCTAATCATCAGTGGCGTGCCGTACTCCAGTGGCGTACCAAACTTATGTTTTTTTAAATGGAATGCCCTATTTTTTATTGCAGATTTGGAAAGTGCTCAAAGAGTACTTATTTTTTTATCTAACATGTTATACCCTTCACTTTAGCGGTTTGGCTGTTATAACCCCTTCTTTCAAAATTGCGCCCCATTTTTGAGATTGTTTTGTAGAGAAACTAATTGACGCCGGCGCCTAAATTTTGAATTGAGGTACAGGTTAAGACCTTGTATACCTTCACATAATTTTTTTTCGGGTAATTTATGGACAAAAAATAATGTTTGATTGAACTTCGCATGTTGTCATTTTATTCGAAAATTTCAAATGGCACCCCCCTAAAAAAATTACGGCGTTGTACAGCCAAAACTCTAAATTTTTCATTGGTACAAAAAAATGACACATTGCATAACAAAATTTCGGAGAAAAAAGGAATTTCATCGCAAATGTCGGGAAACGTTTTCCGTACCCAAGAGTGCCATGAGAAAACAAAAAAACCAATACGGTCAACATAATAGTATGTACCAGTAGATAACTTTAGCCGATACGGGGACAATTCATTCCCTTCCCGGAAGTTCCGGTTTCCACTTCCGGTTTCCGGTTTCCACTTCCGGTTTCCGGTTTCCGGTTTCCGTTTCCGGTTTCCGTTTCCGGTTTCCGGTTTCCGTTTCCGGTTTCCGTTTCCGGTTTCCGGTTTCCGGTTTCCGGTTTCCGTTTCCGGTTTCCGGTTTCCGTTTCCGGCCGGATGTAGATAAGATAAGGGGTTTCCGTTTCCGGTCGGATGTTGATTAGATAAGATAAGGTGTTTCCGGTTATACAGGATGCAGATAAGGGTTTCCTGTTATGCAGGAAGTAGAAAGGGTTTCCGGTTATACAGGATGTAGATAAGGGCCCTGGCTGGTAGGAGAAAGTGGTGGAAGGTGTGAGCGTTGAATATACATTGTCGCAATAATGCAGTTTACAAATACGGAACGAGAGCCTCTAATGGATCGCATTAACAGTGCCATAGAAGCATACCACGAAAGTAAATTAACCTCCGAACACTTAAAATATTTACCAGAATATTACTTGAAGAGGTTGGAAGGTCTGGAGCTTTTAAACATCTGGCCATTTTTACCGCCGAGCTTCAGGGACAAGGAAAGATTACCCTGTTTTGAACACTACAATACGGGAAGGACCCACATCGATGGACCACCCTCACCAAAATATAAGTGTCATCAGTGTTTGAACACATCGAAAATTTCATTCCCAGGCAGTGAGAACTCCACATAGCAGACATTTCATTCCCAGGCAGTGAGAACTCCACATAGCAGACATTTCATTCCCAGGCAGTGA